>CM072518.1:53814918-53854918 GCA_036898135.1 Oncomelania hupensis | reverse complement strand
AGAAGAAGAAGAAGAAGAAGACGAAGAAGGATTAGGCATTTTGGAACTTAGAATTGCGCAAAAACCAATAAATAGAATACTGTAGAGTAAATTAACGAATAACTTAAATACTACAACTTTAATAAACGTTTGATTCATTTCTTGATTGAAAGAATGAATGAATCCATAAAGCAATCAATTAATCAATGAAATGAATGAATCCATTAAGCAAACAATTAATCAATGAATGAATGAATCCATTAAGTTTTTTTAAAGTCTACTGGTACTCACCTCTTGTTGGCTGTATGTGGGAGGACGGGTGGAAGGAGGCTTGAAGGTGGAGAAGTTTCCCATACTACTACAGTCCTCATCTGGGATGGGGTACATGTCTCTGTTCAACGGGTGTTGTTTTGCGGGGCTCGGGGGATACCCGTCCTGGGCTTCTACCTGCTCCTCCTCCTCCTCCTCGCCCTCCCTCTCTCTGTCCTCATCTACTTCTTGCACACAGTGTTCCGTGTCAAAGCTGACACTCTTTTTCTTTCCCCCGCTTTTGGTCAGAGTGTTGCTTCCACCTACGTTACCGCTGATGATAGTAGTGCCGCCGCCGCCGCCTGTTACGGTATAGCGGTTGGCGTAATCGTGACCGCTGTAGTCGGCCTTATTGACGTAGTCGCCGTTAGGGCTGTAGTCGGTGTCGCTGTATTCGCCGCCGCAGTAGTCGTCGGCCGTATAGTTGCCGCTGCCGCAGTATTCGTTGCTGTAGGTGTTGCTTAGCACGTTGCCGTTGGACAGAGGATCTGTAGGAGTAGTGGGCACAACCCCGGGCCTGGCCTCTCGCTTGGGACTGTAGACGGTGGTGTTCTCTCGCTTGGACATAAAGACAGTGGCGGTGCGTAACCCGTTCTCCTTGTCGTACTCGGGGTGCGGTTGGTAGTCCGCTTTGGTTAAGATCTCGTGTCGGTGTTTTTCGGCGGCCGTGCGACGGCGCCTGTCGAACAGACGGATGAGGAGAAGGGTGAGGAGAACGGCGATGGCCAGGACCAGAGTGACGCAGACCATAGCGATGACGATCTGCATGTTGAGGTTGCCCCTGCCTCCCGTCGCCCCCTGCTTGTCCGTCACGTCGATACGCAGCAACGCCTCGTGCGCTCTCTGCGGCGCGCCGTTGTCCCTTACGCTGATGACGACGTTGTAGGACCGGGTGTCGGAAGGTAGAATCTGGTTGCCCAGGGAGATGATACCCGTTACTTCGTCGATGAGAAAGAGGGCGGAGGTCTTGTTGCCGGCGCGGAGGGAGTAGATCAACTGTCCGTTGCTGCCGCTGTCCATGTCGTAGGCCACCACTTTGGCGATCTCCGAGCCTGGCGGCGTGTCCCAGGTGACGGAGACGGACGGGTTATCGGGGGAGGGGAAGGTGATGACGGGGCTGTGGTCGTTGCGGTCGACCACTTCCACCGTCACGTGACACGTAGCGTTGCGGGGCGGAGAGCCCAGATCTACAGCGGCCACCACAAAGCTGTAGACGTTGCTAGACTCGTAGTCCACCTCCCCAGTCACCACCACCGCTCCGGTGGAATTGACGCTGATGGGAAATCGGGGACGGGGTTGTGACGTCACCATGTAGTATTCCACCCTGGCGTTTAGCCCGGCGTCGCCGTCCACGGCCTTGACTTCTCCTAGCAGCGAACCAGGCGGCGTGCGCTCGTCCACCCGGAAGTGATAGGATCGGTTGAGGAAGACAGGGTCCAAGTCATTGCGGTCCGCCACGTTGACGACGACAGTGGCCACGGCGGTGAGGGGCGTGGCGCTCTTGTCGTAGGCGTAGACGTTGAAGACATACTGAGCGCGCGCCTCGCGGTCCAGGAAGCGCGTGGTGTAGATGTCGCCCAGCATTGTGTCGATGGTGAAGGTGTCGCCGTTGTGCTCCATGCCGTAGATCAACCTCGCATTGTCGCCCTCGTCCCAATCGTGGGCCGTCACCTGACCCACCCACGTGCCCACTACCTGGTTCTCCGCCACCGACAGCACGTAGTCGCTGGCCGTGAACTCGGGGGCGTTGTCGTTGCTGTCGCTGACGGTCACCTTCAGCGTGCTCTCTGAGCTGAGGGAAGGGTCACCGCCGTCCGTGCAGATGATGGGCAAGGAGTAGTTCGCTTGACGCTCCCGGTCAAGGGGACTGGCCACAATTACCTGCACACACATTTTATATAATATACAACGATCATTACACCCTTTGTTGACTTTCTGTGCAAAGATCACTCTCATAATTACGCTAGCCTCAGACAGTTTGACTATACACCATCCTGGCAAGTATTTTTTGTCTCCAGAAAATACGGCATTTTAGCCACATTCCGATCAAAAAGGTTATTCGCCAACTAGCTGCACTTCTAACCATAGCAAGTCCAAAGTGTTTTAAAGCCTAAAACAAATTCAACAAAAATATCAAATGGAAAATTAGTAAGTGCTACATTAAAATCTATTGAGTTTTGCACTGTTTGGCTGATGTAAACATGTCCCTTATCCCATGATGCACATAGAGCCCTTCAGACATACCCTCATAAAGACGAAGCCTTGCACATAACTGGTCCATGGATATTCTCCCATACATACAAACCACACTCTCTACATACAGTAGTAAGCTAATGTCCAACAAGCTACTGTGTCTTTAACAATTATGTGTTGATTGTGTCATGTAACCTACACGCTGAATGGAAATTAAATGAAATAATTCTTTTTCTGCTCTGCTTCTGTTCTTTTCTGTTCCGTTTGTACACCCCATTCCTCTGATTTTCCTTACGCCCTCTTATCTTCATTACGGCTTCTAAGGTACCTTACGTACTATCACTCAGCTCCAACTTCCTCAGCGGTAAGAAGGCCCTTTTGAGCTGACATCTATACCATCGTTAAGAAAATTACTCTTAGACACCCACCCACCCAAACTCTCCCAAATACAGCCATACACGCATTCACACCCACAACCTCGCATACAGCCCACGCTGGCCAAACTCGTACACTTTCCCCACTCTCCGCTTCACCTTATACTCATTCAGCTCCAGCTTCTGCAGGGAGAAGTAGGCATTGTTGAGCTGACAAGTGGCCAGACCGTTGCGTCCAGAATCCGTGTCTGTCACGGTCAGCAGGGCGGTCACTCGTCCGATGGCCGCAGACTCTGGCACCACGGCTGCCCCGTGCTTGCTGAAGAGAGGGTTGACCTCCATACGCGGAGGGTCATTGTGAGTGTCCAGCACTTCTACCGTCACAGCACACTTGCCGCTTAGCCGAGGGACGCCATTGTCCCTGTTTTAATAGAAGTGAAAACAAGAATACACAAATGGAATCGTGACACCACACCAGCTCAATGCCTATGTGAGCAGCACTCTTAGGTTCCCCCACATTTTGCTGGCCGCGGGCTATTTATAGCTTGCCTACACACTCCATTCCCGTGAAAGGAAAGGATAGAAGCACTGGCGAAGTTGTTTGTAGATTATAGTCACACGACACTTTCGCATATAGGTGACTACTGGACCGATTTATACTGACACCAGCGGGCCAGTTGTTGGTAATGGGGAAAATAATATGATCACACATTGACCAATCCGGGATTCGAACCAACGTTTCGGTTACTAGCAAGACGCTCTTACCATCTGAGCTACCCGGCCCCTCTCACTGGCGAAGCTATTGGTGAAGCTATTTATAGTTAGCCTGGCTGAACTAACCTCAAAACCTAAAAGCTTTGGTCGAGTCGGTGTGACACCTTAACCTTGTATAGCAGCAAGAGAATAAAGAGTTCTGAGTTTCGCCGCTTAACAAATGCAAGAAGACAGAGAATACAGTACTAAGCACTGTGATGAACCCATCAGGAAATCTCCATAATAATCCACAATCAACTACAATGGAAACGTGATAATCAATAGCAATATTAAAAACCTCTGTCGCGGAAGATCAGAATGCAAAACTAAACTAGGGGAAAACACTATAAGCTAAAAGAAAGACTTTTTGGTGAATAAAAACCCAACAACAAAGAAATTTGACCTGCTTCCCACTATGATCTCATTCTTCCAACAAGTTCTTAAGTTCTCGCCTTGTTTGGGGAAATGACAGAGATTTAGGAATACCAAGCAGTTAAATGTGAGTCTTGTTGTATGTGCCATGCCTGTATCATAATATTGTAATTGCGAGACATAAAGTAATAGGCTTATCATATTCTCCTCCTTCTTCATTTCCTCTCTCTCCTAACTGACCTCTCCCCCACCTCCGTCATTCCCTCCCCCTTCCACCTGCCGATGATTTCAAAATAATAGAGTTGTCCGCTTTTGGGGTAGTCAGGCCTGCTGAATATTGAAAACTTGATTTAACTTTTTAGCGACCGTTATATTTCAATATAGGCTTTCTATTCATAGTTTATTTGAATGTAGCTTGTTGTCGATTAAAATCTTTGTTTACCTGGCAATGACTTCAAACTGGTACACCTGCCCGCCTTTCTGGTTGAGTCCCTCCAGCACAGTGATCACTCCAGTATCCTCGTTGACCGAGAACAACGATTTGATGGTCAGGTCAGCGTTGTCCGACAGGAAGTAGGATACTCTCGCGTTGTCACCTTCGTCCCGGTCATTGGCGCTGACCGTCACTATTGTAGACTCTGCTCGCGCTTCCTTCAATGAAGAAATGAAAGAAATTTAATGATTAATTACAGAATTAATTAATTACGGAATCAATAATGCGATCAAGATTGGAATAAATGTCTGCTCACAGAAAGACGGAAGATGAGAACGGTAACAGCGACGGTAACAATCATGCTGATGATGATGCTGATGATGATGGTAATGATGATAACGATGCTACTGCCGCCATTACTGCTGTTAACGACGACAGTGATGATGATAATTATGATTAAACGATGACGATGACTTACCTCAGTCATGGTCTGTTGGTAGTGGTCAGTGTCAAAGCTCGGAGCGTTGTCGTTCTCATCCAGAATGTCAACGGCGAGGGGTAGAACTGCGCGCCTTGGAGGGCTGCCTCCATCATACGCTACCAGCGAGGTGGTGTACAGAGCTCCAGATTCCCTGTGTACAAAAAAACATAACCAAGGTTTATTTAAGATGTCTGCAAGCATTCAGAATACGTACGGCTAGAGAGAGAGGAGAGAGAGAGAGAGAGAGAGAGAGAGAGAGAGAGAGAGAGAGAGAGAGAGAGAGAGAGAGAGAGAGAGAGAGAGAGAGAGAGAGAGAGAGAGAGGGGAGAGCAGATTGCCGTGGAGTTTGCCTCTAGTAGTCACATATGCTAACAGAAATACTGTGCAAACAAATCGTCTAGAAGAGCATCCCAATTTCTGAGTACGAAAATAACAGTTCAAAACATATAGGCTTAGAAGGATGGGGAACTATGGGTAAGGGGCGGTGACAAGGGAGAGAAATGAGGAGTGTGGAAGCAGAAGTTAGGGAAACAAAGGGAAAAGGCACTTCAACTTAACCTTATAAAGTTATATGCAGCTGAACTATATCTACAGGCACAGAAAAGTTTCAGACAGCAGGCATGCACGACTTTCAAATCTAACAACTCACTGGGCATTGCCATGATCAGGTTTTCTCATCAAAATCGAACGACACCTCAATAAGTCCTGGTTATTCTTTCCAATCGTACCATAGAAATCGTCAAGATATAGATATCGTACAGATATCAGTTCAACTTATGTTATTCTGATGACTACAAAGATTGATGCAACCATAGATATAGTCTCTATACAGGCCTCCCCTTGGTTAGATAATTACAATAATGTGCACACATACGCGGTATTGTTCATGTAATTACAATCTTACGTGAATCACTCTCTGCACTTAATCTTAGGGTTACTATTCGTATTATTATAGCAGTATAAAATGTTATTTGTTAAATAGCCTTGCAATACAAACAAGCAAGTAAGTAAATAAATAAATAGACCTATATAAATAAATAAATAAATAAAATAAGACTTAGCAAATAGATAATAAAACAAGATAAAATCAGTGAGAGTAAATAAACAAACAGAAGCAAAAAATAAATAAACAACTGAATAAATAAATACATAAATAAATAAATAAAATAAAGTAAAACGAAATGAAATAAAAATAAATAAAATTAATATAAATAAATAAATAAATAAATAAATAAATAAATAAATAAATAAATAAATCAATCTAGCAATACCTGTCCACAGGACGAACCAGCCGGAGAGACACTGTGAACTGGCGATCTCCAGATACCGTGGTGTGCTGGACAGCGCTGAGTTCGAATTCCGGAAAGGCCGGTTCCAACGAGTAGCGTTGTATGCGGTTGACGGCAGTGACGTCACCGTCCGTCGCCGAGGGCAAGCGGAAGGTTTTGCCTACTGACTCTAACTCCGAGATCCCCACTACGAAGCTTGACTGCAACGAAGAAGAAGATTGGAATCGGTACGTAAATAAAGGGAGAGCAGTTTCATTTAAAATAACGAATATGTTAACATTAACGAATCGATCAGCCAGTTACTGGGTGAAACGAATGAACGTCGGATTGAAAGAACAAGCGCACTGAAATGTTCTATAAATCGAGGTTGTTGGATTTTTTTTTGGGTGTAAAAAAAATCAACAAACACCCACACAGACACACAGACACACAACCACCCACACAGACACAGACATATACACACGCATACATGCACACACTTTATCTATAAAACACAATAATCAACGGGTTAATTATATTATTACATGATTCTTTAAAGTGCCTAACAAAGACTACCGTACATTACTGACTTACAAAGCGACGCCTGTTTCCCTCGACTTCGAGCCATGCGTCTGATAATATGTTGCGCCTAATGTATTGTAAATTTCGTGGGGGTCAGATGTTTCGCCTTGAATAGACAATAGTGCGTGAAAAACGGTAGCCGAGTTATGGGACTGAAACTGTTATTAAAGCAGCAGAATACACGTAACACAATGTGGGGTACTCCTCGGACTCCGTCGTACCTGGCTAAAAGCAGGCGCATGGTCGTTCGCGTCCAGGATGTACAGAAGGATGGAGAACTTGCGGAAGAAAGCCGACTCCGGGCTGGACGACTGCACCGCGACATCACCACGTACCGTGCAGGAATCGGCTGTTCCGCATCGCTGCTCACGGTCCAGCGCCACCTAGGACAACGGAGGGTAAGGGATACAACTGTAAGAAATGTTATTGTCCAAAAGAGGAAGGTGCGAGACAGCGTTGGAGGCTAAGAGAAACCACGGTCATTAGAAAACCAAACACGACCTAAACGAATCTACACCAACCAAACCAAGAACAAGAACAGGTAAAGCAATAACAAAAAACCGGACAAGGGATAAAGCCAGACTGATTAGTCTAGAGGAAACAATTCGCTTATACCAAATACGATCAATAAAACTAATCATTAAAAAGCCCAACACTAAATCCAAAGCCAATCAATAAACCACCGCCCTCTCGCCCTGTACTATTTCTAAGGTCATTACCATCACCGAAACGAAACAAACGATTTTAACCTACAGTTCCACAGATGCACCGACATACCTTGGTGGAGAGGTCACCAGAGGTTTGATCTACATAGAAGATGGATCCGCTACCTGGCCCAGAGCCACCGCTGTCCTCCACCACCGTGTACTGCAATGAAGCCAGCTCAACTTGCCCGAGCACAGTCGTCAGATTGGCCTTCTCCGCAATGTTGCCCAACTTGCCCGGTCCCTGCTCCTCCATCACCTCGAAGGTCAGCTCCTGACCTCCAGCCAAGGTTGAGGTCAAGGTCAGCAGTATGAAAACGGAGATCAGGACCTGCGCCCTTGAGGCTGAAGTGCGGGGGGATAGATGAATGTTGGTGAAGATCGACGATAACGATGACATCATGCTTTGGGGGAAGTGTGACGTTTTTGTAGCAGGTGGCATGAAAACTTGGCCTGTCGACACACAATCACAAACTCATTAAAGCTAAACAATAAAAAATACAAACAAAACAGCTTCGTTTTATTTCTTCTGAAGTTGCTCCCTTAATCCACAATCACAAAGGTATCCAAGTCATAAAAACAATATACCATAAACAAAGCTGACTTGATATGCAGTTTAATAATTCCTCCAAGAATCGAATTTAAGTTTGCCGAATTCATTTGACGATGGCGTCAATCCAAACAGCACGAGTTGTTTTCTTCCAATAAAACAGACGAAGCAGAAGAAGAAAGCAAATAAAAAAAAAAAACTTTCACTGGAGTTTCTTTGTAGCGCTGAATAAACTGTTTTGTTTTAAAACTCCATGAAAGGTTGGCTGCAGTCGGAGGAAGTACTAGTTTTCATGGGATCTGTAATGTAATGGAGGGAAGAAATAGTCAACGCTGTGTTCAGAATGTCTATAATGTGTTTTATAACATTTCTCAAGATTGTGACAAACGGGCGATCTAGCTCTGGCGCTGGCTGTGTCCTATCTTCGATTCCCCACTCGCCGGCTAAGCCAACTACGCCCCGCCCCTCGGGAATCACCCTTAAACCCTCTGCCTAACCAAGACCCACTGTCAGTCTCCAGCAGCCCGCCGCCTTAAGAACAACTATCTGCCTCGGACACGCCGCGCCACGTTGCGACCCCTGAGCCTCGGCAAGATTCTTGTGTTCTTCCCGTTCTTGGTCAAGGTAAGAGAGGAAACTTACTTTATATCATTTAGCATTCCCATCACCCGTCGATTGCCCAACATGTTCGTATGTCCTGTAGATATGTACGTTCGTGTTTGTGGTTTTGTCTTGATGTGTTGCTTATGGTATTCATTTTATTCCCTGTATATATTATCTGCATTTTCGATTGACGTTCTTGCCATGGTTGTATTTATACTTGTATGCTCCCTGCTAGACCCCTGTATAAATCACCCATGCCATGTTGTCCCACCACCTAGATTAAAGTCCCCCAGTACCGCACCCTTGCCTACAACCCCCATTGTCCTGTATTTATCCCATTTGCTTCTCCCATGTTCCCATTGTACAGATATCTGCCCCTGTTGTCCATCACCCCATTTTGAGGCGCCGGAGTTATTATATATTAGCGGCCGCCAGTAAACTCCACTAAAGCCCCTTAGCCATTGTTGCTATTGTTGGACTGTTGGTACGAACCGGTCAACTCTTGGCCGGTGCGTCCAAATTTGAAAATCTGATGGGCATGCGCGCAAACCGGCGCTGCACCCAGAGTGTATGTCCCCCGCTGACCTTGAGTCGATACTACGTTACAGAACGGGCTCCTGTACCGGCTGCAACAAGACTCAAGACCCGCTGCGTGCGACCCTGACAACCCGGTCGGCACTGAGAAGCGTACCAAACGAACCTCCGCGTATAGCCAGCAACGTAGGCTATATTGCACCACCAAACCTGTTATCCAAGAAGCTGACCCAGTGCCCTGCATTGGCCAAACCCACGCTAACGACTGGACCCTTGCGTCATCGCCATCCAGAAGCCTGAGACAACCACCGCCCCTCGCCATCCCAGCTAAGTGCCCACCAAGCGCACACCACAATTCGGAGATAATCTGGCTAACCCACGCTCCGAATCCAGATACCCTCCTGCCTAGTGATGACATCAGTCCTCAATCGCCTTAGTACTCCCCAAATCGCCAACCCAGAACATCTCCAAGATACTCAGGACTCTTATTGACAATTTCCAGTGACTAGGCCTTAAGCTTATCTAATACAGCCGACCTACTTCCATTTAATAAAATTGACTAGTAACATATTATAAACACCTGACTTTTCCCTTGCTTCGAATTCTCTTCTAGTTAGTTTGTATTCTTCTCGTCTGGCCTTTTTGACTGTCTATCATTCCTTAGTAACTCCCAGCCTTATTTCCTTGAATGTCACCGCAAGTTGGCCTAAACAAGGGAGGCAACACAGCGCGGGGGAATAAGTGCTAATCCTCATCCCCCCAACCCCCTTTATTCGTGACATTAATATATTTTTGGCTTTAAGAATCCAGCAGTTCTATGAATAGGAAAACATACTTCGACTGGCAACAAGCAATGGAAGAAAACCAAACAATTGAATGAAATTTGTTTTTAAAAATCCTTTGTATTTGCGGTTGGACGACTGATTAAATAATTACGTTTACAAATTTCCGTAAGCGATGTTGTAAACGTGTTGACAAAAGCTGATATCTTTTAACACGGCCCTAACGTTTTCTTCCAGCATTGTATGCCTCAGGGTGCTGTTTTGGACGCTTTGCTATTGTGAATTTAGTCTGTACAATAACTACATATATAATGTGGTCCTCACCATTGCCGCCGAAAGCTGGGAAATTATTTTACTTCATTTAATTATCATTGCTTGTATTCTGATGTGAACGATGACGATTAAAGCTGAATTCAATGTTGGGTCTGTGAAGTTGATCTTCCAAGCTTTTAATTTCTGATGAAGTTTTAACAAAATACATGTACTGAGAATATGTATTGATGTGTTGCGGGTTATCTCCTTTATCTTTTCTTCATTTCTCGTCTTCTAGTAACGTTCAGTTCAATGGATTCCTTATTTCGAGATTACAAGATCAAGATGCAGCATTTTTTTATTTTCAAGTACATCTCGGCCAATTTCTTCTTCCCAGGAACACTAGTTTTTACATGCAAAGTTCAATCTCTCACAAACAAACTTAATTCCCTGAATATTACATCATTAGCGGCTTTACAAAATCTTTTAAACATAGAGCTTTCTATGGGAGTTTAATTCCTGGTATGGATCTTAAAATGCGCAATCATTAACTTGAAATTAGTACACTTCAATAGATTCCTTCTTTAGTGACCTTAGCAATCTTTCCAATGGCCCGAAACAGGATTTTGTATGTTTCGATTTAAGGCAGAGAAGATTTTTAGATACCCACGATATGATTTCATGTTGATCTTTTTCAAATCCACGATGAATTTTACTATACAATTAATACCTGTCATTCAAATTTGGGCAAGGACCTTGTTTGTAACTCGAAGAAAAGCCTACCGTCCAAATAATGCTTTAATACCTTAATTTTACTGTTCGTCGGTCTGCTTTGGACGCAAATTGGATACATTCCCAAACGCTCTCCGCCCTTTTCTTCTTAAATGTAAAATTTCACGTAACCGGATTTGTTATTGTTGTTGTTGTTGTTGTTGTTGTTGTTGTTATTGTTGTTGTTGTTTAACTTTATATGCGTACGTCTGCGTGCAAGTGTAACATTCTGAATTTTTAAAACAAATGAATCGTGTCGTGCATCCTCAGGACCTATTTTCTAGCGAGACATTTGGGGAAGTTAAAATTACACGGTACACCATCCAATAGGCGACCAGGGGTGATTCAATCACATGTCTCGTCCTTTGCCCTGAAAAAATAAGGAGGAGTAGGAAAAGGCGACGTGGAAGAAAGAGGAGGAGGAGGAGGAGGAGGAGGAAGAAGAAGAAGAAGAAGAAGAAGAAGAAGAAGAAGAAGAAGAAGAAGAAGAAGAAGAAGAAGACGAAGAAGAAGAAGAAGAAGAAGAAGAAGAAGAAGAAGAAGAAGAAAACGATGATGATGATGATGATGATGATGATGATGATATGATAATGATGATGATGATGATGATGATGATGATGATGATGATGATGATGATGATGATGATGATGATGATGATGAAATAGGTGTATGTGTAGAAGAAGTAGTAATAGTAGTAGACGTAGAAGATATAGAAGTAGAAGGTGGAGGAGAGATGATCCATTCAACTCAGTGCACGATTATGGAATAGCACTTACGAATGAAGAAGAAGAAGACGTAAAAAAGGAAAAGAAGAAAATGACAAAGAAGAAGAAAAAGAAAGAGAGGGGGGAGGAGGGGGAAGGGGAGAGTGAGAAGAAGGAAGAAAGAAAGCGACAAGGAGGCGCAAGCGAAAATAGCGTTTCGATTACATGTTATATTTTGTTTTACGCAGCCTAAGTAGCTCTGAAGAAGGAAGCTGAAAACAGCTAGGAGAAAAAGAAGAAGAAGAAAAAGACAGAAATAAGAAAGAAAAAAGAAAAAAAGAAGGAATTAGAAGATAAATTTAAAAACAGAAGGAGGAGGAGAACATCTAGGTAAAATAAATCAGAAAAAAGAGGAGGTTGATGAAGAAGAAGGAAGAGGAAGAGGAGGAGAAGAAGAAGAAGAAGAAGAAGAAGAAGAAGAAGAAGATCAGTTCAGTAACTTCATTTCACGTCTATTCACACATTGGTGGTATTAGAAGAAGAAAGAAAGAAAGAAAGAAAGAAAGAAAGAAAGAATAAAGAAGAAGTAGAAGAAAGAAAGAATGATAGGGTGAAATAAAGAAAATATATCACGCAGGCGCGCAGACAAATACACTAAATGACTGATGTCTCTCAGTCAGAATTGATGAATAGGGAGAGTGAGAGAAAGAGGAAGTTATGAGAGAAGAGGAAAAGATAGGAAGTGAAAGAGGGAATAGAGGAAATTGAATAAGGGAAAGACGCCATTTCTACGGATGCCCCTTTCCGTTTGAACTAACCTAGAATACAAAATCCATAATAAACCTTTGTGACTAAAAGCTGCTTTCCCTTTGAACCAAGACCAACGGTCGAGAAGAAGAAGCAGAAGAAGAAGAAGAAGAAGAAGAAGAAGAAAGAAAGAAAGAAAGAAAGAAAGAAAGAAAGAAAGAAAAAAGAAAGAAAAAAGAAAGAAAGAAAGAAGCAGAATAAAAGAAGAAGAAAAGAAGAAGATAATGATGGATGATGACGAATGACGACGACGACGACGACGACGAGAAGAAGAAGAAGAAGAAGAAGAAGAAGAAGAAGAAGAAGAAGAAGAAGAAGAAGAAGAAGAAGAAGAAGAAGAAGATAATGATGATGATGATGAGATAATAATTATGATGGTGGTAGTGGTGGTGAAATAACTAAAGTTTGCACAGTACTACATCCGCTTGAACCAAGACTAGAAGGCAAGGAGAAGAATTAGAAGAGAAGAAGAAATTGAGTAGAAATGGATTGTGCATCGAACCTAACTGCTTGTTTTCCGTTGCACCAAAACACGAAGTGCACCACGAGGAGTAAAAAATAGAAAAAGCGCTCGTAGGAAATTGGCTTGCCTGTATTTATTCTCAATCTGTCTCTACTTCGTTAAGACCCCTATAGAGTGAATTCAATCGAGCAGCGAAGAAGTTCATGACATTTTCTGTCGTCTGTAACATCGCCCGTCCCGACCCCCAGTTATTAGAACGCGCAGCCTAAATCGGAGGCAGAAGGAAAGAGGTAACATCTCTATGCGTCGGCGGATATGACACGTCGCTGTCTCACTGTGTCACAGCGCAGTTTGCGTCACTCGCCTTTGGAACATCAACAGATAACCCGACTCTTGATATTGGAAATATCCAACTGTTACACTCAGTTTGATGTTGGTGTTTTCTATCAGTATCTGATTCAGCCCCGATGCTTGAATTCCTGATAGGGTGTAACTCAGATTCGTTTATTCACACAGCCCGTCCAAACAGCATACAAGTCACAAAGTCCACGTATGAAGTTTTCCGCTTTTATTCAGCACACATCAACAACTGCATACAATTCTCAATTCAACTCAACAACTTTCACAGCAACTCTCCAAATCACTATCATCAACTTTACTGTATCAACAGCGACTCGGCTCACGATTAAATAACCTCTCTCTTTTCTGGAACGATTTGGTACGTGGTAGAAATGACGCACTGCCACCAATCGAACTAAAGATCGTCATCACTGACTTACGTCATTCACATTTTCTCTACTTCCGGGAACATTCACGACCTTCGATATCCATCCGGAAATTTCTATCAAGAGTAAACACGCATATCCAGAAGATTCTCAAATAATATCGACTAACGCAAATTATCAACGTTATACAAAGCCTCTCCTAACAACAATGCAAACTCAAATCAAAGGTAAATAAACTCCATTATTGAATACTTTGCAAATCGAAACGATTAGATCTATCGTACACGCTTCAGCCATACTATCATTCGCGTTTCAACGTAACATAACCCCCCACTCAAGAAGAAATTTACCCAATTTCTTTCAACAACGTTGAAACGTAATGCACAAACAAAGTTCAGAATTAAAACTTATTTCAGTCTGTCTGAACACTATCAACGTTCTCAGTTCATTCATACAGAGTCAATGGTTTTCATCTTCAAATCTGTTTAGATATTGCCAATGTTCTCCACACAGTCAATGTTGTTTCAACCGCAAGGAAACGGCGCCCTCGTCAGTTACGGTTGTCATCGGCCCAGGGTCAAAGACGACGATCACGTGGGCTTTCCTGGAATCAGTGCGTCCTCCGTTGTCTCCTTCTTCCATCGGATGTCCGATGCAGTCGACGTTGTCAGCTCCCAGGATGCATTTGCTGGGTCTCACGGTCAGGTTGGCTTCTGCGGGACGGTGGAACGGCTCCCTCAAGGTCTGCAGATGCTCCTTCCAGGTCTGGGTGTGGACTTCATGTTCGACCAAAGTTGTAGAGCCAGGGACATCGCTGAAGTTGTGGGGAAACTCGCCCATAAGGTCCTTGAGCTCCATCTTTTGACCTTCCGTCAAGCGTGGTCCTAGCTTAACATCATTGATGCCTTCTTTGCTATGGAAGTCTCCCAGTTCCAACAGTTCTTCGCTGTCAAAGCTGTCGTCGGTCACGGCTGCTGTGGCTGCGTGCACAGTCTCCGATGGCCTTTCCACGTACAGCTTAAGGAGGTTGGCGTGGTATATCTTGGAATGCTGGCCGACCTTCACCTTGTAGTCATTGATCCCCACCACGGTCTCCACTTCGTACGGGCCTTTCCACTGCATCAGCAACTTATTATGATCGGTAGGTAGCAGCACCAGCACTTTGTTGCCAGGTTTGAACTTCCTGCTCACGGCCCTGCGATCGTAATAGTGCTTTCCACAGTCTTGGGACTTCTTCAGGTTTTCTCTGGCTATCTCGAGAGTCTGCTCCAGCTTCTCCCGTAGCTCAAACACGTACTGGTAGCTGTTCTTCACCTCTGGGGTGTCTACTTCTTTCGTCCACAGTTCTTTCAGGATGTGCATCGGCCCTCGGATGGTTCTTCCGTACAGCAGCTCGAACGGAGAAAAGCCGGTGGACTCCTGCGGTACTTCTCTGTAGGCGAACAGTAAGGCGTTGATGTAACAATGCCATTGTCTGGGCTGCTCGCTGCACAGTTTCTTCAGGGTGGACTTCAACGTAGCATTGAACTTTTCGACGAGCCCGTTGCACATCGGATGGTAGGGTGTCGTAGTTAAATGCCGGATGCTCAGCAGTCTGTTGACCTCCTTCATGCAGTCAGAAACGAACTGCGTCCCGAGGTCTGTCAGGATCTCTTCAGGCACTCCAAGTCTACTGAACATGTCCACTAGCGCCTCTGCAACAGTTTCAGTGTCAATCTTCTTCAGAGGCACTGCTTCTGGGTACCGAGTCGCATAGTCCACTAAAGTCAGTACCCACCGATGACCTTCTTCACTCGGAGGTCTTATTTCGCCGATTAAGTCTAAGGCCACCCTCTTGAAAGGTCGGTCGATCATAGGCATCCTCTGCATAGGCACTTTCGGGACCCTTCCTCGAGGTATGGTCTTCTGGCAAATGTCACACGATCGGCAGAAACGGCTGACGTCCGCATGAAGTCCTGGCCAGTAGAATACCGCCTGGATTCTATCCGACGTCTTCTTGATACCCAGGTGACCTCCCATGATTGAGTCATGCGCTACTCCATCACCTGGCGCCTTAGGGGTAACGGTACCAAGACTTGACGTAGTGGTTTACCTCCGTTGACCCTCGGGTGCTGGAAGATTCTGTACAGGATCTTGGCCTTCACCTCGAAATAGACCGTACCACTGCCCTTGGTTACGTGGTCTTGGCGGTTCCTGTACTTGTTTAAAGTACTATCAGCTTCCTGGAGCTGGATCAGCTTATCTCTGTCCACGATGGCAGCTTTAGAGTTGTCGGCGACCTTCAGTGGCGTAGACGTCTTGTCTCTCTTGGCCTGGGCCCTGGTTGTAACAGCACCGACGATCTCTGGTCGGCAGGGCTGAGCCGGAGTAACCACATTGTCCCGTAGCAGCTCTGTAAGGTCTCCATCGGGAAACGGCAATGGATCCTCCTCCACAACTTCGACGTGTTGAGTTGAGGCAGGACTCCACTCCGGATCGGGGTCGTCGGGTCGTCTCGCGCCGTCGATATTCCCGATCATCAAATCATACAGCGGCTTCTTCAGGCAAACCGCTTCGACTTCGCCTATGTAGAAAGGGGTGTTGACATGAATTTTTGCAACTGGCGCTTTTACACATTTGCTGTCGGCCATGAGTGTCCATTTTGAATCGCCAGTGAACTGTTCTTTAGCGATTAGGTCTTCTCTGACGATGACCCCACTACAACCAGAGTCTCTTAAGACAGTCACTTCATAATTTCCGACGCGTCCCTTGGAAACAGGCATGTTCTGTACGGTCACAGCTGCGCTGGCGACGACGGGGATGGATTTTCCGTTGGCAAGGAGAAGTTGGCCATCGGTCATGCACTCTTGCACGTCCGCAGGGGTAGCTGTGCGCTTGGTCTCACTCGGAAGAATGACGCTCCCGCCGCACACTTGATGGTCAGATCTACTGGTTTTGCCGTTGATTGGAGAACCGCCTCTGCCGGTTGCCCGCCGCTGAATTGTCCGTACTGCTCCGCTGTCCGCTACTTTTGTTTTGAGGACAGTTAGCTGCTCTGTGGTCTGTAGCGTTGCAGGTGAAACAGCCTCTTGAATGCCCTTCCCTGGGAGGTGGCGTGGAGTCCGTGTGTCTCTGGCTCGTCTGGCTCCCTGGATCTGGTTCATGGTTTCCAGTTTTCTGAAAATGTTTCGTCGCGCTGGGTGGCCCCAGGGTTTTCCCATGAGCGATGAGATATCTTTCAGCAGCCTCAGTCACATCTTTTAAGCGTCTGCAGCTTTTGTTCTTCTAAGTGGGTCGCTAGGTCCTTGTGACAGGCATTGAGAAATTGTTCCTTCACGATCAGGTCATGGAGACTGTCGTAAGACTTCCTTTCGCCTGATAACTCCACCCACTTGTGTAGATATGACGACAGGCGTTCCACAAACTGCTTTGGCGTTTCGTCTGACTTGGGCCGGCATTCACGGAAGCGTTTACGGTAGCCCTTCTCTGTAAAGTTGTAGCACTGCAATAGGGCCTCTTTCAAGACGTCGTAGTCTTTAGCGTCATCGTCCGACAATCTGGTGTAGACGTCGAGTGCTTCTCCCGTCAGAAGTGCACTTAGTCGAATCGCCCAGTCTTGAGGTTGCCAGTTAGAGCTTTTGGCAAACCTTTCAAATCTCGCCAAATAACTGTCGATCTGGTCCTTCCCGTCGACGAAGGCTGGCAATTTTGGAGCCATGTGGTCGCTGACGACTTGTGGCGCATGCTGATTGTTTTGGATACGCGCCAACTCTAGCTGGTATTGACGATCAGCTTCTAGTCGTCTCTCTTCCATCTCGTCACGCCGACGCTGTTCCTCTAATTCTCTTTCTTCACGCCGTCGCTGCTCTTCTCTTTCTTGACGCCGCTCTTCTCTGTCTTCTCGGCGACGCTGCTCTTCTAATTCTCTTTCTTCTATTCTCTCCTGGGACTTGACGTACTCCGTCAGCTGTTTGCCTTTGAGATTCAGTGCAATCCCTTTCTGCCAGAAGTCAGCCATCTTGATGCTTCTGGAAAGTTCTTGTCTGGAAAATTTTCTAGAAAGTTCTTGACTGTAGAGTTCTTTTTTTCTGGAAAGTTCTTGACTGTGCTGTACCTTTCTAGACTGTTCTAGAACAGCACGCTTTCTGCAGTAGCGCTGATGCTTGTCACTAGTCGCCTTCGCTGACGCAGGCCCCGCTGTCCTCGTCGTATGCGACGCTGCACCACGCTGGTGTTGATGTATACGCTCCTGTGCTGAAGTAGACGCGACGTCCGCTCGTCGCTCTCTGTAATACTGGCGATGTAGCTCCGAGACTGTCCCTCGACGTAGTCCTGCGGCAGCCACGTAGTCCCGCTCTGTTGTTCGCTCACGAAGCAACTCTTCAGCGACTACACGCCCTTGCAGTCAACCCGAACCTATCGGTGATGTAGTCCCAGTATGTTGGCCCCTCTCGACGCAACTCGTTGGCGGCTACCCTCGATGACTGCCTCTCGTAACGTTGACTCGCTTGTTGTAGCAGTTGAACCCTTGGCTATGGCGTGAATCGCGGCTTGACCCCCAAAATGTTACACTCAGTTTGATGTTGGTGTTTTCTATCAGTATCTGATTCAGCCCCGATGCTTGAATTCCTGATAGGGTGTAACTCAGATTCGTTTATTCACACAGCCCGTCCAAACAGCATACAAGTCACAAAGTCGACGTATGAAGTTTTCCACTTTTATTCAGCACACATCAACAACTGCATACAATTCTCAATTCAACTCAACAACTTTCACCCCAACTCTCCAAATCACTATCAACAACTTTACTGTATCAACAGCGACTCGGCTCACGATTAAATAACCTCTCTCTTTTCTGGAACGATTTGGTACGTGGTAGAAATGACGCACTGCCACCAATCGAACTAAAGATCGTCATCACTGACTTACGTCATTCACATTTTCTCTACTTCCGGGAACATTCACGACCTTCGATATCCATCCGGAAATTTCTATCAAGAGTAAACACGCATATCCAGAAGATTCTCAAATAATATCGACTAACGCAAATTATCAACGTTATACAAAGCCTCTCCTAACAACAATGCAAACTCAAATCAAAGGTAAATAAACTCCATTATTGAATACTTTGCAAATCGAAACGATTAGATCTATCGTACACGCTTCAGCCATACTATCATTCGCGTTTCAACGTAACACCAACCTATTCGAAGGGGTAAGACTAGGAGATGATTTATGTGTCCCGGCTTTGTTGCGTCGATGTTTTCAATGTGTCATGGCCTTAATATTTCGGCCAATTATTTAATTGCTGGAGGAGAGGAAAGCCGGGGGATGAAGGGGGTAGGAGTGGGGTGAGGGTGGGAGGTGGGGGGTAAACCGACGCCTTGATTCCCCAAAGACACTTGCAGAGGGCCATACACAGAGATTGTGCCATTCCATTTAAAAGATGAAGCATCTTCTTATAACTTCACGCTCTGCACGGAGCTAGGATGAAAGGATGTTGTGTTAGTTGTTTTTTTCTATCGCAAGAAGTTGTTTATATTTATTTTATTTTTTTTATAGGATGTCTACATCACTCCGACATGAAACAGCACCTTTAAAGAGCGTACAGATGGCCGTTATCATGCATAAAGAGAGAGACTTTTTTTAGACTTTAAACGTTTATTGCAATTACAACATGTTACAAGGATAATAATTTTAAGCTTACAGCTTATTCTTACAATTAGTCCTTGTTTCAGGCACCCACTCAAGCATAATACAATTATACAAGCAATTAAACCTGCCACATGTTACATATATAAAAGTAAAACTATAATAATTTCAAAACAAGAACTTTTAACATATCTAAACGTCATCTGAACAATATAATATTATACCATTATAATAGGGTGACCTGTGGGTGGAAACATTATGAATTTAAAATATGGTTAAAAAGCATTAATTTAAATGATTTGATTGTTTTGATTTGTTTAATGATCGGAGGAAGTTCATTCCATAAAGACGGTGCTCTGAACCCAAAACTAGTCTTATATAGATCAATTCTTGGTTTAGGTAAGAGATAATTTTGGGAATGGTACACATTTGATGATTTAGTTAAAAATCGGGTTAGATAGTTTGGTGCAATATTGTTGTGAACTTTAAACATAAGCATGATCATATTATATTGAAATTGTTTATTTAGAGGTAAAATGTTGAATTTTATAAATTTTTCATCTGTTGAAATAGTTGTACAGTTAGAAATTAATTTTACTGCCCGTCGATGCAATGAATTTATTTTTTGTATTTGATTATGACTAGCAGCACTCCACACAGTGGAAGCATAGTTAATATGCGAAAGACAGTGTGCATGGAAGAACACTTTCCTGGCATATTCAGGAACAAAACATCGTAGTTTTGAAAGCAAAAACGTACTTTGGGAAAGGCGTTTACATATTTGATTAATGTGTTTTATCCCATTTGAATTCTGAATCAATAGTAACTCCAAGTACACGATGGTCTGTTACTTGGTGGACACTAGTGTTATCTATTGTAATATGTAATTGTAAAGGCTGTAATTGATGTTTTTGTCTTGTTGTGATTATCATGCACTCTGTTTTTTTAGGATGAAGAACCATTTGATTAGTTAGACACCAGTTTATCACATCATTTAAACTATTTTGTAAAGATGTTTGTATGGACGTAATGTCTTTTCCAGAACAATGTATTGTACTGTCATCCGCAAACAAATCACAGATTACATTATTATCTGATATTTGGAGGTGGAGATCGTTTATATAGATACAAAATAGAAGAGGGCCCAGTATCGAGCCTTGAGGAACGCCACATTTTACTGTACCTTTTGCTGAGTAATGACCATTTACTAACACTGTCTGCTCTCTATCACTTAAGTAAGATTGGAAAAAATTTACAGTTGCAGAATTGTTCAGATACACAGATAATTTACTGATCAATACGGAATGATTAACCATATCAAAAGCTTTTGTAAAGTCTAGAAAAACGGCACCAGTAATTTCATTCTTATTAATTGCAGAGAGCCAAGTATCACATAATCTAACCAAAGCAGTATGGCACGAATGATTTTTACGAAAACCAGATTGGAATGGATGAAAAAGAGCATGTTTCTCCATGAAAGTATTTACATGTTTATACATATGTTGTTCAAGTGGTTTAGATAGAACATTTAATAATGAAATAGGTCTAAAGTTATTTGGATCAGAAGTGTCCTTTGCTTTTGGAATTGGAACAACTTTAGCCATTTTCCAAGCATCAGGAAATATTTCAGTTTTAATACACAAATTATAGATAAAAGTTAATGGTTCAATGATGTAAGGCAGTGCAAGTTTTAAAATCAAAGAATTAATATTATCAAAACCGCAAGACTTTTTGTTTTTTAGACTTGTTATATATTTGGATACGTCATGAGTATTTAAGAGGGGGATGAAACATGTAGTATTCGGAGTTAGTCTGTCTTTACAAAAATTATCAAGTAATGCTGTAAGACTGTACGCAGGTTTATGACAAGTGGATTTAACGATATTATCAGTTATAGATAAAAAGTGATTATTAAAAGTTTCAGCTGATGGAGTGATAACATCTGTGTGTTTTGTACATTTAGACTTTCCTGTTATCTCATTCATTGCTTTCCAAAGTGATTTTTGTATCATGGTCATTCATTATTAATGAAGTAATATACTTTTTTTTTGAGTCTCGAATCATAGTGGAAAACTCTATTTCTTTGTTTCTTATATTCCGCAAATCTTTTTTGTTTTTTAAATGTGTCACGGTTTTTCATTGCATCAATAATATCTGATGTCAGCCATTTAGGAAATGTACTTTGTTTGACTCTTTTCTCTCTAATCGGTGCATGTTTATTCAAGATCATACAAAACCTTTCATACCACACACTTAAGGCTTTATTAGGATCATTACACAAATATATAGTATTGAAGTTAGTAAAATGTAGATCATACAGGAATGCATCCTTGTTAAAAGATTTAAATGACCTAAATTGAATAATTGTATGTGCATTAAGTTTATGTTTTAGAATTTTGCACGATAAAGTGCATACTATAGGAGAGAGAGAGAGAGAGACAGACAGACAGACAGAGACAGAGAAAAACAACATTATTGAATATGAACATAAAAATGAAGAGAGAGAGAGAGAGAGAGAGAGAGAGAGAGAGAGAGAGAGAGAGAGAGAGAGAGAGAGAGAGACTTTGAAACTTTGAAACTTTTTTTATTAGGGATAAAGATTTTAGACTAATTAATAAGTCTAATCTTCCAATCTGTCCCTTAACAAATTTATACAGTAAATAACTTTAACATTAACTTGGAAATCATAGAAATCACACACACACACATGCACACACAATAACACCATCTTCATCATTATCTTTAAATAATAATAATAAGAGAGAGAGATAGAGAGAGAGAGACAGAGAGACAGAGAGAGAGAGAGACAGAGAGAGAGAGAGAGAGAGAGAGAGAGAAACAACAACATTGTAGAATATGAACATAAAAAGGAAGAGCGAGAAAGAGAGAAAGAAAAAAAAGAGGAAGGGAGAAAGAAAGAAAGAAAGAAAGAGAGAGGGAGAGAGAGAGAGAGAGAGAGAGAGAGAGAGAGAGAGAGAGAGAGAGAGAGAGAGAGAGAGAGAGAGAGAGAGAGAGAGTCCGCAATTATTTCAATGGGTGTGTCGCTTGTCTATAGCAGCGGGAGTTTGCAATAAATACAGAAAGGAATATTGATTCTTTTGCGAGCCGTAGGAGCAGCGCAAGAACACGCAGGTCAATCAGAACAGCAATAAAAACGACAGTAAATTGGGTAACCAAGTGTGCACAGACAAAAATCACACATCACTGTGGAGCCAGGGTTGGATGAATGGAGAGGAAGACAGGAAAGAGGAGAGAAGAAGAGGAGGCAGGAAAGAGGAGAGGATAGGATGAGAAGACACAAATATCTCCCTAGAAGTTGTAAGAGTGGGCGACGGGGAGTAAGAGGAGGAGGATTGATTGATTGATTTATTGTTGCTTTAGGTCCAGCGGACTCTTCCGAGCCAAATCAGGACCGGACAACCCCCGATCCGCATAAAAGATCTGCTGAAACAACCCCAGTGGGAAAATTGAATGCCCTCCACCGGCCAGTCACTTTACAATAAAGACATCCCACGCGGGGGACGGCTGAGGGTTGACCTCAACTACGCGAACCCCCGGTTACAAAAACAAAATAGAATACAAACATCATTATAAATCATCAACAAAACACATACATATAAAATGCCTATAGTGCTAAATAGTACAATCATAGGAAGCCCTCGTGACCACCCGGCAGAAAGCGTCCAACACTCCCAAGCTGATCCAACAGACCTCATACACAAACAAGGAGTCTTGTCCAGGAAGAGTTTTCAAGAAAAAAGGTAGGTCATTGATCTAGCGAAGAAGAAGATAGTATAGCAGAGTGAAGGACAGAGCAGGAATAGGAAAGAGTAAATGAGGAAGACAGCGACAGTGGGAATTTAAAGCACTAAATTTCTATAAAGTGGGGATACTATTTATACTGAAAACCCCCGGCACTCCAACGGGGGTACTGTTGCCGCAGTCAATCTGTCTTGCCTATAAAGGAAAGACAGGTTTTCAACTGTGGCTTTCACTGTTCCCTTTATAGGTTTGAACAATCTACAGTGGCAAGATTGCTCATGACCCCAAGGGGTAGAGGAGGAGGAGAAGGAGGAGGAGGGAAGAGAAGAGGAAAAGAAGATCGTGAAGGAAGAGGAAGGAGTTGCCTATTTCATTTCAGTTAAGTGCTACATGGTATTTTAATTAGGTGCTACATGGTATTTCAGTTAGGTGCTACATTGCTACATAGTATTTCAGTTAAGTGCTACATGGTATTTTAGTTAGGTGCTACATGGTATTTCAGTTAGGTGCTACATTGCTACATGGTATTTCAGTTAGGTGCTACATTGCTACGTGGTATCTCAGTTAGGTGGCCTCTCTACTTTTTTAAACAAAAAGTTATTTTCTCTTCTTCACATCGACGCAACATAGCGCACTACTACAAAGTACCCCCATAAATTGCCAGTAATTGTCGAGTAACACATCATCAACGACGAGGTCCCACAGACCATCACACAAGCCATTGGACAACACGATGACCTGCTCACAGTGGTGAAGAAACGGAAACTCCGATGGTATGGCCACGTCACCAGATCATCAGGCCTTGCCAAGACACAGTATAAGGAGGTAGAAGAAGACAACATTCGAGAATGAACTGGTTTGACACTGAGCGAAGCCATGAGGGTTGCTGAGGACAGAGAAAGATGGAATACGCTGGTTAAACGATCATCTATGGTGCCCCTACGACCTCCGAGTTACGGGATAGGATAGGTTAAGATAGGATAGGATAGGATAGGATAGGATAGGATAGGATAGGATAGGATAGGATAGGATGTCGAGTGTGACTGATGGACGTTAAAGAGAGAAGAACAAGGGAACAAATCAGAGTCCCCTATACGCATCCGTGTCCGGGGACGGTAATCTACCCACTGAACTGAACTGAACAAATCAGCACAACAATACCATGACCCCGCATTATGCAACATTTGTGCAGAGCAGATCATAAATTCTCTTAGAGTTGTGGAAAAGAGAAGAAGCGAAGGAGGAAGGGGAAGACGATGGCGATGAATAGAACACGTAAAAAAACAAAAAAGAGGAGGTGAAGAAAGAGAGAAGGAGGAGGAGAATGAGGAGGAGAAATTAGAACCGCGACAGAAAACAGAAAATTAGGTACCAAAGTGTACGTACACGGCTTTGCAAGCACAATCCAAGTTACTCCCTGCGAGGGGTAAGGATTTGGCTGTTGGGGAGGAGACAGATGGAAGGAGAGTGGCCTAGGTCGGAGAGAGAAAAGACTAGAAGAGACGACGCTAGACTACAGGAGGAAGAAGAAGAAGAAGACATCAGAGCAACTTGTAATGGAATAACAACAAATTGGGTAACGAAGTGTACACAGATCTTAGACGAATTACAAATAATTCCCTTTCTCAATCCTTTTTACAGCAAGTCCAGGCTTTAGAAGAAGAAGAACAAGAAAAAGAAAAGGGGGTGGGTGGGGAGGTAAGATGTGGGAGGTGGGGTGTATGGTAGAGAACAAGGACCAACCATAACGATCACAAATTGGGTAACGAAGTGTGCACAACTCCAAGACGAATCATGCTCCAGTTTGTTTTAGATCCCGCCCTATTGAGAAGAGGATGACAAGAGGCGGGAGAGGATTTGGGGGAGGAGGTTAGGAGGAGAAGGAGGAGGAAGAGAAGAAGAAGAAGAAGACGAATAATAATAATAATAATAATAATAATAATAATAATAATAATAATAATAAGAAGAAGAAGAAGAAGAAGAAGAAGAAGAAGAAGAAGAAGAAGAAGAAGAAGAAGAAGAAGAAGAAGAAGACGTTCGTCATTTCGATTCTTTGTTTCATTTTACATCAAGAAAGCTCTGTCTCTCTCTCTCTCTCTCTCTCTCTCTCTCTCTCTCTCTCTCTCTCTCTCTCTCTCTCTCTCTCTCTCTCTCTCTCTCTCTCTCTTTCTCACTCTCTTGGCTCGCTCAACTTTAACTTCAACTTCAACTTTTTATTGACTCCAAGTACATCTGACAACATACTAGAGAATTTGCTTCGCGCTTAGAAAGAAAGAAAGAAAGAAAGAAAGAAAGAAAGAAAGAAAGAAAGAAAGAAAGAAAGAAAGAACAAATAAAAACCCGTCACAATTAAAAATAACAAATTAAAAAAAAAAACAGGAACCATCGGTCTCTCCTTAAGTCTCCTGTTTCCGGTACATGCGCACGCCGCCTGAGCTTAAAGTCCTGGCTTTTTCTCCGAAAGGTATACATCACGGTCATGCTGAGAATCACGATTAGATTAAGATAAGGACGAAAAAGACGACGACCATTTAATTCTGCTTCAGACCGTCCCTCCCAATCGCAACCCCTTCTCTGCCTCCCCCCTCCCCCTCGAATCCTCCACCCCACCTCCTCTTGGCAATCCACCTCAGCCTTTTCCCCCACCCTCCACATCGTTATCGATACTTTTGGTTTATTTTGTTTACCATCTCATCTCTCAAATCAACGCAACACACTTCTTCTTTGGCCTTTCCCAAAATCTCCAATCGATGTCCACATACAATGAATGATGATTGACTGAATGAATAAATGAGTCGCAACCCTCTTAAATCTCTCCACGCCCGAGGATGTTATCGCAGCACTGAACATGGGATGCGGAGGGTGATTCAAGGCGTGGAGGGGGGAGGGGGGGGGGTCGGGGTAGAAAAAAAAAGTTTGAAACCGATCGCATCTTTTTTTGTTCTTTTTCTGCCTGATACTTTAGATGCTTTTCAATGCGTCAAGGATCGTGATTTGGAATCTGGAATCGCGTCGAGGTTTTAACGTAGAAACAAGCGCCCTAAGCTGGCTATGATAGCAAGGAGTATCAGCGCTACATAACGACCATCAATATCATCATCATCATCATCATCATCATCATCATCATCATCATCATCATCATCATCATCATCATCATCATCGTCATCATCATCATCATCATCATCATCATCATCATCATCATCATCATCATCATCATCATCATCATCATCATCATAACCATCATCGTCGTCGCCCTCGTCGTCGGGGTTCGATGTTTGGCAAGTTATTCACAAAGAGTAAGGATAACGTTTTTTTTGTTTGTTTTTTTTAATGTGAACGTTCGCAACGACTCTCTTTTTTGTTTAATTGACCTTCATTCAGTGTTTACATCGCTGTAAAGATCTGAGTTATGACTACAACAACCTGTCAAAATGCGGTTACACCCATTGCATGTAATTGTCCACTAATAAGTGCCAGTGACATAAACAGGAAACACTAGGTCCCTTCTCCCTTAATCCCAGTCGCCCAGTATGTTGCTCAGTTGTCCGAAACGTCAGACGATGCGACTAAGGCAGCAAGTGCTCGCCTCGAGCGGCTTGAGCAAGAACATTCCGTATCTGCCAGCGCATTGAGCAGTTCTTGAGCATCCATCCTCCTATCCCCTCCCCCCACCCCGCAATCCCTCTTTGTACATAAAATAGTTTTAATGTTAAAAAAGTAAAATATTATATAATTAATAATTTTGTATGTTTGCGTATATCATTTTAACCATGTCTATATGACCTTAATGTTTAGTTTTTTTTCTGGAATCAACTTGCCTTGCCTTGCTATATAAAAGTAACACAATAATAACAAAGATCGACAGGCTCGAGGCGCTTAACCATAAACCCTCTGTCTCTGTCTCTCTCTCTCTGAATCTGTCTCTGTTTGTTTCTGTCTGTCTGTCTGTCTCTCCTCTCTCTGTGTGTATCTTTCTCTCCCTGTTTGTTAAAAAAACAAAAAGACGTTGGACTCGCTTTAATCACATGTTGAAATCGCATTTTTGTTCACAACAATGCAACGTTACATAAAGCCTACAACTTCCCCCCCGCAAATCCACCCCCACCCCTTCCCCCCACTCCTGTACACAACAATGCTCTTTTTAAATACAATACAATACAATACAATACAATGCAATACAATACAATACAGTGTAGTACGACTTTATTTATCTCAAAGGGAGCAATGACAATGGCGGCAGCTCCTAAGCTTTTTACAAATTGAACACGTACACGGATAACAATGCATTTCACAACACATAAAACGAACTCTGCGTGTCAAAGACTCTGCGAGGCTTACGTTGGAAAAGCGGAACGTAACCCTCAGCGAGCCTCTGCAGTACGGAACGCGTGTTATATGTAACCTAATTATTTCTCCGACCCACTCATTTCCTGCGGCATACATATATTTAAACAAACCATCCACTCACACTTCACAGGGCGAAACAACAACACACTTCAATTAACATTGTTAAACCCCAGATCGAAATAATTCGTGTATTGCGAGGACCATACTCGATACTCCCCTATTAAAACGCCCATTATGTTTTCACACAGGGTTATCTAAGACCGCAGAGATCTACGCTCCAAACAGCAGGCGCAGGCTTATGCAAGAGGGCATACACGCTGCATTTCTCTCTTTGTATATACGTATGTTTTTTATTTTCAGATTTAAAGGTTATTTCTTCTCAACTGTCTTGAGGTAATTTCGGTTCTACGCAAATAAAGGAATTGTCTACAACATCAAAGCGAATGCAAATTGGTTTATTTTTTAATTTTCTTACTTCTAATTTCTTCTTCTTTTTCTTCTTTTATTTTTTTTTTCTTCTTCTTCTTCTTCTTCTTCTTCTTCTTCTTCTTCTTCTTCTTCTTCTTCTTCTTCTTCTTCTTCTTCTTCTTCTTCTTCTTCTTCTTCTTCTTCTTCTTCTTCTTAACTAAATAAAAAGACATACATTCTTCATCTTAACTAAATAAAAAGACATACAATTCTTGAATTGACCTATGAATTTCTAATGAAGGCATTAAGGTTGTTCTATTCTGTTCTTAGGTGTTTTAGTGTGTTCGTCGTTTTAGGTTTCGCTACAGTAGCGATGAGCAGATTGATTCAACATCTCTCTCTCCTCCTCCTCCTACTCCTCCTCATCCTCCTCCTCCTCCTTCTCTTCTCCTCTACCCCCGTCTTCGGTATCTTTTCATGTACTCCTGCTCCGTTGATTCCAGTGCCAAGAGCTAATTTCTCATTCTCCCCATTGCTAGGACGTGGAAATGTCTGCAATAACTGTTCCTTCTTCCTATAGTCTCCTTTGCCAAAAGAAAATGCCCGCTCGATATGGCCACGATTTGATGCGTTTACTTTCCGATATGTCTGCAACCGGATGTGTCCACAGTCAGTTTGTAACTAGTTAAAAGGTCTGATGTGACCACAACCAAGTGTCCAAAAGCCGTATGTGATGACGGCCTTTTTGAGTGTTTTCTCAACTCAAGGCTGTCCTATGGCTGGATGTGTCCCACGTACAGCTCAACGTGACTGGTCAGCTCCGTTTTTTTAATTGGTCCAAATGGTCTTAAGTCTGATATTCCCATGACTCAATATGTATACATATCGATGTTTCCACAGCTTAATAATTCGGAGGACGCACAGGTTATTGCATAATGCCTAGCGAGCATCTTGACCTCTGCATCTGTTCAGAGGTTTATCTAAATATAGCGTCAAAAAGCTCAAATAAAATGTCAAGGCGTCGGTGCTCCACAAAGCACCAGCACGCCTGAAAACAGTTTGCTGGAGTAGCAATCACTACCATATTAAATAAAACCGTAAACACATCAGATCTGTGGGAACATACGGTTAATAAACACATCGAGCAGGAGACGCACAGACATGCTCCCGCCGCTTCGTGCTTAAGGCGTTTTCCCGGCGGATCGAATGGCCGCCATCAAAGTCGGCAAACTTGGCCAGTCGGCCAAATTGGGGCGGATGGCATGGAAATCGAACCCAAACACACTCACCCTTACCCTGAGGTCGCGCGGCCGTATGCCCCCGTGCTTCCGTCAACATGGGATGTGTGCAAGAAAAAGATGGGATTTGGGGATCTGGTTGTTGTTGCTGAAAAGCAGAGTCTTGAACAAAAGAGTCAGGACTGGGTGGACGGTCGCAGGGTGAGGGTCGCATTCTCAGTGTTTCTTTTAATCGGTGTGCATCTGTTTTAAATATGTGTTTCATTAATGGAAAAAAAATGACAGAGAAATTTATTTTATTGTGTACAGGAATGGCAACAAGCAAGCTTATATAAGCCGGCCCTGTTTAAAAAATTAAACATAATATATGACATGCCACAATTATTATAATTTTATTTAGGTGATCATAAAACAAATCCAATTATATAAAGAAGTAAACAAAATCAATCAATCATTTTTAATTACAGTGGAATAATAAATTGATGTCCTTGTGCAAAAGTGACGAAAATGATAGTGAAAAAATGAACATAAAGAGAAAGAGTAATAGAGAAATGGGAGAAGGAAAATGAGAGAGAGAAAGAAAGAGAGAGAGAGAGACAGAGAGCAGAGATACAGAGAGATAAAGATACAGAGAGACAGAGACACATACACACATGGAGAGAGAGACAGAGAGCAGAGATACAGAGACAGAGAGAGCAATAATTCTGTTGGTCTGGACGCCGGGGCGCTTGTGTCGCGGAAGGTCAAAATTAAATTTTAACTTAGCGAAAACGATTTGGCTGTTTAATAAACTGTTGAGCGGTTCGGAAGAGGAGTTGATTATCTTGTAAAGAAAATGATTGATTTCCGTACAATAACTTGGATAACGTTATTTTGTCTTGCGCGAGAGTGGAGATAGAGTTTGCTCTGGCATTAGTATAGAGAGGGCTGTGAAAGAGAAAATGTTCGACAGTTTCGTACTGACAACCACATGGGCACGAGGGATTATCAGTTAAGTGTCGAGTAAAAAGGTCATAATTAAGATCGCTCATATTTATTCCAAGTCGACAATGGATTACTTTTTTCTGTCTGTTCCCACCCTCCTTCCCCCCCCCATCCCCCAGAAAATACTGGGGATTGCAGGCGTCATCTCTTGGAAGATATTGCTTGAAGGCTCGAGTTGATGTTGTATCTTGTATGCTGTCTGGTAAAGAGTTCCATAAGAGAGTAGTTGATGGGAAGAAAGGTTTGTGATATATTTCAGTTTTGTGTTGAGGAACGTTTCTTTCATGCGGCCTACGTCGGTGGTAAGAGTTACTATTTGCAACTATAGTGGAGGAAGAAGATTAAAGAGATATTGTGGTCCGTGATTATTGAGCTATCTTGTGGTACATTGTTAGTTTAGGTCGCTCTTGACGGGTTTTCAGGGAGCAGAAGCCAGACTGTACAGTATTTCGTGGCTAGTATCCGGTTGCTGTTCGTAACCATTCGAGATACCAATTTTCTAGAAAGTTTGCTTGGGCCTGTGTACAGTTGTTATAAAAGATGTCTGCGTAGTCAAACACTGGCAAAATAAACGATTTATACATAACTTCGAGTGATTTTCTGTAAATATTTGAAAGATTTCAGCCAATTCAATAAAAGTTTAACTTTAATTCCTAAGTAAGCAATTATTATGTGCATCTATCTCTGATAGCCTCTTCTCTAAATCATCGTGGTCGGCGTCGTCGTCATCATCATCATCATCATGGTGGTCGCCATCACTATCATCATCCTCATCTTCCTCCTCCTCTTCCCCCTCCTCCTCCTCATCATCATTGCCGTCGTCGTAGTCGTCGTCATTAGGATATAGTAATCATCTGTCTGCTTTGAAATACTATCAGGCTTTGTTTACAAGTGTATTTTGTTTATAGATTGCATCACCACTTGATTTCATCTTATAAACTACTTGCTGGTATCAGGATGTTATACTGTTAGTAATGTATTGGCGACTATCTAGGTTTTCGTTTTCCCCACTGCTTTAAAAAAATGTATTCTTTCCACCCACTACATAGATACGTGCACACAGTCTTCTCTCTCTCCCTGTATCACTCTCTCCATCCCTCCTTCCCTCCCTTTCTCTCTCTCTCTCTCTCTCTCTCTCTCTCTCTCTCTCTCTCTCTCTGCCACGAAGTGCGATAACTGAGAATCTGGGGCCTCCAACGTATTGTACCCAAAAGAGCGTCCCTAGTTAGGGCGCTGACTGCAATCCGACCCGACCCGACCCGACCATATCCTCTGTGTGACTCTGCAGGCAAGGCTAGATTCAATTGGTGCCAAGTCCCCTGGGATGAAAACGGTCAGTGAAGGACGGTAAGAGATTTATAAAACGCTCTCACCCTTCCCTCCTAACCCTCCTCCTCGCCCTCCAACATCCCTTTACCCCCCTCCCTCCTATTCCCCCCCCCTTATCATCTTGCCTCTTTGCCCCTTTGTGTACATCTCAGTAATTTGCCGTTCTCTTTCTTCGTTGATCTGGATGGATGGATTAACGGATATGATGCATGGGTGTGTGTATGGATGAATGGATGGATGAAAGTGTGTCTCCCACTGCCTGTCTTGTTGGCGGCAGGGATAGCTCAGTCGTCAGAGCGCACGACTTGTGTACGTGCGTCTCGGGCGACGTGGGTTCGAATCCTGACTTCAGCAAATTATTTTGTGATGGCTGGATAGTAGTGGCCAGCGCTTTGAGAAGCTCTCTGAGCTTGTAAGTGCGCTAAATAAGAGTAATCTCTTTCTCTTTCTCTTTCTCTCTCTGTTATTCATGGACTATCTGTCTGTCTGTTTTCTGCCTCTGTCTTGTATCTCTCTTTGTCTCTTTGTTTCTGTCTCTCTGTCCCTCTCTGTCAATCTGTCTGTTTGTCTCTCTCTCTTCCTCTCTCTCTTTTTTTTTCTCTCTCGCTCCATGGCCAAAGAAATACCCGATTTTATCCACAGTTATTGGTACGCACATGGACCGCACACGCAAAATCAAGCATAATTTCACAATAACCTTAAAGTCATTTAAAACAAAATCTCTCTCTTTCTAGCGAAACATTTCAAGTCAACAACCTACGCATAGTGATTTCCTGTTTTTCCTCATAAACCGCCCACCTTGGGTGTGCTAACAATTGTCATGCTGGGTCTACTTGTAAGTCTGGCAGACTGACAGATGGTCTGAAGAGGCCGCGGGGAACTTGTACCGTGTCTGCACCCAACTCCTTGGAGACTCATAGATGTCGAGGTGACGCGTCCTATTTACACAGCATCCTAAAGAGACACCGGTTGGACCCAGAAAAAAGCCTGTGGGGACAAAAGAGAAACCGGTTGAAATAAACGGTTGGACCAAAAGAGGAACCGTTTGGACCACAAAAAAAATCCGGTTGGATTAAAAGAGAAACCGGTTGGACCAAAGTGAAACCGTTTGCAGCAAGGAGAGAGACCTGTTGCACAAAAGAGAAGCCGGTTGGACCAAAATAAAAATACAAATAAAAAAACCTGGTCGGACCAAAGAAAAACCAGTTGGATTATTAATTAATTAATTAATTTATTTATTTTATTTTATACCTGTACACATAATTGTAATTATAGACGGTCAGACGGTTCACCCTCTCACGTTCATATTCACAATTTGGTGAGAGTGTGTGCGAGAGTGACGGGTGAAAGACAAAACAGTTTGAGAGAACTGCATGAATACCGTGTGGTGAGGAAGGCGGGAGTGGTTATGAAAGACACTTCACATGTTTTAGCAAAGCATTATGAAATGTTGCCCTCTGGTCGCAGACTGCGTGTGCATAAATGTTCTCTTGTAAGAGCAAAAAACAGTTTTATTCCAAAATCTATTGAGTTTTTAAATAAGCGCTAAGTAATATTTTTGTATGATTTTGATGTTTGTGATGATGTTTGAGATGTCATTTCATATTGGAAATTTATTATAGATGTAGTCTACTGTGTACTTGTTTTATCTATGTATGTATTGTTTTAATGTTTCATACCGATCAGCAATTGTATGTCATAATTTCTCTGTTGAGATAATAAAGTATTCTTGAACTTGAACTTGAACTTGAACAAACACTAAATATCCTGACACTCATGTCCTGGGCAGGTGAGCGAGATACTCACTACACTCAGCTTGCACCATAGTTCATATGCCCCCCCCCCCCCCCCCACCCCTCTCCTCTTTGCCCTATGTGACGCTGCTCTTGCGGTTGTCGCTCTTTCGCAGAGAAGGCAGCCCGGGTTTCACCCCGGATGGATGAGGGAGAAATACATTGCAAGAATTAGCTCAATAAACAAAAAAATTAACGATCGACGTGTGTATTTAAGTATGTTATCTGTACGTTTTGACAGAACGCAACCAGTTTCTTTAATGAATCGCTGCGGCGACACGGGTCGAGGAAAGCCTCAGATCACTTCAAAGTTATACTATTTATGTCGTACTCGATCCTTAGCCCTGACAAGAAACCCGACTTCTGTGAGAAAGACTGTTCTTACCTTCAATGCGAGCCGAACTAGGGTGACCAGTGCTAGGCACTAAGCAAACAAGACGCACTACCGGCGGAGTTACTGTATTCTCTGCCAAACGAATCGTCGGGTTGGGAGGAGGGTGGTGGGAGAGAAGACTGTGGGTGGTAGAGGGACGGAGAAGGGGAGGGGGGAAGGGGACGTGGCGGACTGGCTGTTTCTACAAAAAGCCCACTTTCAGTAATGACTCTGTCAAAACTGTTTTCTTTTCCTTTAAGTGTCATGTCATCACATCCGTGGGGAAATGGCCGAGGAAGGATGAAGGGCGAGTGAGGGTGGGGGGGGGGGGAGAAGTGAAGAGGAACAGAGCGAGGATGGGGAAGGACGCAAGTTTTTTTTTTGGGGGGGAGAGAAGGGGTGGAATCGTAGGGTGTCGCAAGACTAACCCACGGCTGCCATACAATACAACACATATATAAGAGCTGCCGTATATTACGGACTTTCATAGCAAAACACCTACAGTTAGAGATAAGTTCTGAACCCAAAAGTACCCCATGCTACGTGCGACAAACAAATCCAAACCGCGGCAGAGAGACAGTGACATACGAGGACATATTGAGCGAAACCTGTGCCACATTCAAAACGGTGACACATACACATGTGATCGAATAGAAAGTCCTCCACTGACGCTCAAAAGCACTCAGACATGGATGCGAGATAGGACATGTCATCAACCGTCTGAACGTCCAGACATCATTGTTAGTCTCCTGCCTAAAGAAAAAAAAAAAGAAAATAAATCGTGATGTTACATATTATTTTCCAAGCAATTTTCCCCACTTTCTTTTTCTATTCAGGATTCTCCCCTCCCCATCAACCTCATTCTTTCCTTGGAACAGTTTCTCAATCTTCACCCCCCCCCCTCCCCAAATCTTTCAACCAAATATTTTCCCAACATTTTCTTAAATCCTTCTCCGTTTTGCTCGATGTATAACACCAGTGTCCACAAAATTTTTCTTCTCAATTCTCTGTCCTTTCCATGTATCATTCTCTCGATATTTTCCCTTATAGTTTTTGTTTACCTACCTAGTGCCTATTCCATAGTCGAAGACACACATTCCCCGTGTTAATACTTCTGAAATTCCATCAATACAATCCTAATGTTTCTTTAGCATAACTACTCCTTCCCCGTTTTCCATGCAACAATCACCCACTCATCCCCACCCCTACCCACGCCTGATCCCCGGAACTACTATCCCTCCCCCACCCACCCCTCCACGCTCCAAACCTCCCATTTCCTCTATCCCAAATCTGGCATGTTTTCAACTGCCGACACTTTCCCAATTTGTCTCCCCATTTCTTGCCCATTTTCCCCTGCGATAAAAATCAACCCTCTTCTGTTTTTTTCCCATCAATCCATTCCCAACGTCCCTGTTAAAACATAAAATACTCGACTTCCGAAAATGTAAGTCTATAGCCATCTTTAGTTACATTTCTGATATGGTTTGCTCTTCTTTCCTGAGCAGGTTGCTTGTTCCCTGCTTGCTTTCCTGCATTCTTTCTTTCCTTCTTCTTTGTTTTTCTTCTCTTCGTCCCTTCCTATCTTCGTTCTTTTCTTCCCGTATCTTGCTTTCTCGTTCGGCAATCTTTCTCGTGTAACCGAGGTCATTCCGCAAAATGAATGGTCTTCATTCAGTAGGCTACACCGCCATGACGAAGCTAGCGTTAGGGCAGCTCCCTGACAGTCAACCTTATCTACCATCACTCCGTATGTACCCATACCAATAGTATTAGTATAAATCTCTCACGTCTGCTGGAACCCTAACGAACATTATACAGTAAAAGGCAAAGAGGGCAGAGGAACCAGAAGCTTCAAAAGCTGCAACGATGTAGCATTATTCTTTACAGGTCAAACAAACAAACAAAAAGGCGTATCGTGTGTTGATGATGTGTTATTTAGCCTCGTCGTTAAGAGTGGCGCTCTTAATTAATTAATTAATTAATTAATTTATGTAGATTTTACTTATTTATGTATTTCATCGTTGTTATATAGCATCTTTCCAGCTCAAGAACTGCCCAAGGCGCTGAGGCTTTAAAGGTGGACCATCACTACAACCGCCGTCGTCATCTGCATTGTTATACTCCACCTCCTCTTCTTCCTCGTCCTCGTCCGTCCTCCTCCTCCTCCTCCTCCTCCTCCTCCTCATCATCATCATCATCATCATCAACATCATCATCATCATCATCATCATCATCATCATCATCATCATCATCATCATCATCATCATCATCATCATCATCATCTTCTTCTTCTTCTTCTTCTGTCGTACGAGAAGAAAAACTCAAAATTTGAACGATCGGTCAAACTTGATAGCTGTGACGACAAGGATCAATGTGTTTCTTTCGCTTATAGCCCCATTCTTTTCGGCATCAGTAGTCTCCAATTTCTAATTAAAACAATTAAACACTGTAAATTTGTCTCGTAACCTGAACTTGGAGAAATGTATAACATTGCCCAATGTACGACTGCTCTCTTGTGTTTTTAGCTTTGTTTGTTTGCTTTTAAACTCTCGATAATGCCATACATTTGGCGATGCTTCAGAAATATGTGAACGGCTATCAGGCAATCGATTTAAACGAAGAAGTACTAGTAGTTCAAAAGGGTTCCAAGATCGTACACTTCCGCGTCACACAGATCGTTTTCAAATTTACAGTGAGTGTTGCTTAACAGGAAAAAAACCGACCATCTTCGGAAGTAAACTACGACTTTTGATACATTATCGATGACTTCGTTTGGTTTATGTGCCTATTTATAGCACCAAGGTTGATTCTAAAAATAGCACCGCTGCAAAAAGTGGGTACAGTAGTAGGCAGAGTTGTTTGGTTACGTAAAAAAACCCAGAAGAGATGCCTTAAAAATACAAAGCTTATGGAAACCGATTAGGGCAACGATGGTCCGTTCTACGTATTGTCATCTTTCAAAGTGACTGCGGCAATGATGCAGTTTCCTAAATAAACTCGTTGTCAGTCAAACACACACACACACACACACACACACACACACACACACTCCCACACACACACACACACACACACACTAACACTAACACACAAACACTATCTCTCCCTCTCTCTTTCTCACACACACACACACACACTCTCTCTTACGCACACACGCACACACACACCATTGATACTTCGCCTCTTTAGTAACCCTATTTCGCATTAATCGAAGAAGCAAAGAAACCAGGGGATTAAAACAAAACAAAAGAGAACATAATTCTTCTTTTCCTTCCGCAGTCATGCGTTTTACAACCAGCGCTTCAAAACGTTCGAAGACGTACAAAAACCACACAACACACAAAACAAACAAACAAAATCACACACAAAGCGCATAAAGAGTCATTGCCAAGCTGCAACGTGCGTTTTATAACCCTTGTCGCTTTCTGCAAAATGTCCTTTTGCTGGAAAAATGTACAAACAAAACAGGGAAAAAAATAAAACGTATATTATATGTATATATATTAAATATAAAACATTAAATTTCTATTCCGACTTCTGTAATAGCGATCTCTTCAGATCGCCGCGCTTTGAGTTCGATGGAAGAAAAAGCGCGTGATAATATCCTGCATTATTAGAACTTTTTTTTGTTCCCTCCGTTTCTCTGTGAGCCAATTCCTAAAGAGAAACATTAACAAAGTGATAAAACGTAATTGTTACGTTAGTACACCTATATTGTTTGTGGACAGCCTCTTCACGTCATTTTGTTATGTGACCTTAAAAGGACCTTGGGGTGTCGGATAGCGCAGTGGTTGGAGCACTCGCTACTGTGTCGCAAGTTAAGCACCGTCCAGTGCGGTTAGCACTTGGATGGGTGACCGCAAAACGTGAAGCGACAAATAACAACGCCCCCAGTTGACTCAACCTGCTCTTTTAAGGGTGGGGAAGGTAAAGCAGCGAGGGAGAGAGATGGGCATCACCCTCATTACGCTGGCCCAAGATAAGTGTGATCTCCAACATCACGCTCCCCTACGGCCACAAGGCTATGGGACTACCTTTACCTTTACCTTTCTTAAAAAGAAAAATAACAACAAAAGCAACAACAACAAATTCTTTTTTAACGAGGCTAAAAATGGCGATGCATAAAATAAATATAATTATCAGTTTATTTCAATAACGTAGGTCCGTTCACGTATATGTGTTGTGTGATTTTAGACTATACACTCTTTTTCACGTAGAGACATATGCTCGTAGTCGAAGACAACACGCACAAAAGTAAATCTAAATGGGAGTTTTCCATAAGAAACAACAACAACAACAGCAGCAGCAGCAACAACAACAACAAAAACTAAGCAAATTACTGTTCTTCTGTTACAGCATTTTATTACCAAAAGCTTCTCGTTTTATTGTATTTGCATTGTTATTATATTACTGTTGTGTTTTTATGCCTTGACGAGGAGGCATCGGTTGTCTGCTGCCGATTATTATCTTGCAGAGCTAGAGATCTTATTCCTGATTGTTTTTTTTTTTTTCTTTCTTTTTTTTTTTGACTTTGTGCCTTCCACCTTCTCCTTTCCTCAATATTTCCCCATTTCTTCAAGCAACACCCCACGCTTGTCTCTCTGTATGTGTGTGTGTGTGTGTGTGTGTGTGTGTGTGTGTGTGTGTGTGTTGTGCTTTTATGTGGGGAGAGAGAGAGAGAGAGAGAGAGAGAGAGAGAGAGAGAGAGAGAGAAAGAGAGACAGGGACAGGGACAGAGACATAGACAGAAGCGGAGAAAGGTGAACAGACAGAGAGAGCTTTGTATGAAAAAGATTAGTCTTACATGTAATGACGTCTTATAAACCTAATGTCAATTAAATTAGTTTTGTTGTTTTGCTTATGCATGAGAAAACCTCCTCCTCCCCCTCTTCTTAGTCTTCTGACGAAAGGGAATGAAGCTGTGTTGTTGTATGAACCCATCAATCAACTTCCATGACCTGGTCAAATCTTCTTCTTCTTCTTCTTCTTCTTCTTCTTCTTCTTCTTCTTCTTCTTCTTCTTCTTCTTCTTCTTCTTCTTCTTCATCTTCATCATCATCACCATCTTCTTCTTCTTCTTCTTCTTCTTCTTCTTCTTCTTCTTCTTCTTCTTCTTCTTCTTCTTCTTCTTCTTCTTCTTCTTCTTCTACTTCTAACGGAAGAGAATAAATTTATGTTATTTTTTTATGAAAACATCCACAACATCCACATCAGCTATTCATTTCATATTGCCACGGCCAAAGTTAACAACTAGAACAAGATAATATAATCGGGATACTAAAAGCCTTTTTTTTAAATAACACCATTAGACAATACACATAAAACAGCATACTGTAAATGGCTGCAAATGATTCTGTATTATTATTATTATTATTATTATTATTATTATTATTATTATTATTATTAGTAGTAGTAGTAGTAGTAGTAGTAGTAGTAGTAGTAGTAGTAGTAGTAGTAGTAGTAGTAGTATATCATCATCATCATTGGAGCGCAGTTGATGTAGTGGGGTAAGCAAAGGCAAACCAATTGATGTCTCGAATGTTTAAGTGAGAACATTGCACGAATAGCATTTCGAAGCTGCTTGACGGCTTAACGGTATCGAAAAAAATAATAGGACTCCGATGCACAGGCAATGTCCCCCCTCCCCCTCCTATTCCTTCTGCATAAACCGACGTCTCTGGTCTGTGCACGCACACGTTCTATCGCACGGACTTTAAAGATCCTGACGCTCATGTCTTAGACGGGTGAGTGGTATACCCAGCAAAGCACACGGTCTCTTCCTTTCCTCATCCCCGGTCGAATTGTGTTCTATCTTGTTCCTTTTCGCGTTTTTAGCTTCCCAAATACGGAGGATCTCTTTTATGTTCAATTAACTTTGTTTTTGCAGCTCAGAGAAAAAAAAAAGAAAGGGAAAAACAAAGAAGCAGAAATAAGCAAATCACTACAGAACTTAATGCCCTCGTCATAACGTCATTCAAGGTATAAAAGACCAGGCAGAATATTAAACCAACAACAACCAAACAGAACATTCCCGTCGAGAATAAATTGCATATAAATTGTGCGTCTATCCTTCCAGTTCAGAGCTGATCGCACTCCGATGCCTTCTTATGCAGACACTGTCTCCCAAAAATCTGAATTGTATTCGCCAAACGGCAACAAGAAAGAAAATGAAAAAAAGTAAGGTTTTGGGGGCGCATGTAAAGCAGAACCGAACCTAAATATCGCAGAGGTAAATATCTATTCAAATATATACACAGCAAGCCTTCTGAGGTCTATACCTCTGCGAAGTAGGGGATCCGCTGGATCTACAGGCATCCAACTGGTGAAAATGCTTCTGTGCTATATAAGTATGGAATCCAGTTGGCGACGCAAATGCACAAAAACACAGCAGTGGTTCTCCATTTTCGTATTTTATACTGCTTGACTTCTTTTTCTTCTCATTTCAACTTCGTAAAGAGGGCGATAAAACCTGCGATTTACGTTTTTCATTCCAATCT
>CM072518.1:53802418-53812418 GCA_036898135.1 Oncomelania hupensis | reverse complement strand
GAAGCAGAAGAAGGTAGAAAGAAGAAGAAGAAGCAGAAGAAGGGAGAAAGAAGAAGAAGAAGAAGAAGAATAAGAAGAAGAAGAAGAAGAAGAAGAAGAAGAAGAAGAAGAAGAAGAAGATTTCTCTTATAAAGCGCACTTACAAGATCAGAGAGCTTCTCAAGGCGCTGGCCCGTAATATCCAGCAATCACACAATAGTTTGCTGAAGTCAGGATTTGAACCCACGTCGCCCAAGACGCAGTCACACAAGTCATTCGCTCTGACCACTGAGCTAGAAGAAGAAGAAGAAGAAGAAGAAGAAGAAGAAGAAGAAGAAGAAGAAGAAGAAGAAGAAGAAGAAGAAGAAGAAGAAGAAGAAGAAATTTAATAATAAGAAGAAGAAGAAAAAGAAGAAGAAGAAGAAGAAGAAGAAGAAGAAGAAGAAGAAGAAGAAGAAGAAGAAGAAGAAGAAGAAGGTAGAAAGGAGAAGAAGAAGACAAATGTAGAAAGAAGAAGAAAAAGACAGACAAACAGACAGACAGACTGTCAAACCAAGTGGTAGAGATCACGTTAAAACAAAACAAACTCTCTTCCATAGTCCTTCTCATGATTCCAATCCCATACCCATCCCTCCCTTCCTAAACACGCCTACCACCCACCCATCTTGGTCCTTCCACACTATCAAAACGGAGTTTTCTAGGCACTTCATGAAAAAAAAAAAAAAAGCTTCCAAAAGGAAAAGAAAACAAACATAGAAAAGAGCGGAGGAAAACATACAGTCATCAGGCGCCTGTTCCCAAGACACAATGCACGTTTTTTCTCGTTGAAAATGTCGCAGGTGCATTGCTAACCACTTCAGATGTCAGACACTTGATCCGTAAGTAGTGAAATTGGCAGTCCAGGAGGGGGAAAAAAATGGGAAAAGCACACTTTACAATAAAAGAAGGAAAAACAGATTTTTTTTTTAAAAAAGGAGAAGAGCGCAAATAAAAGAGCTAGAGATGAAAAAAAAAATGCAAAGACTTGACGAGGAAAAAATACAGCGGACCTGCAGCAGCAGCTAATTGCAGACGCGTACATTCGTTTTCCCTTGGCGTCTTCTGATTTATCTTCTCCAAGTTGCTGCAATGGTAAGCTGAGAATCCATGAGCATAGTTCAATGCGTCTGTAGCAACAGTCCACACCCTGCAGCCACTAGCATCATAGGATGCGAAAGAAGGTGGTTTGATTGATTGATTGATTGATTGTTGCTTTAGGTCCAGCGGACTCTTCCGAGCCAAATCAGGACCGGACAACCCCCGATCCGCATAAAAGATCTGCTGAAACAACCCTAGTGGGAAAATTGAATGCCCTCCACCGGCCAGTCACTTTACAATAAAGACATCCCACGCAAGGGACGGCTGAGGCTTTACCCCAACTACTCGAACCCCCGGTTACAAAAACAAAATAGAATACAAACATCATTATAAATTATCAACAAAACATATACATATAAAATGTCTATATTGCTAAATAATAACATCATAGGAAGCCCTAGTGACCACCCGGCAGAAAGCGTCGAACACTCCCAAGCTGATCCAACAGACCTCATACACAAACAAGGAGTCTTGTCCAGGAAGATTTTTCAAGAAAAAAGGTAGGTCATTGATCTAGCGAAGAAGAAGATAGTATAGCAGAGTGATAGGACAGAGCAGGAATGGGAAAGAGTAAATGAGGAAGACAGCGACAGTGGGAATTTAAAGCACTAAATTTGCAGAAAGTTGGGATACTATTTATACTGAAACTCCCGGCACTCCAACGGGGGTACTGTTGCCGCAGTGAATTAGTCATGCCTACAAAGTCAAGACAGGTTTTCAACTGGGGCTTTCACTTTTCCCTTTATAGGTTAGAACAATCTACAGTGGCAAGATTGCTCATGACCCCAAGGGGTGAGAAAGAAGGTGGTGGGATATATGGAATATTATGAGAACAAAGAACATGATATGATATAGAGAGGTTATAGCAAAGGCGTTCCCTTAACTGGTTTGCTCGTATAGAGAAAGAGGAGGCGTGTGAGAGTCCCCTTTTTTTCTAGGTCAGCTTCATGATAGCGGTGCACATCGCTGCAAAGCCTTTCACGGTTCTCTCAACTAAAAAAAAACAACAACAAAAAACTTGGTGGACATCACGACTGGGTGGACTTGGGGCGCTGTTTTATTCTTTGTGTCGGTCAGTGGGTAACATCCAAGGGCAAGGTAATGTTCCCATCTAAGTACTAACCGGTATCGACGTCGCTTTACGAAACAAATCCACGACGATAGAAGACACCCATGCAGTTTAAAATAGCCTCTATACATCATCTTGTATAGATTATATCTGTATCTTGTATCCAATTTGTTTGAATCTTCGTCGTGGAGGGCTTAATAATAATAATAATACAGTACATTTGTATCGCGCGGTACCTCGCAAACGGTAAGGAAAGCGAGTTCGCCGCGCTTGACAACACACGTGCAATCACACACACACACACACACACACACACACACACACACACACACCCCACACCACACACACACGCACACAGAACACGTATACACTTATCAAATGGTTAAATAATTACAATAAAACATGGCGATGCAAAACAACAGATAATATGAATACCAAGAACCGAGCCGGTGCCGCCACCATCCATGAACAGATGACGTGACTTGGTAAAAGATTACATATGGGGATGGAAGGGAGGGGGAGTGAAAATTATTGAGTTTGCATGTTAAAAAGGTGGGTCTTTAATTGGCGCTTGAAGGAAGAAAGTGATGGAGCATGTCGGAGTTGCATCGGTAGTGAGTTCCAGGCAGTTGCAGCAGAGAAAGAGAAAGATCGTTCACCATAGGTCTTTGAGTGAACACGTGGGATAGAAAGCAGTCTTGCATCAGAAGAAGAGCGGAGTTGTCTTGCAGGAGAGTAGACAGAGAGAAGGTCAGTAAAGTATGAGGGGGCAGAACCAGTGAAGAATTTGAAAACAATAGTTGAGAGCTTGTACAAGATGCGAGCTCGAACAGGGAGCCAATGAAGAGATCGGAGTAGAGGGGTGGCATGGTCTCGTTTTTTAGCTTTAAGAACAAGGCGGGCGGCAGAGTTTTGGACTTTCTGAAGTTTTTCAAGAAGGTAGAGAGGGGAGCCAGAAAGGAGAGAGTTGCAGTAGTCAAGTTTAGATAGAACAAATGCACTGACAAGAGTGTTGGTTGTTTCGGTTGTAAGATATTGTCGGATGGAACTAATGCGGTGAATTTCGAAATAGGCAGAGCGGCATATGTTGGAAATGTGTTGGTCAAGTGACATGTCAGAAGACAGAAGGAAACCTAAGTTGCGGGCATGGTCAGAAAATGAAATGGATGAGGTTCCTACTGTGATGCTATTTGGTAAATCAGATTTGTCGGATTTCTTTTTGATCAAGAGCGCTTTACAGGCAAACGGAAGTACATATTAGCGACTATCGCCAGCACATTGCATAGTACTGCACCGCGAAGAAGTCATTAAAGATGCTGTCATTAAATCCAGAACCCTTTCGTCAAGGGAGGCAATTTAGTACAAATATTCTACGTATTATTATTATTTCCCCTGCCAGAGAGAGAGAGACAGAGAGAGAGAGAGAGAGAGAGAGAGAGAGAGAGAGAGAGAGAGAGAGAGAGAGAGAGAGAGAGAGAGAGAGAGAGAGAGAAAGGGAGGGGGGAGGGAGGGGAGAAGAAAGAAAACACCCAATTTTCTTTTGCTATCATGCTTCCGATAAATCGAGTTCCCTTTTCCTCAAATAACACTTTTTATTTCAAATGCCCTACACAACAAAAGTTTGTCCCTGCAGCAGATCAATGAAAGGAAAACAGTCAACTCAATGCCGTCATGCTTCCGATAAATCGAATCACCTTTTTCTCAAGCGAGACTGTTTTACTTCAAATACTCTACACCTCCCTGCAAGAAAAAAAACAGAAGACTGGAAACGGGCAATTTTCATGCTACCAACTTCTTAGGGGAATTTACTCTCCTTTGCTCGACGCTACAGACACTGGTGGACATTAAACACCGCAGACGACAATTTACACCAAGATGGCTGTCCGGGATAGCTGCAGATTTGCCCAGAGAACGACACTGGCATCCATCTTGCCTAATAGAAAAAAAGCTGTTGGGTGGAGAGAGAGAGAGAGAGAGAGAGAGAGAGAGAGAGAGAGAGAGAGAGAGAGAGAGGGATAAGTCGAAGTCGAAGTTGAAACCTTTAATTGTATAAAAGCATTAGGTTCCTATGGACCTGTCTTACAGCTAGTCCTTAATAAAATTGTAAAATAAAATAAAATTAAAAAAAATGTTCAGAACAAACAAAATAGTTAACTTAAAATTGATTTGAAACTAACACAAACCTTAACAATGGTAAGAATTTTTTAAAAAATACTAATGTACCGAAATACACATACTCCCTCCCCCCACCCCCCTCCAATACCCCTTCCCTACTCCTACTCTCCCCACCCCCCTCCACCACAACCACACACATACACAAGCTAATTCACGCATGAACAAATTAAACTGTCGCAAGATAGGAAAGAACAAAATGTATACAATCATCTTAAATATTCGAAGCAAGGGAAAAATAGAAATTTGTGGAGTCTAATTTTAAATCATGTTAATGATTTACCTTTTTTTAAATCTCTTGTGGAGATAACATGAATATAATATATATATATATAATAAATATTAATTTTATTATCAATCTCTCGGAGATAGAGAGAAAGAGAGAGGAAGAGAGAGAGAGAGAGGGGTGGTTGGTTTGTTGTAGTATTAACGTCTTTCTGCACGGAGATGACCATAAACCATAAACATACAATCAGGCTTACGCATTTGTTTGAATACGAACGCAAGCACACACATTCACACAGAACCGCGCGCCCACGCTCACGTACAGAATGAAAAGACAGTCATTTTAATTACTCTGTTAGACATTCTACGAGCTCGTGTGTGTGAGTAAGCTGGGGATAATGAAGTTGGCCGTGATGGCATCCGATCTGATTAAAGCAGAGACAAATCTGGTCTTTGTTAAGGGTGATGAGCATAATTATGATGGAGGTTGTCTCGCCTCGTAGAGAAAGTGTCGGAGTTGACGACGGGCAGTAATTTGATCACAAACGTGATAAATGGAGGAAGAAACTGCTGGAACGTCCGTGGACAACGTCAATGGGCAAAGAGGTGTTTCTTTTCGCGTCCGTCATCAGCGGAGAGCGTCATCGACCGACACACTATCAACATCATCAACGGTATGGCCTGCGTTCAGAAGCAGTCGAATATAACGGAACAATTCGCTATTCTGTTTGTCTGTCTGCCTGTCTGTCCCTGTCTATTTGTCTGTCTCTGTCTCTCTGAGCAGGTAGAATGGTTGATTCATGAATCTCTTTTCTTTTCATCAAACAACATCAACAATTAATTTTTAAAACGAAATAGGATGTTCTAGCCGGATTTTGTAAAGTTTGATACAGTAAGTAGCAATGTGATAGTCTTTTGCTGTGATACAATGACGGTGTGCGAGTCGATGTTGTGTGAATTTCTGTTAAAAAAAATTGTAACGGGTTTTTATTTGTTCTTTCTATGCGCGAAGCAAGTTCTCTAGTATGTTGTCATATGTACTTGGAGCCAATAAAAAGTTGAAGTTGAAGTTGAATGAAAAAAACGTTTCCTGTCACCAGCGATCCGTTATACTTAACCAAAAATCACGTTGGTGACTAATCGAATGCTACAAACAAACTGTGATATGAAAAGTGCACAGCTGTATTGGCAATTAAAATGTAATAAATAACGTGGAACAGTAAACAAATTCTAGAAAGAATTTGATTTTTTACTTTAAAAAACAACAAAACAAACTTGAAACAATTAGAGATCAATGTAGTCTAAAGCACAAATAATTGCATTCTTGCCTCCATTGTTTTCACATCCAAGGTGATTGTAAACACACCCGAACCAGGAGAACATGTGATCAAATTTGGATTGGAGAATGGCATGTTGCATGACCACGAGCCTTAGGGGGCCATTAATATTCCGTATCATTATGGAGGTGCGGAATCCGTCTGTAATCACACCTCCATTCAGTCTTCATTACCTCAAGCCTTCTATGACGCTAATCTCACAGCGAGACAGGCACTCAACTCACCATCCATCGCATCCATCATTTCACGCCTTCCAGTTAGTTTGATCACCTCCCACTCGCCTATGACGCCAACCTCACAACTCTCCATTATATGACGCTAATCTCACAATGTGACAGACGCTCATCATCTCACGTCCATCTCCCATCACCTGCACGCCTGTGACCCTACTATACAGTCAGGGATGCAGACGAACATCTCACTCTCCAAACAATCTCATCATGTGAGTTCCTAGGACGCACAGCGAGGCGGACGCTCTTCTGACAGGAAACAATCCCAGCACACGCGTTCCTGGGACACTTTATAATCTCACAGCGAGACAGACGATAATCTCGCCCTCCTAAGTAGACTCATCACGTTAGTCTCTATGATGCTAATCATTTGTTGCGTGAGTACCACGAAAGAAATTTTTTGTACAGACGCTATCGTTCAGTTTACGCTCAGTGTGCGTGTATGCTGTGCAAATAAAACTAATATATTTGTTCTATATGTTCATAAGCTTCTGTTGTTACCAATAACCCATATTCGTTTTTCCTTATAGCATTAGCAGTATATTTAAAGTAATATTTTGTTCGTTTAAAATCCCACAATGGTGTAGGCATTTGTGGTGTTTTTTTTTAAAGATATCGATTTAGGAACTAAATTTGACCCCTGCAAAAGTTCAAACGTACAAGTTGCTATTGTTTGTAAATACCTGATATCATGTGCTCTTTTTTGATACTCTAAATCAGATCTTACTTCTAGTTCTGTATAAGTGAAATTTTCTACAGCAGAGGCTCTAACTATGTACTTAGCACATAATAATTTTCTACATTCATTTAATGGTAATACTCCATCTGCTTTATAAGCATCGTCAGTTTTTGTGTGTATTGGAATACCCATAGCCATTTTCATTGCTTTGCTGTTCATTCTTTGAAGTTGTTTCAGTAAATATTTTGGTGCAGAAAAACACACCTCTTGTCCATACGTTAATTTAGACATGGCAAGCATGCATACAAGAGGAATAAGATTTTTAGTGTCGCGTCCCCATTTTTGGAAGCTTATAATCTTTAGTAAATTTAAACTTTCCACAAATAATGTTTTTTTTTTCCAACTTCATTTAGATGTAAAATATACCTCGATAAATTGTATTTTCTGTACATATTGCAGTTCTTTGATGCCAAAATGTGTGTGTATGTGTGTGTGTTGTTGTATAACGACAGAAATGAGAAACGGAATTTACTTTTTCTGTCAAAAATGGGGTAATTTGCTCGTTCCTCATTTGTCTCGCGTTCCCCATTTGTTTCGAAGTACGCGGGAGTGCTTTTTTAGTGCATGGGAGTGCAGTTTTAGTGCATGAGAGTGTTTTAAGTGCAGAGGAGTGCACTATCCGGGACGGAGAAAATGCAGTCCATTTCGGAAGAAATTTGGAAGAAATTTCGACCTATTTCGTCCCCTATAGGAGACGAACTAGGTCAACTTTCTCGAAAAGGGGTAGGGTAAGGGCTAGTTGCAGCGCTGCAACTAGCCCTTACCCTAACCCTTTTCTCTTCAAAAATGCTTTTTTTCTGTCAAAAATGTGCTATCCGATTCCTGCATTCTAAAATTACCTCGTTTGTCACCGCGCACAAGAATGTGTGTGCGTGCATGCGTGTGTGTAGGTGTGTGTGTGTGGGTGCGTGTGTGTGTGTGTGTGTGCGTGTGTGTGTGTGGCCTGGGTGTGTCTTCGTCGATCCGATGGACGAAGAAGAACGTCTTTTTGTGTTCGTGTATGCGCGCGCGTTCATGTGAATGCACGTGAGTGTGCATGCGCCTGTGTGTATGTTTGTATGTTGGTGTGTTTTATATGTTGTACTTGATGTTAATGCTGACATTACTAATTATGTGCCCCATCCCCCCCTCCCCCCCCCGCTGTGGGGGTTCTGTGGGTTTCATAATAAATAGTATCCCCACTTTCTGGAAATATAGTGCTTTATATTCCCACTGTCGCTGTCTTTCTCATTCCTACTCTGTTCTATCAATCTGCTATACTATCTTCTTCTTCGCTAGACCAGACACGAACCTTTTTCTTGAAAACTCTTCCGGGACAAAACTCCTCATTTGTGTGTAAGGAATGTTGTAATAGCTTGAGAATATTGGACGCTTTCTGCCAGGTGGTCACTGGGGCTTCCTATGATGTTATTATTTGGCAATGTAGACATTTTACATGTATGTATTTTATAATTATGTTTATATTCTATTTTGTTTTTGTAAACGGGGGTTCGATAAATTAGAGCATAGCCTCAGCGTCCCCTGCGTGGGATGTCTATATTGTAAAATGACCGGCTGGTGGAGTGCCTTCAGTGTTACCACTAGGGTTGTTTCGGCAGATCTTTTACGCGGATCGGGGGCGAGTCCCCTTTCAGCGAAGTTGTGGTCTTGATTTTGTGGTCCTGATTCGGCTCTTTGCAGTCCGCTGGACCCTGTAAGCAATGAATAACTAACTAACTAGTTATGTGGAGTGGGCGAGAGGACTCATTTCGCATATCTCTCCTCACAACACGGTCTCCTCACAGATGTGAGGCACGCGTCGTTTGCTCATTTGTACTTGTTTCTTTAAACAAGGCAATGATAACGATTTATTGCGACTTACTAGACATGTGCGTAGTGATGATTAATTGGTGTCCAGTTAATATCACCGCCTTTATCGTTTGTTTGAGCTGGCATGGGCGCTGCGAAAAAGAGCAATTAGGTTTAAGCTTGGCATATCTTTCTTTACTATCGGTTCGTATGTCTGGGTCGTTGTGTGTGTTGATTGATCTGTCCCCCTGTGCACGTTGCTTGGGCCATTATTGTGATTAAATTTCCCTTCTGTTGTTCAATTATTGCCCACTTCTTAGTTTTCTTTTCTTCCAGGCTATCGCACAAAAACGGCATGTACCTGAAATAACGTCATCCACACGCGCCTCTCTGCAAATTGAGGTTAAAAGAAACATGGCCGCAATCCTGGCTTCCGGTAAAGGCCGATAATCAAGGAGGAAGGGACATAATTGCCACTCTGGGCCTCTGGGTCGTCCGCCCTTGACGCACTAGGTTAAGTGCCCTGATGAGATGTCAAGAAAAATCGAAGAAGAAAAAAAATCTGCGTTTTAAAAACTGTGCGCCCTAACTACCCTTTTTTGCTAAGTCCTAGAATTTACAGTCGTTCTCTAGCTGTTGTAATCAACTCAATAAAATTTAAACTAATTAGAGTTATTTATTTATTTAGCGCTTCGAGCATGACGGCATGCAGTCCTTCGCTATACAATTGGACATTGCCTCCATCTATCTATCTATCTATTTATCTATCTATCTATCTTATCTTATCTTATCTTATCTTATCTTATCTTATCTTATCTTATCTATCTATCTATCTATCTATCTATCTATCTATCTATCTATCTATCTATCTATCTATCTATCTATCTATCTATCTATCTATCTATCTATCTATCTATCTATCTATCTATCTATCTATCTATCTATCTATCTATCTGTCTGTCTGTCTGTCTGTCTGTTTGTCTGTTTATTTATTTATTTATTTATTTATTGTCAATCTTTGTTGGTTTGTCTATTGCGTTGTTTTCTTTTTACAACACCTTCACTTAATATTTTGTGGTAGCGGGGTATATCAATGTTGACGATTACAGATATAAACAGAACAAATATACAAACACAAAAATAAACCGTCTAACTAGCAAGCCGGCCAAAGCAAGCTAAAGGTAAGAATGGAAGAGACCCCTCTACAAAACAAAAACAAAAAAAACAACAAAAAAGCACTCCCACTCTACACCTCATCAAAAAAAAAAAAAATGCAATAGAATACAAGGAGGAGAACTTCAAAAACTAAATTAATCTGACGTCA
>CM072518.1:53782418-53799918 GCA_036898135.1 Oncomelania hupensis | reverse complement strand
AAATTATGTTATAAATGCTAGTAATTTAGGAACAGAATAATAAAATTATTTTTTTTAAACGTATGTTTGATGTCATATGATATTGCATACACACATTGTTTTCTAAGATATACGTTATAAATACAAGTAATTTCAAGAAATAAGCGAAATAATTAACTAAAATAAAATGAATGATTTTAGTCTGATGTATTGTGGTATAGATCAACCTTGTACGTACATTGATGTCGAAGATGTAGGTTACAAATCTAGGTTCTAAAGATAATAAACGTAATTTATGTGAACTTCAGTTTGATGTAATGTGGTAGCACATAGACAAATTGTTTCCGATGATATATGTAATAAATACTAGCAATTTAAAAACATAATAGAAGTATTTTATATAAAAAAATTGTGTATGACGTAAATTGTTTACAAAGCTGTTCTAAAGAGTTTCACATACTATTTTATATGACCTATTAAGCGATGTTACGTTATTTCGCAACTTTTAATACATTAAACGTATCGCTGTTGAATTTAGCAATGAGTACAAATGATAGCGTTATTTATTCAAATGCGATTATTTAAACAAACTGTTAGGACCATCCTTAATTTTGTTACTCCTTGAAGATCTCGTCATTATCAGAGACAATAATATTACAATTTCAATTTTAGATAGTATAAAAAGACAGCAACGATGTTCATTTAGGACCTTTAAGTATTATTAATTTAGCTGATGTATCAAATTCTCATAGAAATTCGACGATAATGGTAGTTTTAATAAGTGTAAGTGTCTATTTAAAAAAAAAGAAATTATTTCTTTTTTGTTAGTTCGTTGATGGTTTGATTGGTTTGTTTGTTGGTTGACTATTTGATTAGTTTGTTTGTTTGTTTCTTTTTACCTTATTTATTTATTAATTATCATTTTTATTTTTATTTTGATGATGATGATAATGATGATGATAATGATGACGACGACGACGATGATGATGATGATGATGATGATGGTGATGATGCTGACGCTAAGACGCAGTCTCTCTCTCTCTCTCTCTCTCTCTCTCTCTCTCTCTTAACCTTGACCCTAAGAGGCAGTTACTTTCTTTCTTTCTTTCTTTCTTTTTTCATTCTTTCCTCCTCCTCCTCCTCATCCTCCTCCTTCTTCTTCCTCTTCCTCTTCTCAAGTATCTTCTCTGTTTCTTTCTGTGTCTAATTCTGAAATGTTTTTCTTTCTTTCTTTCTTTCTTTCTTTCTTTCTTTCTTTTTTGCTTTCTTTCTTTCTTTCTTTTCTTTCTTTCTTTTTTGTTTTGTTGCTCATCTTGTTGCTGTTGCTTTTGTTCTTTTTCTTTTTCTTCTCCTCCTCCTTCCTCCACACTGGCTCTCGCGTGTTTTCAATCACTTTGGTTATTGTTTCCGAGGTTTAGCTGAATTTTTTCCTATTTCTCTTATTTCCAGTGATCGAGTTTCTGCTTCCGTGACCGCTTTAGGGGCTCTTCATACTGTTGTGTCGTCACCATCTTCTGTAGTTATATTTTCATTAGTTTCAAAACCGTTCGCGTCTTATTGCAAACGTTTTGCCCTTTAAGACTGACATCTTTTTCCCTATCCTATCCTATCCCGTAACTCGAAGGTCGTTGGGGCACCACATATAATCCTTTAACCAGCGTTCTCCATCTTTCTCTTTCCTCAGCAACCCTTAATGTGTTCAGTGTCAAGCCAGTCCATTCTCGAACGTTGTCCTCCCAACTCTTTTTCTGTCTCCCTCTTCTCCTGCCTCTTTGCATCGTGCCTTGCAGGATGGTCTTTGTAAGGCCTGTTGCTCTTGTGACGTGGCCTTACCCTCGGAGTTTCCGTTTCTTTACCATTGTGATGATGATGACGACATCTTTTGCCTTTCTAATTTAAAAAAAAAAGAGTTTAAATTAAAGGTTTCCCCGCAATTTTCCGGACGTTGGGGAAGGAAGCGTCTGGGGACCTCCTTGTTTTTTTCTAGGCCAGCTTAATGAGGGCGGTGCCTACCTCCTCTCCCTCGCTGCTTTGCTTTCCCCAGGATCTAAACTGATCCAGGAACCCATTCACAGCTGGGTGGATTGGGGTGTGTCGTGGGCTTGCTTTAAACTTGTAGTGTCGTTTGGAGATAGCTTTCCAAGCATGGTCGCCCGTTCAAGTACTAACCTTTTCCCGACGTTGATTAACACTCAACATGGGTAGCGTGTGCCCCAACTACTGCACTACGGTGCCAACCATTATTTATATTGTTTTTCATTTTAAAACAAACAAACAAACAGACAAACAAACAGACAAACCCGCTACCGATTCCAACAGTGTTTATTTTGTTGTCCGTACTTTTCGTTAGGATTTCATTTGACTTGATTAGCTAATGTGAGCTTGAGAGCGAAGCAACCAGAAGGTATGAACGACCAGCGGTTTGCCGTTAGTTGATGGATAGTCTAGTCTGTCTGGCAGTCTCTCTCTAAAGCAATAATCTTGTATTGTATAGTCTCTCTCTCTCTCTCTCTCTCTCTCTCTCTCTCTCTCTCTCTCTCTCTCTCTCTCTCTCTCTCTCTCTCTCTCTCTCTCTCCCTCTCATTCAATGGAATTATTTCAAATCATTTTATTCTGAGTACATCTCCTCTCCCCTATCTCTGTCTCTGTCTATCTGTCTGTCTGTTTGTCTCTCTTGGGTGGAGAGGAGTAGGAGAGTGGGGAGGAGGGGATGGGGTAGGGCAGTAAGGCCGGTCTTCTGTTCAGACGTGTATGTAGGCCTACTTAGCTCCCGAAGTTGATCATCAAAATAACATTTACCTAACATTGCGTGTGCTACAAATCGGTACAGTATGAGTTAAAAGACATCATGCCTGCAGAGACGTCATTTCGAGCTAAATGTATCAATTTGGTTTCGTCGTTTTTTTCTCGATTATGTCATGCTCGCACTACTCATAAAAAGTGTTGTTTCTTGTTTGTTTGTCTGTTGATAAATAATGAATTAAGAATGCTATAGTTTATTTTTGGCGTAAATGAAAATGAAATGAGAAGGTGATTATTTATTTAACTATAGGTATTACTGTAGGCCTACTTATTGGAGAAACTAAGGGATTTTGGAATATTGAGTTACACACTGGAAGTGTAAACTTTGTATACCTTTCTTTGTGTCCTTTTGTTGGTTGTTGTTTTAATAACATAAAAATTGTTTTATATTGCCATTCATGCTTGTTTCATGTATTTTCCCAACCCCCCATCCCCCCACCCTCCTCCCCCTTTTTGGCTAAAAAGCTCCCTGGGCGTATAGCCTTTCGTTGTATAGATTGTTAAAATCATGTGTCTTGAAATAAAACTCTAAAAACTCTAAAACTCTAAATTTTGTCAGCATTTTAATTCATTTCATGCGGCAAAGGGCTATGAAAATAGGTACAACTCCGAACGCTGACATTACGCAGTTTGTCAGACGGTGTCACCGTAGGTTTGCCCCTGGCGCAGATATTTTTCTGCAACTTGGTTGAGTTGTGCGGTGACGTGGAATCGAACTCCGGCCCACCTAAGACGTCAAACTCGACTGGCCAACAAGAGTGGGGAGGGAGGTGGAGAGCGGCGGAACAGTGTGGGTGATGCTGGTGGTGGTGCTGAACCGACCCCAAGAGACTTGATGAGTAAGCTGGCGTCCATGGATACCAACATCGACAAGAAGCATGAGTGGTTTGACTTGAAATTTAAGAACAATAGAAGACTTATGCGTAGACTGTTAAGGATCTTCCGACGCACATTAAATGACAACGATAGAAGCTAAAAGTGACTACAAGAACATGATTTTGCTTAAGAAAAAACAGTATAGATATATGCGATAGTAATAGAGAATTTAATAGCATTTGTTAATCAGCAAAAAGAATTTTGGGAGTGCGTATATAGAATGATCCCAAAAATAAAGTATGTGAAAAATCAAAAAACTGTAGACCAGTGGTTTGAACATTTTAAGGTACTTCTGGAAAATGGTGTAAATGTGGATTCTGATGATGATGAATGTGAAAAAGAGAAGATTGATAATGACGGCCACGACAATGATGATATTGATGGTTTATATATTAATCGTCTGATTGCCGAGGAAGAAGTGCTACATGCATTGCGTAAATTGAAATCAAAGAAAGATAGTGGTTGCGATAATATAATACAGGAGGAGAGCTTTAGATAAAATTAATCTAAACTAATTTTGCCTTTTTTGTCAAGTTACTTAATAAACCTTTTGACAAGGAAATCTATGCAGATAGCTGGAATGAATATATTATTTTGCAACTGCATAAAAAGGAGATGTGACTGATCCTGGAAATTAAACAGGTATTAGCTTGTGTAATGTTAGTAGTAAGGTGTATTGGACTATTATAAACAAACGACTACAGGCATGGGTTGAAGAGAATAATATAACCGGAGATTGTCAGGCGAGGTTTAATAAAGGCTATTCAACCATTCATTCTTCTTGCTTGTGTGCAGAAACAGTTTAATAGAACCACAAATCGCAAATTGTATGTTGCTTTCATATATTTTTTTAATGTTTTGACACTATAACAGGAACTTGCTAAAGAACGGTATAACAGGAAAACTGTTTCGCTGTGTAAAAAGCATGTATCTTAATGTTAAAGCTCGTTTCAGGATGTGGTGCATCACTTACTGACCCTATTGTTTGTTCTTTAGGAGTGAAACAGGGAGATATATGCAGCCCGATTTTGAGGTGTTTGTTTATTAATGAATTAATGTGATCTGCAATTGAAGGCATATGGTAACATTTTATTAGAGGCCTTCGAGTTATTTCTTCTTCAGTTGGCTGATGATGTTGTTTCGGTATCAAAGACTGTTAAAAGGTTTACAAACTCAACTGAATAGTTTGCAAAGATCCGCAGCAGAGTTATCCTTAAAAGTTAATTTAGACAAGAGCAGTATTGTAGTATTTAGAATGGGTGGGTGCTTGGGTGCGAGAGAAAGATTGATGTTTGATGGAAATGTGATGCCTATTGTCAATGCGTATAAGTATTTAAATATTTATTTCACAACTAGGCTGAGTTTTGTAACAGATTGCAGAGAATTGTCTAGCAAAGCAAAAAAAGCTGTATTGTATATTGATCAAGGTTGCGTGCCTTTTACAACTCTTTGGATGTTTTCTTAAAGTTGTTTGATTCCAATGCTCAGTCAGTATTGCAGTATGGTTGAGAGGCATGGAGATTAGGATAATGCCGTACAACATAGTGAGAAAGTGCGTTTATATGCTCTGAAAACGTTTTTGGGTGCGAGTCTGCGTACTCCAAAATGATTTTGTTTATAATGAATTAAATCGCTACCCTATTACTATAAACGTTACTGTCCGTTGTAGTCGTTATTGGCATAAAATAAGTCATATGACTGATGATTAGATTGCCCCAAAAAGCTTATTTGATGCTGTATGACCTTGATGCTGGAGGAACAAACTATATGTGCTGTGAATGTTAGTTTGTGATTATTTAGATTTGTTTTGGTTATGCGTGGATGGAACATGGTGGGCAATGAAAATGATTTTTTGCGAATGTTTAAGCAAAGGATGATTGACTATATAGATGGCTAAATTGGAGTGAGCATGTGAATGGCAATGAATGATTTGACATATATAGAACGTTTTCTTATAAACTAAATTGTCTTATATATTGTCTAAATATTTATATATCAACGTTGATAGGCATTTGAACTATTTATTAACTCAATTTGTTTTGGTGTTTCAGATTTACCCACTTATCTTTACAGATAGTGACATCAACATAACGATTATGTAATTCTGCAATTGAAAATGAAATACACGTTTTGCTATGCTGTCCATTTTATGATCAATTAATGAAGAAGTTTATTACACAGAAACTTTGTAGGAACCCAAATGCATTTACCTTCTCTTTGTTGATGTCATCAAGGAATTCAGAAATGGTAAAATCATTGGCATTTTTCTGTACCAAGCATTTAAAGCTAGGTAGATTGCTCTATCTTTAGCACTAATATTTATGAGCACTGATATGTTGTCATTTTTGTATTACGCATACAATTATGTATTTTTTTTAGCTTAATTTTGTTGGAACGAAAATCGTACTTTGTAACTATTTTGATCTCCACCCCCTTTGTGAGGGGGCCATGGCCTTAATCGAATAAAACAATTTCATTTCATTTCTCTCTCTCTCTCTCTCTCTGTCTCTCTCTCTGTCTCTCTCTCTCTCTCTCTCTCCCTTTTATTTATTTATTTTATTTATTTAATCGTTCTTATATAGCGCTTTACCAGCTCAAGAGCTGCTCAAGGCGCTGGCCGATACAGGATCTAACTCAAGCCGCCCGAGACGCCCACCCGCAGCCTTTGGGCGCATAGTCTGACGCCCGTACAACTGAGCACAATCCTGGGCAGCCAGGGATGGGGGAGAAGGACCTAAGTGCATGCTGGGTTTGTTCTTGTCACCGGCACTCACCCGTCTAGGACATGAGCGTCAGGATCTTTAAAGTCCGTTATGATGGAAGGTATGCGACACAGACTAGACCTAGGTTTATACTCTCATCCGAAGGAGTAGGAAACGGGAGTAAAGTGTCTTTCCCAAGGACACAACACAATGCCCCGGCCTGGGCTCGAACCCGGGACCTTCAGATCCGCAAGCCAAAGCTCTACCATTAGGCCACCGTGCCTCCCTTTCCAACTTCAATCTATGTTTCCTGTCATTAAGGCATTATTTGTTAAATTTAATTGTTTTTTATATATAGGCGTTATCGTAAACTAGGTTAGTTAGTTATATTTCATGTATTTTATATGAACACAAAAATTTCGGGTTTTCATCGGAAATGACTTGATGGACTGTTCGTTTCCCGCGCATGAGCACCGTAGTGAATGTTTTATGAGAGCAATAAGGTGTTTTAGCCTTCTCGGCATTGTTTTTCTTTGTTTTGGCCATTGCTTCATGTTCTGCTAATAGCCCGTTGGAAGAACTCCCTGTCTGTCTGTCTGTCTGTCTGTCACCCCCATTCCCACCCCTTTCCATATCTCTCTGTTTTTTGTCTGTTGTTTGTCTGACTGCTTGAATTTTTCTGTCTGTCTCTGCATCTCTTACTAAGCCGACTGGAAGACAGATTCACAAGTGTCTGTCTCTTTCTTCTCTGTCTCTTCTTTTTCTCCGCCTCTCCATCTTTCTCTCCGAACCTCTATCAGTCACTCACTCACACTCCATCTCTCTCTCTCTTTCTCTGTCTCTCAATCGCTCTCTCCCTCTCTCTCTCTCTGGTTCTGTCAACCGTCTTTTGCGCTTCGATGCTGGAAAATTGAAAATTGGGTCTCAAGAGGTTTAGAAAAAATAGAAAAAGAAAAAGAGGAAGAAGAGGAGAAGAACAAGAACAAGAACAACAACAACTACAGAGAGAGAGAGAGAGAGAGAGAGAGAGAGAGAGAGAGAGAGAGAGAGAGAGAGAGAGAGAGAGAGAGAGAGAGAGATTTTCGACAAAAAAAAAGGAACTGTAATATCCGTTCACACTGATGAAGCCATAAACAGTTTTTAAACGACGCGTCCTGACCCGGTATCCAAATCCCCTCTACCCCCCCCCCCCTCACCCCCCTCTGCACTACCCACCCCAACCCTTCCTTTACACTTACCCTCCCTCCCCCAATGAACCACTTTCCCATTTCACTCCCCCCTCTCTCTCTCTCTCTCTCTCCATTATCCGTCGCACTTTTATAGCCCATCTTGTCCGTTTATCTCACTCTCACTTCCGTCACACACCTTCCCTCCTCCCATCCGCCATCACTACCATCCTTTTAAATTCCTCGATTTTCAACTAGGCCTAACGCCCGACCCCTCGCGATCCCTAAGTTCTCCTTTGCAACGTAGGGCAGTAAAAGGCTTTTGTGTTCGATCTCTTAAATCTCCATGCTAGCTTGTCCCCGAGCCCTCTTTCGGTTTTGCACATCCGGGGGTCTTGAGACCCTCTCCGGGCTATCCAATCACAGGCGTTATTACAATCAACGTCAACTTTCTAATCAAAGCCCAGCTTCTTTACGACCTGGCCTCTCTATCTTGACTCTTCTTTCAGCTTTCCCAAGACCGTTCCAACACCTCGGCATCAACTACCGGCTCTGGAAAGGAAAAGCGAGCGTGTACACTTTCATCGTTACACTCCACTCGCTTTTCTGACTCTAAAAGAAGTGCTTGCCTTTTTGCCGCGTTCTAGACTACCCAATCTTATAACAGCGAGGCGCTGTACAGAAAAGCGCAGGTAGTCTCGCTATGGCTTTGGCTGTGAGTCTTGTTGGTGGGTCAGACAATCAGGGGAGATTTATAGAGCAGGCAAAGGGGCAGTTTTGTGCGGGTTAGCGCTCTGATGGCCGTTGTGGGCCTTATCAATGGCACCCAGTTCACAGTAGCCGGTGCCTGAGCTTGTCAGGGAAATCTTCACCTTTTTTTCTGGAGCCAGCCGTGATGTATAGGATTAAGAGAGAGATTTAAGAGCTTGAGAATCGGGAGGACTAGTGGTAGAATGTTGATGTTGACGCTAAGAGGCGATATAGCATTAGCTCTTGTCAAATAGAAGGTGCAAAACTATGAGATATGGTATTAGCTTTGATCACACAGAAGGTGCTACTGTGCGCGGTACGCTAGACTGTCAGTGGTGGTAGCTAGGTATATTTTTGTCACATAAGTTGCTATGCTATATCGGCTTTTCCATTAGCTGTTGTCATATAGAGATACTAACAGTATTTAGCTTTTGCCTTGGACAGGGCAAAAGTATCGGTTATAACATTAAACCGTGGTCCTGATATGGAAAGGTGTTAAGACTACGAGATATGGTATTTGCTTTGTGTCATACTAGAAGGTTCAAGACTGTCGGTTGTGGTTAGGTATAGTGTTATTCGATCCCCCATCCGTAATTCAGTAATAATATTTGCTATATCATGCAGTTGTCATGCTTTAGAAGGTGCTATATTATAGAATATAGTATTAGCCATTGCCAATGTCATCATTATATAGAAGTAAGCTTATTATTGTTTGGCTTAGTAATCGACCAGTGAAACGCCGCTTGTGCCCTGTTTAAGCAGTTTTTTTTAAAATGTCATTTTTTTAAAAGTAAGGTGTATGCGTGCTTGGGCATGTTACTTGCTTCTTTAAGAGAGTGGCCGGGTTCTCTCAACTTGCCGCTAAAGCGATGCGGAAGGACGTGAAACACCGAACAAAGGGTCATTAAAGAAAGGTCGACCAATTTGAAAAAAATCCCCCCCCCTCCCTTCCCCCCACCTAGGCATAAAGCCATTTTGCTAAGGTATCGATTATGTCATGCATAATGAAACAGAAGGACAAAGTTTCAAGTTCCAAAATAAAATCGCTCATCACGCCGAGGGTTGAGTTTAGCCGGCTGCACATTTTGCACCCCGAGCGGGAGGCCATTTTGCTACCAAGTGCGCCATCGCCACTCGGCTATAGAAGGAAGGAGTTATTCCGTGTGTCACATAACATTAGCACTTCTCATTCTTCTTTCTCTCCTAGCTATATGAGACTTACTGCCTATACCGGACCTACATATCATTAGCATAGTTGTAGAAAGAGAGCTATTTCTCTGTAAGCAGGTTTCTTACAACTACTTGTGCACAGTATTTTATTTTACGTCGGACTGGAGCCACAGGCCACTTCAGCCGAGTGACCCAGCGTGTGTCTGATGAAGACCTGCCCTTCAAAGGTCGGAGCAGCTGTTGCACACTTTAGTTTGTTCTCAAACAACAGTGATCTTCCTAGACAGAACATTTAAGGTTTAACGTCCACACCCACCATTGGCGATATGGCAGACGGGGATAACCACTCCAAGCAACAAGGGGGTAGAGATCTAAATCAATACTGAAGCACAAGAGCAATCATACTGCTATAAAGGACAGTAAAAAATGGCCACTTTTTATTTCGCCCACCACAGGATTCGAACCTGGGTCATCGTGTGAGCATCTTGCCACTGTAGATTGTTCTAACCTATAAAGGGAAAAGTGAAAGCCCCAGTTGAAAACCTGTCTTTCCTTTATAGGCATGACCGATTCACTGCGGCAACAGTACCCCCGTTGGAGTGCCGGGGGTTTCAGTATAAATAGTATCCCCACTTTCTGGAAATTTAGTGCTTTAAATTCCCACTGTCGCTGTCTTCCTCATTTGCTCTTTCCCATTCCTGCTCTGTCCTATCACTCTGCTATACTATCTTCTTCTTCGCTAGATCAATGACCTACCCTTTTTTCTTGAAAACTCTTCCTGGACAACACTCCTTGTTTGTGTATGAGGTCTGTTGGATCAGCTTGGGAGTATTGGACGCTTTCTGCCGGGTGGTCACTAGGGCTTCCTATGATGTTATTATTTAGCAATATAGGCATTTTATATGTATGTGTTTTGTTGATAATTTATAATGATGTTTGTTGTATTCTATTTTGTTTTTGTAACCGGGGGTTCGATTAGTTGGGGTAAAGCCTCAGCCGTCCCCTGCGTGGGATGTCTTTATTGTAAAGTGCCTGGCCGGTGGAGGGCATTCAGTTTTCCCACTAGGGTTGTTTCAGCAGATCTTTTATGCGGATCGGGGGTTGTCCGCTCCTGATTTGGCTCGGAAGAGTCCGCTGGACCTAAAGCAACAATCAATCAATCAATCATCGTGTGAGCGTGTATGTTGGTACAGATCGCCCCGCTTTGAGCCTGATTGATTTGGGGAAAGGCGCGTATATAGCATCCAGTATGATGATGATGATGATGATGATGATGATGATGATGATGATGATGATGATGATGATGATGATGATGATGATGATTATTCATCGGTGTGCCAGGCGAACGCTCTACCACTTGAGCTACGGCTGTGGGCGACCACCCTAGACAAAGTGGAGGATAGAGTTCCAGCAAGACTTTCATCTTGCCTTCAAAGTACATGGCAGCGTCATGCTGTCAACTTTGATGGAAAATCTTCATTGGAAAGTTCATATCTACTTTATCACAGTTTCGTGCTAAACGTCGGACACATATAATAAGCTCCGGAGCAGCTTTAGCCGACGTCATAGAAGGTGCTAGACTATGATATGGTGCTATGTCGACACAACGTAGCTGAGAATCGACGAGTGTAGAGGCAAAGAGTACAGCAAGCTTCGGCCAGTCTCAGCTTCGCAGTATGGGTGGGTGAGCTTTGCCATCAGCGCTTGTATTACAGCTTTGAACTAGACTCAGGTCCCCAGGGTGTTGTTGCCTGTACTGATATAGAAGACGCTAAACAGCCTATATAGACCACCAGTTATAACTTGCTAACATTAGCTGTTTGTCACAGGAGGCGCTAAAGTATGGCTAATAATGAAAGTAAAGTATAGCTACCCCCTGTTGCAAACTTTGGACATAAACCATTGTTTAAATTACCATCCCCCAATCCCCACCCCTTTCTACGGGGTTATTCAGTCTCACTCCGTAAATTTCGATTTTGAGTAGTAGCCCACGTTCGAGTTCTTACAGCTTAAAAGATTTGCTTTCGACTTGGCATTACGTCTGGCTGCCAAACTTGTCGCTTACAAAACTAGCTAAGATTAGAGCTAGATTACCTCGCACCTCGCCGCTATTGTCACATTGGGGTATCCACGGAGGTATATAAAGTAGTATTGTCCGGCGCTATCATTACATTACGCTATCGCTGATTAGGTTTGACCCCACCTCCAGAGCCTTTAAAATGGAAATAAGTGCAGAGAAGACGAAAATGATGACCAACAACACCAATGGCATCAACACGGACATCAAAGTCCAAGGCCAAACCCTCAACCCAGGGCATAGCTTCAAATATTTAGGAGCCATGGTATCAGGAAGTACTCTCCGGGATCGCACATACAACTGCTGCCCTGACAAGGTTGAAGCCCGTTTGGAAAGATAGGACCATCAGTCTACACTGCAAGGTAAGGCTGCTGCGCTCCCTTGTCATCTCCATTTTCATATACGCTTGCGAAACATGGACACTCACAGCAACCATACAACGAAGAATACAAAGCATGGATATGAGGTGCTACAGAAGACTTCTGGGCATTTGCTATACCCGGCACATCACCAACGACGAAGTCCGACAGACCATCACGCAAGCCATTGGACAACACGATGACATGCACACAGTGGTGAAGAAACGGAAACTCTGATGGTATAGGCACTTCACCAGTGCATCAGGCCTTGCAAAGACCATCCTGCAAGGCACGTTGCAAGGAGGTAGAAGAAGAGGGAGACAGAAAAAGAAGTGGGAGGACAACAATCGAGAATGGACGGCTTGACACTGAGCGAAGCCATCAGGGTTGCTGAGGACAGAGAAAGATGGAGTACGCTGGTTAAACGTTTATCTGTGGTGCCCCAACGACCTACGAGTTACGGATTAGGATAGGATAGGATAGAAAAACAAGATTAAGCACCTCCCCCCCCCTTCCACATACAAAAAAACTAAACTATGTACTAAAATAAATAAAGATATAAACTAAAAATAAATAAATAGAAATTTTCTAATATAAAATGTCAACATGAAATGTATTTATGATGTCTATGAACAGCGTCAAGGGGGGTATATCGGAATTGAGCTAAAAGTAGCCGCACTGCGAGCGTTCGACCTGCCACAACACTGCTTGGGTCCACGAGGCTGCTCTTGCCTACGAAAACAAGAAACATTTTTCTATTTACATACCTCGGTTAAGCGTAAGCGTGTGATCAGCTTAAAAGGTCATTAATTGGGGTCCACGATAACGCCATGTCACAAGAGTATGAGAGTTCAGCAAAGGGCTCCTCCCTGATACAGTCATTGACGCGTCTTGTCAATCCCACACGCACAGATCGAGGGATCGAGGGATGGAGAGAGATCGAGAGAGAGAGAGAGAGAGAGAGAGAGAGAGAGAGAGAGAGAAAGAGGGAGGAAGAGAGAGAGAGAGACAGACAGACAGACATATAGACACTCAGAGACAGAGAGAAGTTTCTACGCGCATTTATGCACAGGCTAACAACGTGCGTTTTGTAAGCACACGTGCCCCTCCTCGTGCTTTGATTGATTGATTGATTTATTGTTGCTTTAGGTCCAGCGGACTCTTCCGAGCCAAATCAGGACCGGACAACCCCCGATCCGCATAAAGGATCTGCCGAAACAACCCTAGTGGGAAAATTGAATGCCCTCCACCAGCCAGTCACTTTACAATAAAGACATCCCACGCGGGGGACGGCTGAGGGTTGACCTCAACTACGCGAACACCCCGGTTACAAAAACAAAATAGAATACAACCATCATTATAAATCATCAACAAAACACATACATATAAAATGCCTATAGTGCGAAATAATACAATCATAGGAAGCCCTAGTGACCACCCGGCAGAAAGCGTCCAACACTCCCAAGCTGATCCAACAGACCTCATACACAAACAAGGAGTCTTGTCCAGGAAGAGTTTTCAAGAAAAAAGGTAGGTCATTGATCTAGCGAAGAAGAAGAAAGTATAGCAGAGTGATAGGACAGATCAGGAATGGGAAAGAGCAAATGATGAAGACAGCGACAGTGGGAATTTAAAGCACTAAATTTCCAGAAAGTGGGGATACTATTTATACTGAACCCCCCGGCACTCCAACGGGGGGAACTGTTGCCGCAGTGAATTAGTCATGCCTACAAAGGCAAGACAGGTTTTCAACTGAGGCTTTCACTGTTCCCTTTATAGGTTAGAACAATCTACAGTGACAAGATTGCTCATGACCCCAAGGGGACCTCCTCGTGCGCCCAGGGTTTGCGTGTTCTAGCAAAGTCTCCTTGACATTTTCTACCAGCATTCAAAACGCAATTTTCTATTACGAATGCAAACTCAAAACACACTCACTCACTCACACACACACACACACACACACACACACACACACACACACACACCCCACACACACACTATTAATCACATGACCTGCTGCCTGTGACGTGTTACGCAACCATCGTTGGCATATCAATATCACTCACGAAAATATCAGCGATTGCCCCCACAAATCAACTATTCGAGCAATAATGAAAGCTATACTCAAAGGGTGTGAAGTGGAATGATCGACGGCGACAAACCGACGAATGGCGCCTAAGGAAAAGCGTTGATAGGGAAATGGAGTGCTCGTTTACTTGCCTGACTGTTGACGGGATAAGTCAGCCTTAAGTGAGAAATGTATTTACTTTCACACAGAGTACTCTGGTCGGTTCAAAATGTTCTGGCAGCTACTGGTTTAGAGAAGACATTCGTTTGTATCGGTATTAAGAAAACGTAATGTAATGCACTTATAATGCAATGTTTTGCTCAGCACGTCCCCATCAGTCTACATTCCAAGGTAAGTCTGCTGCGCTCCCTTGTCATCTCCATCTCCATCTTCCTATACGCTTGCGAAACATGGTCCCTCGCAGCAGATCTCCAACGAAGAATACAAAGCATGGAGATGAGGTGCTACAGTTAGTTAGTTAGTATTTCATTGCTTACAGGGTTCAGCGGACTGAAAGAGCCGATTCAGGACCACAAAATCAAGACCAAAACTTGGCCGAAAGAGGATTCACCCCTGATCCGCATAAAAGATCTGCCGAAACAACCCTAGTGGTAACACTGAATGTACTCCACAAGCCGGTCACGCAGGGACGCTGTGGCTATACTCTATTTTATCGAACCCCCGTTTACAAAAACAAAATAGAATGCCTACATTGCCAAATAAAAATATGATAGGAAGCCCCAGTGACCATTTGGCAGAAAGCGTCCAATATTCCCAAGCTGATACAACAGACCTCACCCGAAAGAGTTTTCAAGAAAAAAGGTAGATGACTGGTCTAGCGAAGAAGATAGTATAGTAGATTGACATAACATAATAGAAATGAGAAAGATCAAAGAAGAAAGACAGCGACAGTGGGAATTTAAAGCACTAGATTTCCAGAAAGTGGGGATATTATTTATACTGAAACCCCCGGCACCCTCACGTGGGAGGTGCAACAGAAGACTTCTGAGGATTTCCTATACCCAGTACATCACCAACGACGAAGTCCGACAGACCATCACACAAACCATTGGACAACACGATGACATGCTCACAATGGTGTAGAAACTGAAACTCCGATGGTAGGGCCACCTCACTAGAGCATTAGGCCTTGCAAGGACCATCCTGCAAGGCACGTTGCAAGGCGGCAGAAGAAGGGGGAGACAGAAAAAGAGGTGGGAGGACAACATTCGAGAATGGACTGGCTTGACACTGAGCGAAGCCACGAGGGTTGCAGAATATAGAGAAAGATGGAGTACGCTGGTTAAACGACCATCTGTGGTGCCCCAACGACCTTTGAATTACGGGATAGAATAGGACAGGAATGTTTTGCATTATTGCTTTTGGGGCATGCGAAACCCTATCGTAAAGGTAAACCAATAAGAGTTATGATACTCAGTCTCACGCTCAATTCTAAACACAATACAGTTTTCTTGAAGATGCAGATATTATGAGCATCATTGAGGTAAATCATCATCCAAGCCATTCGACTAATGCCCATGGAATCTGTTGTTCTTTACCACCCAAATCTTTTCCCCATTAACGTCATCATCATCATCATCATCATCATCATCATCATCATCATCATCATCATCATCATCATCATCATCATCATCATCATCATCATCATCATCATCTTCGTATTAACTACAACTACTTCTTCTTGTTCTTGTTCTTCTTCGTCTTCTTCTTCTTCTTCTTCTTCTTCTTCTTCTTCTTCTTCTTCTTCTTCTTCTTCTTCTCCTCTCTATCCTCCCATCCTTCTTGCTATTCCTCCTCAGCCTCCTCTTGGTCGTCTTCCTCCTTCATTTTTTTCTTCTCCTCCTCCTCCTCCTCCTTCTCCACCGTCTTTTTGTTCCTCGGTTACAATTTTATTTAAAAAAAAAACTTTCTATTTCAAGCACTGTTTTGTTCTTTAATGATGCATTCCGGGTTTCTTTGAAGTATGGCCGCTGTAATAGACGGGACGAACAACCGGAAGGAAAAGAGGGAGGGAACAATGCCTTTGATATGGGCTTAATTCCAAGCTGCATAGGAATGCCTTGTTTTAACATCCAGTTGCGGCTGCGGTTTTAATAATACTTGACAACAATAATCTGTTTTCATGTTATGCCAAATGTTCTCTATCAACTTCCTTCTTTTGTTTATCATCCTCCTCGTGCGCAACCTTCACCCCCTCCTATTCCTATTTCTTCTTTTTCCATCTCCTCCTCCTCCTCCTCCTCCTCCTTCTTCTTCTTCTTCTTCTTCTTCTTCTTCTTCTTCTTCTTCTTCTTCTTCTTCTTCTTCTTCTTCTTCTTCTTCTTCTTTTTTCTTCTTCTCCTTCTTCTTCTTCTTCTTCTTCTTCTTCTTCTTCTTCTTCTTCTTCTTCTTCTTCTTCTTCTTCTTCTTCTTCTTCTTCTTCTTTTTGTGATTGCTGGATAGTAGTGGCCAGCGCTTTGAGAAGCTCTCTGAGCTTATAAGTGCGCTATATAAGAGAAATCTCTTTTTTTTCCCTTCTTCTTCTTCTTCTTTCTCCTCTTCGCCTGCTTCCGTGTGCGTGTGTGTGCGGCGGGATGGGGGGGTGGGGGGGTGGGGGTTGTATTTGTGTACATGAGCGTGTCTGCGGCGCGCCTGTGTGAGTGAAGATGTGCGTTCGTACGTGAGTGCGTGCGCGGGCGTGCCTGTGTGTGGAAGTGTGTGCGTTTGTATGCATAAGATCGTCTGCCTCTCTGCATGTCTGTCTTCTTCTCTGTCTCCGTGTGTGCGTGTCTCTCTCTATCTCTGTCTTTTTATGAGTGAGGGAGTGAGTGGGTGTGTGTGCGTGTGTGTGTGTGTGTGTGTGGGTGTGTGTGTTGGAATGAGATCCCCAGATATTGTGGTGTTTGTTGGAAGGATTCGATGGTCTTTTATTTGCAGATTTTCTTTACATTATTGGCAAACTCTCCTGGGAGGTTCAATTTGCTCCGACTTGGGGTTTTGGATCGTCCTGTTTTCTGTTTTCTGATGTATTTTATTTTCCACCTTTCCTTTTTTTTTTAGCTGGATTATGATAGACGCCAACACGGAGGAAGAAAACGGACAGAGAAATGGGACAGAGCAGAAGTAGAAAGAGAACAAGGAAAGGTGAAGAAGGATGAGAAAAGAGGAAATATTGAACGAATGAATGAAGAAAATAATTATAAAGAAATGCAATAAATAAAAGAAAGGTAGAAAGAAGAACGTGGAAAGAAAGAGATAATTTAATGACCAAAAAAAAACAAGAACAAAGAATAAATGAACGAAAGAATGAGTTAAAAAGAGAGCAAGAAACAACGAAATAAATTAAGGAGAACACTTTTAAAAAAAAGTAAGATTAAAAAAAAAGAAAGATGAATGGAAAAAAAGAAGGAATTGATGAATGAAAGTACGATGTATCGCGTGCCTAAATATCTCTCTTTTCTTCTGATTTAATTCTCTTTTTTATATTTTGGGATCAGAAGGGAAGAAAATAAAGAGTTAAAAAGGAAATGATAGACGGCCGTGTTACGCGT
>CM072518.1:53707418-53777418 GCA_036898135.1 Oncomelania hupensis | reverse complement strand
ACTAAGCATTGCCGAAGTGACTGTAGACTATAAAAAACTAAAATCAGACGATGATTGAAAAAAAAGATCAACTAGATGGAACGCTTACTCCAACTTATATTAAAGTTTTAACCAAACCAAAAATGCCATCATCAATTAAGCAATCGTTACTAGACACACACCCAAAAAATGCACATAATTATTGTAGGCTTAAATATTCTCAGTCCTAGTTCTGTCGCGGCATTGTGTAAGCAAAACAGAGTTTTAGTGTCTATAATGTCTCTTGTCATTTTTGTTTCTGTGAGAGGGAGTGGGTTAAAGGGGAGGGGATCCCTAAGAAGTCAGATTTAAAGAAGAAACAAAATTACCATCAAGGAGAAGTTTTAAAATCATAATGCAGCGATACAACGCCTTTTTTGCGTGTTGCTGCCGTCTGCAATCGTACACCCACCCCACCACTGGCACACCACCCCCCCCCTTCACTCCTCCCAAAAAAAAAACCAAAAAACCAGATCTAAACAAAAATAAAAAAGTAAAAAGAATTAACCTACATAAATTAAATCCCAAACATTGACAGAACGAATTCTTAACACCTTATTAATGAACAATCACTGAATCATTCACTTAAGGATCATCTAATCAGTCACCCGTTCGAATCCTGCATTTGTCACACTGATGGCCTCATGGTATCAGACTGGCAATCTATTTACTTATCAGACGCAATTCATCTTCCTGTTTGGCACTAGTCATCACCTCATTAGCCTACTCCATGCAACACGTCATCGTATCAGCTGCTTATTCTCCATTTGTTATCTTTTAGACATTAGTCGTTATCTGCTTAATTTCCATTTAAACTTTAATTTGTGAACAATGCACGAATGCCGAGATCTACGCAATACTCCGAAGTAATTATCTAATAGACTTATTTTAAAAAATACATCATCGAATCAGCTGTTATAATCAATTCGGTATCTTTCAGACATTATTCATCATCTGATTAGATTTGATTTAAGTTTTAATGCATGTACATTTCATGGATGTCGAGTTCTACACAATACTCCGAATTCAACATGATCTTACAGTATACGTCAAAACACAATGCATTGTAATCGTACCAGCTGTTAATCATCAATTCATTATCTTCCCAACATTATTCATTAACTGATCATTTTGGTTTTATTACAATGAAAGCGCACACAACATTTTGTTTACACCACATTCCGGAGTAATTAACTTATCTATCCAAAATTCCATGCATTATCGTGATTAGTTGTTATCATCAATTCATTACCTTCCAAACATTATTCATAAACTGAAAATTTGAGTTTAATTACACTGAAATTGAATAAAACATTTTTCCAAAGTATCTATCTATCAACATGTTCGTTCCAGACGACTCTCAGATACCATTGATCAACTGATTATGTTGATACAAACTTTAAACCATTATTTGAAAGTTCAAAAACCAAACTGAAGTCTATCTACTGTTCCCAAATCATTATCTAGAATACATTACAACTTTTAAAAGCGCATACCTCTTTTTTCATGTTCGAAAACTATTCCAAATGCCATTATCTTATCTATCAAAATACAATACCTCGTTAATACGTTTTTTTTAATTTAATATACTAAAATTAAGACTTGCGGTCATATAATAGGCACAAATGCATCGAACATCTAACACTTATTCTTCATTCGCTGTAGTGTTCACAATGTTATATCAACAAATTAATAAACACATATCACACTATTGTGCGTCGAGCATGTTTTATTGTGGATATTACTTGCAAATAATAATAATCTGGCTGCTAAATACATTGACACACCCATTAAAAGACACTATTCGGTTTTCGCTATATAGACTGCCGACACTTTCCATCAACTTATTACTTCATAGAATTTAGCAATGTATCGTGACCCTGCGTATTATTGGCCTGCTTTGGTTTAAATTAGCCTGTATGTATCTTTTTGCTGCCAATATCAATAGAGTATTCGCCAACGCATGATCACATTTCCTCTGTCCGCTTTATTTCGCTGACATTGTGTCTCTGAGCGCAATTAGCACGCTTCCACCCATAGCGTACAACAGAGAAACCGCAGCTATACGGGTGCTGTAGCAATATCATCCCCTAACTCTATCAGGAAATACAACTACCTTGACGTATTCTTTTATCATTATGCATGAAACTAACTGACGAGCGTATCACATGTAACCAACCATCTATCCGCCTGATGTGGTTGTCCCTTAAGAATTGTCCGTTGAACAGGCTGAGCAGCGCACGCCAGTAAAGCTGAGAGAACTCGCGCTGTATAACTTGTCACTAACGACACCAATCTGTCGGACACTTGCTTGCAAAGCTTACCCTCTATCGTCAACATCGCTTTAGAATTAAACGATGCTATTGTGATTAATTTTTACAGCAACTTAATTGGACACATCAAACCAGTAAAGCACAGTGCTATTTCATAGCGCACTTACCAGTTCAAGGAGCAACTTACGGCTTAGGCGATCACCGATCACAGTATCATATAGTATCCTTCTCTTTTAGCTTGTTTACTCACGCCGTTGACACTCTGACTGTAAAAGTTATTTCAGTTCTACTACAGTTCTACCTATGATGTGCAATGTTTCATTGTTAACTGATCAGACACAATTACTGAATTCATTTATTTTCTGCTATAAAAAAAAATTTAAAACAATTTCTAGCTAGATTTTACACACGATTTTTAAGGCAGTTTCATAGAATGTTTTTTTTAAAGTGAAAGAAGCAACTAAAATATATTTAATTTCAAACAAAATATAACTGCATTTGTAATTGTAGGCTATTCCATGTTTTGAAGACTCCCAGGAATTAAACGGTTAGTTTTATAATGTTGCCAGTTAATTTATTTGCTGCTAATTTTCATTATGGGGATGTTATTTCTTCTGTTATATTATATTATCAGTTCGTACGACAAGACACTTTTTGCAAGTGAGCTATCACTTCAATACACTTCTAAATTGATGTTTAAACATGTTTTAAGACATTTTTAATTCCTTTTCTACGATGACATATTTTCTCTCTTTAAATAATCGCTATGTTTCAAGACTCTATTGCCATTAGATCCATACTTGTGAAAAACTGCCCACTTTAAATGTTTTGATTTTGTTCATTAATTTCTTAAATTCTTTAATATAATTATGTAACGCATTGTAATAATTATAATCTCTACGCCGACATTACAATTGCAATGTACATATCATAAAGTTAAACGTTTAAAATAATTTTTTGAAAACATTTTTGATATTTTGTTTCACTTAATTGTTGCTATGTGATTCATTCGTTCTCCAATTACTTTTTTTAATGACCAAAGCACACTGTTGCAGTTAACCTATCACTATGACAAACTATATATCAGACTAAAAATGTGTTTAATGCTTTCTCTCATGTTTTGCTGTTCTTTCTCCGAAAGTATTTTCAATCTACCAAACAAACACTTACAGACACAATTTGGTTTTCATAAATTTCTCTATCTAATGTAAGCGCTGGATAATTTAAAAAAAACAAACAAACATGTTTCCTCGCTTCTGATATGCATTAACAACAACAGGGGAAAAAAAACCAACACAACACTAGTTTAGCGCAGCCTATCTATCATTCACTTGTCCATCACCACAGTAGCAAGCTTGTCCAAACATTGATACTGACCACACCAAAAAAACAACTGACCACAAACGTGTCGGAAAGAAAGGAAGAAGAAACACACCACACGCGGGAAGCGTTCCTCCCGTTCTTTCTGTCACCACATGAATGATGACAGCCTGTTTTCATCCCTTCTCTCTCTCTCTCTCTCTCTCTCTCTCTCTCTCTCTCTCGTCAGTCGTCTGCTCTGCGCTCGCCTATAGTAAAGCGATCACCAATACCAGCTAGTTCATACCCCGCGTCCCTCTCTCTCCAGTTGTTTCTCTGCTCTTCATCTGTCTCGATCTCTTGTTGTTGAGGTTGAAGTTTAGAGTTCCCTCAGCTAACTGTTCATCTCTCTCTCTCTCTCTCTCTCTCTCTCTCTCTCTCTCTCTCTCTCTCTCTCTCTCTCTCTCTCTCTCTCTCTCTCTCTCGCTCGCTCGCTCTCTTTTTACTGTTATGCAGGTTTTCAGAAGCAGTGGGTTCTATGGCTGTCTCCATCTTTTTACAGAACCGCTGGAATCGGTCTAATTCCCTGTCGCTCCCTGTCTCTGCCCCTGTCTTTCTGTCGTCTGTCTGTCTCTGCTTGTCTCTTTCTCTCTCTCTGTCTCTCTCTCTCTGTGTGTGTGTTTTTTTTTTGGTTTTTTTATAAATTTTATTTTATTATGGTATAGTACATTTTGATGCTATCTTTATCTTATTATAAAAGGTCTGATTGTAAGAATAGGCTCATGCCTAAAATCTTAACCTTTTAAAATAAAGTTCTGAAGTCTGAAGTCTGAAGTCTGAAGTCTCTCTTGGCCTCTGTCTCGCTCTCTGTAAGAACTAGCTGTAAGAAAAGGCTGGAGGACCTATATTGCTATTATCCTTTTTAAAGGTTTTGACTTCTCTCTCTCTCTCTCTCTCTCTCTCTCTCTCTCTCTCTCTCTCTCTCTCTCTCTCTCTCTTGCAAAATCGGAAAATGTTTTTGCACTTTTAATTTTTCTTTTAAAAAATGAAATAAACCTCCATTTAATATCGTCGGATTAAAGTGAATAAATCTCTATAAGGCAGTGATGGCAACCTATAGGAAAAACGGCCATCAATAATCTTTAATTTCGAAGTTTTGTTTTAGTTACGTTGGGAATGCACTTACTTAAGCTTAAGTCTTTTGTGCAGCTTCATGTTGAGCCTAGTACTATAATGTGGTTTGTTTAATAAATTTGTGTTTAAATCAAGTTTTCTTAGCCTTTCAAGTAAATTCAATAACGTTTTTTAACGTCTGTTCACATATGCGATTTTAGACCATACACTCTTTCTTACGCATGGACACACAAAACACACATGTAGGCCTAATCAAATCTGACAGTTTAAAGTTGAACTATAATCCTAAAACGTATCTAACAGTACTAGATAGGTTTACCAACTGCAGACATGCAAATTATACGGGAGATATCTATTATTGCCGGGCTGTGCAATGATTCTTGACTATTTACATCAATATTCTTTTCTGTATACAACAGAACCAAAATAGCACATTCATATAAAATATTAACAGATATCGGTTGTAAACAAGCACAAAGTACATCTTTTGAAAACTTGCTGTTCCATGAATTTATTCTTAGTTTTTTAATACGTCTACAGGGATGTCGTTTGGGTCGGATCTTCGGCTTTTAGCCGAAATTTTTATAAAAAAGCCGATAAACTGTCCGCCATGTCGGCTCGCCGAGCCGAAGTTTTCACGGGTGAATCGGCTCGGTTTTGTCCATTTTTGCGATATTCCTGTGCTGTACGCTTGCAGTTTAGGTGAGGATTCGATAATTACTAAGGTTAAACCCAGAAACTCTAACAGTATTGTGGTCTTTCAAGGGACAGTCTAAACTTTTTATTGCTTTTGTGTGTCTAAAATTTAAGACAATAAAATTTCTTTTCAATGTTCTTATTCTACTCTTAAAATCATGTTTTATTACAAAGATATGCATCCACAGAACACCTTTAATATATGGAGGGGAGGGTGCACGTTAACGTAGTGAATCTAGTCAAAAAACGGATGAGACTGCTTTGGAAGAGAAAGCCGAAACTTTCTGTAAAAAGCCGAAAGTTTCACGGCTGTTTCGGCCAAATCGCCGAAGAAAAAATTTCCCAGCAACATCCCTGCGTCTACATAAAGGTCTTGCCAAAAAAAACCACATCTTAGTGTCTTCAATGAAATTATTGCAAAGAGAAAACGAAACACCGTCCAACTACTTGCGGGTACCTATTCGCACATACAAAACTTTCAAATAGTAGAGGTTTGCCTTACGACTGACGGTCATGGAGAAAAGGAATAATAACTTAGTGTTCCCCAGGATGATTTGACGGGATATCTTCACTGGAAAGACTTATATATGTTATTTTTCAAATTTGAAATAATTATTACATACAGGCAGTATACGTTTATCTTGCAATCACTGGTAAGGTGGAACGCGAAATTGGTGAAAGCTGTTTAAAAAAAAGTGGTTCATGCATTATTAAATAATAATAATTATTATATTTTGTTTCAAATTGCGTTGTTTTAAATGCCTTTCTAATAGAACAACTCAGTAGGCTCTACCTGTTAGCTGAAAAAAAGGGTTCTAATGAAGAGCGACTGCTGGCAAGCATCTAAGGAGGACTATGTCCAAGAGGCTATTATTAACTCCCATCTAGCCTCATTAGTAAACACAACTACAACCTAACCTTTGTGTCTTCCTTGGAAAAAAATAGTTGAAGCCTAAAATTGTATTATCAAATAAAACACTGGTACATCTATGTCCTTTTTTTAAAAGTATGCTTACTAAATAATTTAATTGCTTTTAGGTCCATCGCAGGAAGCGAGTTCAAAGTGCATTACAAAACAGAATATCATAGGATAATAGTACTTACTACTCCACAAAATACATTATCATGAAACTATAAGGTCTATGATATAATTATCTTCAGGCAAGCATGATTTCAAAAGGTTGGTAGATTTTGGTAAGAGTGCAAAATCATACTAGCAACAGTGTAGAGTGCATTACAAAAAGGAATATCATAGCGTAACAGTACAACTACTGTACAAAATACGTTATTATGAAACTATATAGGGCATATAATTAATATAATAAAACTGTATGATAATAAAACAACATACGAAGGCCAGTTACGTCAACGGTTCAGGCAAAGGTAATTTCAAAACGTTTGTACATCTTTTTACGAGTGCCACCTCACACATACAACATTTCAAGATTCAAGATTCAATAATATTTTATTATTTGAAACAGAACTTAAGACACGCATTGCTGACAGTACTACAACAAATTGATTTAAATGTGTAAGAAAAGGTTATTACAAACATTCACTCATTACAAAGTTTAAAAATGCATAGACTATGACGAAGCAACGGGCAACAGTAAAGTAATAAAATGCACAAAGTCCACAATTAAAAACAATTGGAGGGGTAAAAAAACCTTAAGATAATCCAGCACACACACATACACAAACACTTAACACACCATAATACAATTCTATTTATTCTGATAAACACATATTATTAACATTTGTTTAATAGTGAAATGGATTTGTGGACAAAGCTAGATCTGGTTCGTACAGGGGAACACTTGGGTACACGGAAGCGGCATCCAGATCGAAAAACGTCATATTGTTTAGCCAGAATAATGTGTAGTGTCTCCCGCAATCATCCTAGCCTTTTGCACAACACGACATTCATACAACTCACGCAGACTCTTCTGCTGCCCACCCACTACTTTTCACCACCCTTTCACCACTATGTCTAACACATTCTTGTTCTTCACACTCCAGCCGCCAAACCAGGATATAAAACCAAACGTAAAAAGAACAGCACGGACTTGTTCACATTCAGAGATCGGGGTTCATGCACTAAATGTACTAAATTCCTTAGGCATACCCAAACCACTGTCTTTATTTTCACGTCAGCCGGTCGGTTGTGACGAATAAAAGTACAAAAGAAGACTAAAATGCCGTTTAGCCGAATCGATAAAAAGGGACAATAAAGTGTCAACAAATAATACTGATTTCTTTCCCAATGTGTCTCTTTACTGTTTCCAGAGTATGTTTGTATTTGTAATAAAACCAAGGAGTGAAATTTCTTATATCCAACTAATGCAGTAACTGATCATTAGTTCCGGAGCTGTAAAGGTTGACTTTAGGCGTTCGGCATCTGTCCGTCCGTCCGCTCGACCGGCCTCCGGAGGTGACATTTGCGCACTTTTCTTTGATTTCTTTAAAACTTGGTTTTTAGTTAGTAAATAGTGAACCCTATCAAAGGAAAAACAACAACAACAACAAACAAATAAATAAATAATGTAGGCATGTGTGACAAACGAAGAGAAATGAAAAAGAAAAAAAAGAGCACATGACAGGGAGCTGACTCCTATCGAAAAAAAATCAACAGTGACATTCGGAAAGGCATGCGCACAGCAAAGGAGAACTGAATATAAGATCAATCCATGAAAAAGAGAGCAGTCTGAACACCAACAACAGCAAGAAGGCCTACCAGTATGTGAAGCGGCTGACAAGTGTTTAACAGCCCAAGGTCTACACGATCCAAAGCAAGTATGGTATATGCCTTACAGAAGAACAAGAAGTCTTGGATAGATGGACAGAGTACTGCTCTGGCCTTTACAACCACACACCAAACGGAGACCCATCAGTTCTAGCACGTCCCCAGAACAGAGAAGAAATATAGATCCTCCTAATTCTCCGAGAAGATGAGGTAGCAGGGCGATCGCTAAAGAAGGGGAAGTCAGCGGGAGTGGACAATATACCCGCAGAATTGCTTCAAGCAGAAGTAAAAGCGATGACTGATGCCCAAATCATTATCTGTAACAAGATAGTGCAGAGTAGGGAGTGGCTACACCATGGATTCAAGATAATTTATTTATCTCAAGATTCAAGATTCAAGATAATTTATAGATATTACAGTCAGTCGCTTGTGTAAAACTACCGCGCCATCAGCCTCATCAACCACCCCAGCAAGGTCCTCCTGAAAATAATACTCAGCAGGTCGAAACCCCAAGCTGAACAAATCATAGTTGAAAAACAAGCAGGATTCACTGCAGGGCGAGATACCATTGAGCCGATTTTCAACCTCAGAATAATTTGCGAAAAATCCCTACAGCACCAACAACATCTATATCACGTTGTTACACTCGTTGTTGTTTTTTATCAGTAGTTGATTCAGCCCCGATGCTTGAATCCTGATAGGTGTAACTCAGATTCGTTTATCCACGCAACCCGTTCACTCAGCAACAAGACAGGAGTTGTCGTATGAAGTTTTCCAACTTTAATCAGCGAACATCAACAACTGCATACAATCGCTTTTTCCCACTTTTTTCTTTACAACTTTCAACTTTTGAAACAGTGCGGCACATATATAGTCTCTCTATACTCCAGAAAAATTTAGAACACTCCAGCGTGACGCACCACAACCAATCACATCAAAATTCGTCATCACTGTCTCACGTCATATAACCATATTTAGGCTAAAATAATTTTTCAGCTGTTACTACACCCATCGCGAAACTTCGATCGATAGTAAACAACCAACTCTGGAAAATTCTCAAATAATATCGAAGCTTCTTCTAACAACAACGTAAAATCAAATCAAAGGTAAATACACTATATTATTGCATGCTTTGCAAAATAAAACGATCAGATCTATCGCGCGCGTCTCAATGTAACACACGTGTTCGTAGGCTTCAAGAAAGCGCTTGACTGAGTCTGGCATGCAGCTCTGTGGGCAACCATGGGAGTGTACCACATCAGCCCTAACAATATTGAAGTCATCAAAAGCCTGTATGACAAGGCTACCAGTGCAGTTCTCCACAACAGCACCATCGGGAACTAGTTCAAAGCAACAAACGGCGTTCGTCAAGGATACCTACTCTCTCCAACACTATTCAACATCTTCCTGGAGCGCATCATGTTAGATGTCCTTGCAGATCACGAAGGCACAGTCAGCAGAGGGGGTAGAGCAATCTCCAACCTTTGTTTTGCGGATGACATTGACAGATTGGCTGGAGAGGAACAAGAACCTAAACAGCTGGTACAGAGACTTGACAACACCTCCAGATCCTTTGGAATACAAAAATTATTGCAGAGAAGAGAAAAATGGCGACCAACAACACCAATGGCATCAACACGGACATCAAAGTCCAAGGTCAATTCCTCGACCGGGTGCATTGCTTCAAATATTTAGGAGACATTGTATCAGATCATGGTTTCCGACAGGAAATCCTCTCCATGATCGCACAAATAACGGCAGCCCCGACAAAGTTGAAGCCCATTTGTGAAGATAGAGCCATCAGTCTACACTGCAAGGTAAGTCTGCTGCTATCCCTTGTCATATCCATCTTCCTGTACGCTTGCGAAACATGGAGCCTCACAGCAGATCTACAACGAAGAATATAAAGCATGGAGGTGAGGTGCTACAGAAGACTTCTGAGCATTTCCTATACCCAGCACATCACCAACGACGAAATCCGACAGACCATCACACAAGCCCTTGGACAACACGATCACATTCTGACAGTGGTCTGGTCATGATTTGGCTCGGAAGAGTCCGCTGGACCTAAAGCAATAACCATGTAATGTTCTGACAGTGGTGAAAAACTCCGATGATGTGACCACCTCACCAGAGCATCAGGCCTTGCAAAGACCATCCTGCAATGCACAGTAAAAGGAGACAGAAGAAGAGGGAGACAGAAAAAGAGGTGGGAGGACAACATTAGAGAATGAACTGGCTTGACACTGAGCGAAGCCATGAGGATTGCTGAGGACAGAGGAAGATGGAGTACGCTAGTTAAACGATCATCTGTGGTGCACCAACGATTTTCGAGTTTCGGGATAGGACAGGATAGGATAGGATAGGAATGCATATTGGATGACCTCACCATGGTGATGTCATAATTTGTCCTGTTTTCCTAATCCTATTTTCTCCCAAGCTACTGAAGGAATTTGGCAAAAAATTGGTATGCACTTAGTCTTTACCTATGTCTCCAAGGTAAAACCACACTTATGCAAATCAAGTGAGGTAATTTTTTTGTAAAAATAACATTTCAGAAAGAAAAAAAAACACGACATCGTATATAAGTAGAGTGTACTTTGTGTGCTTTGAGCCTTAAACAAAACTATGGTATATCAAGTGACGTAATCGTTTGACGTCATCATGGTGACGTCATACTTTTTTTTCTAGTCTTATTTTCTCCCAACTACTGGAGGGATTTCAAATTTGGTATATACCGGTGCGTTGCCATACGTTGAGCCTTATTCAAAACTTACCTGCATTGTGTTACGTCATCGTGGTGATATATGTCTTTTTAATTTAGTTGTTTATTTGGCACACTTTTCACTAATGGACTGAATTTTTTTTAAACTTTGTATTTATTTACTTTGTGTGTGTGTGCGTGTGTGTGTGTGTGTGTGTGTGTGTGTGTGTGTGTGTGGGTGGGTGGGTGGGTGGGTGCGTGTGTGTGTGTGTTGTTTGCGTGAGAAAGACAGAGACAGCGAGAAAACTCTGCACCTGTTAGGGTCCAGCACTTGATTTATTTCTGACTTTCGACCTATATTTCTTTCTTTCTTTCTTTCTTTCTTTCTTTCTTTCTTTCTTTCTTTCTTTCTTTCTTTCTTTCTTTCTTTCTATCTGTCTGCTTTTCTGCCATTCTCTATTTCTTGGTTTAAAGTCAGGTCACATCTGTTATATTATATATTAGACAATAAATCATATAACTGATCATATAAGAACAATTAAGTCTACTTTTTGTGCGGAAATATCGAAAAATGCCGACTTATTTTTTTACTGGAGCTGACCTACATGGTTTTAAGCTTCCTATTGTCTGTTTATCCGTGAACATTAGCTTCTCCGTAAACTTATAAGCGCACTATTTCAGAACTTTGGCTTTTTTTTTTTTTTGGGGGGGGGGGTGGGAGAAATAGTTATATGTTTAGCCTATTCTGGAACAATGTTGACGTTTTAGGAGGCATTCCTATGTTCACACAGCCCGTGCTCTTTTTTTGTTGTTGTTCCCACCGCTCTATGTTATACGCAGTATTCCTCGTTCCGTCAACAACTAAGTGCCTTGGTCTTATAGCCCTATGTTAATTATTGTTCCTACAGCTCTATGTTCATTGTTCCTACAGCTCTATGTTCTATGTTCATTGTCCCTACAGCTCTATGTTCTATGTTCATTGTTCCTACAGCTCTATGTTCTATGTTCATTGTTCCGACAGTTCTATGTTTATTGTTCATACAGCACTATGTTGCTTGTTCCTACAACTTTTTTTTGTCTTGTTTCTAGAGCCCTTTATTCTTTCTTCCGTTCAGCCCTATGTTTCTTGTTCATACAGCCCTATGTTCTTTTTTTCAGTCGTATGTTTCTTGTTCCTTTGGCTCTATGTTCCTTCATGTTCTTTTAGCTCTAGCTTCCAACATATCTACGTTCCCACAATCTGGCACTGTGTTCCCAAACCTCTAAGATTCTCAATCATCACTCCACAAGTTTAAGTTATGTCTATGTTTGCCAATGTTCAAACCGCTATGTCACCAAAGCACTATGCTTCCACAACTCATACACGCAACAACACAAAGACACGCTCATAGCTAGACAAAGCATACACATACTTCACTAATTCCCCCCCCCCCCCCCCCAAAAAAAAAAAAAAAAATCAAATTTATTGGACACATCAGTTCCAAATGCAATTCTCGAAAGAGGTGACTGACGCATTTTAGGTACAATTCTTTTAAACTAACAACAAAAAGAAAAGAAGAAAAAAACAGAGTGAAAAGACTTTAAATTAAACTATTCAACTTAAAAAACAAGACTTTTAAATCAAATGAAAGGGACAATAGGTGCAAGTCAAGTCATATGATCTATTTGAAGTCTGTACCGAGTTTACCCTGATTATCTTGTAATCCAGTGTGTCAAGTAAGCCTGTAAGCTAAATATATGAAGCTCAACCATGTCTTCTTGCCCGAATAGCAGTCAAACTTCGTAAACTAATGTAATTATTTTTTACAGTTACGTTCATGTCGAGGACAGTGCACCCATTCTGTCAAAAAAGGAAAGGAAAAAGAGAAAATCTTTTCCGGCTTCTGTGACGTACACTACAGCAACAAGACGTTTAGTTAAGTCACGTGCTTTCGGAAAAATACAAATAATTTATGTGAAGAAAAAAAAAAGTATGAAAACAAGAACATTTGTGACGCTACTAGAGAAAACGAGGTGGATTTAGATCATTTTTCAAAACTTGTAATGATGCTTTTTCCTGACTTAAAAACAAACTCATCATCATCATCATCATCATCATCATCATCATCATCATCATCATCATCATCATCATCATCATCATCATCATCTTCACCTCATACACACAGATACACACACACATACGCACGCACACACACGCACACCCATTCACATAACACACTCAATTGACTAATATCACAGAGGTGAAGAGATGTTAAATAAATAATTTAATAAATAACACACACACAGCACACACACAACACACACACCACACATACATATAGGTCTACCTCCCATCCCCCCCCCCCCTCCCCCACCCTACCCTACCCCTCGCCTCAATCATAATTATCATTGCCGTTTGTTTCCGTGAAACCTGTTCCTTCTTCTCGCTTCCGAGTTTTTCAGTGAACGCCTCGTACTCACGTTTGCCTGGAAGGCATGTTTACCATTGCACCTGAATTCAGACCCGCGACCCTTTATCAAATACTATGAAACTTATCATGTGTGAGAAGGAAGTTCTAGCGCTATTCCCCCAACTTCATGTAGTACATCTATGCACTTTTTAAACTATTGCATCTTAAAGTGTTATAAAAACTGTTTGTTTTCTTTTATGACTTTTTATATATGTTACCGGCAATGTGTGAAATCCGGCATTGTATAGAATGCCTAGATAGAATGCCTAGATAAAATATAGAATGCACCATCAGGCATTCTATACAATACCGGGATTACACACATTGCCGGTAACATATACATGTATTTCTTCTTGTTCTTGTTCTTGTTCTTGTTCTTCTTCTTCTTCTTCGTCTTCTTCTTCTTCTTGGTTTGGTTTGACAGGCAGAGAGAGAGAAAGAGAGACGCTTAGATAAATAAAGAAGGTAACTGAAAGACAGAGACTCTTAGAACAAAAAGAAAGAGAGAGCGCTAGCGAGAAAGAGAAAGACAGAGGCAAGCAACTACAGAGACAGAGAGAGAGAGACTACTGCTACTAGAGAGAGAGACAGAGACAGAGACAGAGACAGAGGCAAGCAAACACAAACAGACACAAACAAACCTGCAGATAAATACAGCAATAGCATCAACTGCACAAACCGCCTTCATTATCAGCACTATAGCAATGCCTTCTTCTTATAGCCCTGAGCACTGGCCCCCTGTCTCCACGCGAATTTATTGCAATCAAGCTTAAGCGGTATCGTTCCACACCTGCACGCTACTATCTGTCTCATCCACCCCCCTCCCTCCCACCCCCTTGCCCTGCGGGTTTCTGCCTTGATCCTGTCGATTGCGCGCTGGACGAGGAAACAGTAACCTCGGTGAGTAGTTTGAGGCCAGCGCTCTTACTTTTGTAAAGACATACTGAACCTCAGAGGCGAGGTGTAGGCTATTCATGTTTGGCAAACAGTACCATTATTGACTATACACTCAGACTTTCAAACTATACAGTTATTATCTTACTAGGGTAAAGTAGTCTGTACCGTATTTTTGTTGAGGAGTAGATAATACTATCTACCTTGGATAAAATTGTTGTTGTTGCTGTTGATAATGTTCATGTTGATGATGATGATGATGATGATGATGATGATGATGATGATGATGATGATGATGATGATGATGTAGGAGATTATGATGTTATTGTTGTTGATGATGGTGACGATGACGATGACGACGATGAGGACGACGACGATGATGATAATGATGATGCGGTGGAGGAGAAATAGGACGAGGAGGAGGAGGAGTAGGAGGTGGATAATAATGAGGATGATGACAACAACGACGATGAGGAAGAGGACAATGACGGCGATGATGATGATACTGGTGATGCTGAAAGGCGCAGTATCGTCCATTCAATATGCTAGCAGTAGGCTATGCACAGGGACCACAAGGGGCGAAGAATATAGATGCTAAATTATGTTGTTTTCAACACCGCGGAACAGGCAGATAAGAGGAAACTGATAACCGATGCCACTGGAATTATTCTGTCTGTGGAAAACCAGACTCCTTGCTTCTTGCACACCGTTTAAATTTAGCTCAAACTGGCACCTCCACCGATCAATCAATCAATCAATCTTTAATTTAATGTCTGTTCACACATTTAGGTGATATTAGACATTGAAAATGTAACTTTTAAAACACTTTAACTATTTAACAACATAATTTCAAAACAGTCTATAAAAGTCTACCAACAGGAGATTTAGCAATAACTTTCACAATGTCTGTAACATTTGGATGATATAGAACCATGTCTACAGAATGTCCATATTCAGTTATGCAATGTCCATTTACTTGAAATATATCTCTTAAAACTGAGCATTCAAAGAGAAGGTGATGTACTGATAGACTTGTATTACATATACATTTAACATCAACTGAGTATTTAGTGCTCCATGCGTTCATTCTTAATTTATATATAAATTTAGAAATTGGTCTTGAACAATTTAGTATAGATATCTTTTTAATGTTATTATCATGATACACTGTTTTTTCTAGTAAAGAAAACATTTCATGATTACACATATTCAAATTTGTTACAGTTATACAATCTGATGACCTTTGTGCTCCCTCCTTAGCTAATCTGTCACACACCTCATTCCAATGAATTCCGCAATGTGATGGAACCCAACAGAAATCAATATTTATTCCTCTAGAAATCACACAGTGTATCATATGTTTAATTTCATAGATAAACTCCCGTCTATCTTTACAGTTCCACTGTTTTAATGCATATAGAACCGCTTTTGAATCAACGCAAAATAATATACCAAATAATTTTAAAGGTGACGTCATGATGAAATTTAAAGCCATTAAAATAGCATAAAGCTCAGCTGTAAATATAGAAAATCCCTTTCCTAAATAATATGACCTTCTGATATTTATTTCAGGAATAATATATGCTGATCCACTATCCGAAGAATCTAAAACTGATCCATCAGTAAAAATCTGCATATGGTTTTTGTAATTACTTTCAATATGCTTTTTTACCTCAGTAACTAATATAGTAGGATTATCCTCTTTTTTAGTTTGGCTATAGTCAATATCAATATGTGCACATGTATGCTCCCATGGTGGAATCAATGGTGTTACTGGAAGAACTAAAACTGATGTGATATCAATGTTGCACTTTTCAAAAAGGTCTGTTGTATAGTTTCTAATTGGCTGCAAGTACTTCATAGTTTTTGTTCTTTTTGGATAATCTTGTTGAGCGTCAATATATATTTCATCATACACCGAATTTGGAACAGATAAACATCTTAACACATATTTGGAAGTAGCCAGTTGACGTTGTTGATTTAATGATAATATTCCAGCTTCTTTGTATATTCGTAGAGTGTTAGTATGAACTGGAACTCCTAATGCAATTTTAATAGCCCTGCTGTCAATACTTTGTAATTTATTTAGTAATGAATTATTTGCTGAAAAGTATGCTTCCTGACCATAAATAAGCTTTGATCGAACTAGTGATATGGCTAAATGTAATAGGGATTTAGTGTTTTGACCCCATATTTGCATATTAATAATTTTCAATAAATTCAAGGTTTTTCTTGCTTTTGTTATTAAATGTTCAATATGTAACTTCCAGTTCAGCTTAGGTGTTAGGTAAACTCCGAGAAATTTTACCTGCTGCTTGTAAGCAAGAACTTCACAATTTAATTTCAAAACGGGTAATAATTTAGGATTATTTCCATTATTGAAAAGCATCAAATAAGTTTTCTCTGTAGACAGTTCAAGACCGTTGTTTTTCAAAAATATAGAAAGATTATTCAGTTCTTCTTGGAAAAGTTTCTGTACATACATTACTACTCTCTGTTTAGTATGCTTTCTGAGAGACGTATTAATCCACATAGCAATGTCATCCGCATACTGAACTACATTTGCTGATTTAGAAATAACTGTGGGAAGATCATGAATGAGGATTGAAAACAATAAAGGGGCAAGAATAGACCCCTGAGGTATTCCCATATCGATGTTATAAAAAGATGAATAAGCATTCCCCACTCTTGTGCATATAGATCTGCCACTTAAATAATTGTGTATGTAATGATACATTTGACCACTTATTCCAATATGTTTTAATTTATAAAGCAGTCTAGCATGCCAAACACTGTCATATGCCTTTTTGATATCAAAGAAAGCGGCAAGAGTACTTTTTCTATGAGCAAACTGTTTCTTAACATGACTGGTTAATTTGACAAGATGGTCAGTTGTACACCGACCCTTTCTAAACCCTGCTTGATTTTTAGGGATTATATTATTTTTTTCACAAAATTGAGTTAACCTGTTTAAAAAGCACCTCCACCGAAATTTCACATAAGGTTTCAGCATTTTGTAGGAATACCGAACCAACCTAGCGGCAGCCATGAGATATTAAAATTATGAGATTTTCCAATTATAGGGGGTAGCGTTTCACACACACACACCCACACCCCCCACACACACCCACACCCCCACACCCCCCACACCCCCCCACACACACCCCCTGTATGAGGGGCAACATTTTGGATGTTAATAATAAAAGATATACAAGTGGGAGCAGAACTGTAGAAATGTGCAATGTCTGATGTTTTGATTATTATATATTATTAACACTCCAATCAACACTGATGTTAAAATATGTGTTGATTGTGAAATATGATGCTGAAACATGTGTCCATTGTGAACCTGATGATACCCATGATGAAGCTCAGTTAGCTGTTCATTGCTTACAGGGTCCAGCGGACTGCAAAGAGCCGAATCAGGATCTTAAAATCAAAACCACAACTTCGATGAAAGAGGATTCACCCCTGATCCGCATAAAAGATCTGCCGAAACAACCCTAGTAGTAACACTGAAGGCACTCCACCAGCCGGTCATTTTACAATAAAAGACATCCCACGCAGGGGACGCTGTGGCTATTCTCTAATTTATCGGACCCCCGTTTCCAAAAACAAAATAGAATACAAACATCATTATAACATATCAACAAAACACATACATATAAAATGCCTATATTGACAAATAATAACATCATAGGAAGCCCCAGTTACCTTTTTGCAGAAAGCTTCCAATATTCCCAAGCTGATCCAGCAGACCTCATTCACACAAATGAGGCGTTTTGTCCCGGAAGAGTTTTCAAAAAAAGGTAGATAATTGGCCTAGAGAAGAAGAAAATAGTATAATAGATTGATGTAACAAAGTAGGAATGAGAAAGAGTAAATGAGAAAGACAGCGACAGTGGGAATTTAAAGCACTAAATTTCCAAAATTTAGACAGAAACCCCCGGCACCTCCACAGGGGGAGATGATGCTCAGTATTAGGGGCGAACCTGTGGAGTCTTAATAATAAACAATATACAAATGGAAGCAGGAAGGTGTTGTGTCTGATGCGTTGACTGTCTTTCGTCCGCCTTGTGTGTTTTGAACATTTGCACCTAACAATAGTTCAATGGGAAGGCGCAAGCAGCTGCCAGAAGTTATTGCAAACTTTCGTCTCTCTCTCTCTCTCTCTCTCTCTCTCTCTCTCTCTCTCTCTCTCTCTCTCTCTCTCTCTCTCTCTCTCTCTCTCTCTCTCTCTTTCTCTCTCTCTCTCTCTCTCTCTCTCTCTCTCTCTCTCTCTCCCTCTCTCTCTCTCTCTCTAATTGTACTGATTATAAAACCATGTGTATTAAATACGCATTCGGTAGCCAGACCATATCTCATCGACAACGCTTCGAATAACTAACTACATAAAATATAAACTATTACTATTTTTATAAGCATTCAAATTGAAGACATTATTACAAGGGTAAAGAAAGAAAGAAAGAAAGAGATTTCTCTTATATAGCGCATTTACAAGCTCAGAGAGCTTCTCAAGGCGCTGGCCCGTACTATCCAGCAATCACACAATAGTTTGCTGAAGTCAGGATTCGAACCCACGTCGCCCAAGACTCACTCACATAAGTCGTGCGCTCTGACCACTGAGCTATCCCTGCCGCCTAGGTAACCTCACCATCCCAGGACTTTCCCTGATTATCACACTAGATTTTATCATTTCATCGCTGCCATGCCGCAAACCTTCCGCGCCATTTCGTTTTCCAGCTGAACGAATGCGGATGTCGCTGACGCCGCCAGCTACGGTTTTATTACTCATTTTCTTCTCGTTACCGTTAGCCTAGATTTAGCAAGACATCGTCGTTGTTGTGGTTGTTGTTGCAATCGTTGCCATTATCATTATCATTAGCGTCAGCGCCAACATCGACATTAGTGTCAGTATCACGATCGATGCTCAAAATCTCTAGCAACATCAACAACATTCGTCGCAGTTGTCAACAACAAGAACACTTTTAATTAATTAATTAATTAATTAATTAATTAATTAATTAATTAATAAGTTTATTTATTTATTTATAAGTTGATTTATTGATACTGATAAATAGGAGCATTAGTAGCTTTTATAAACTACCTTTGTTAAGGGAGTGTGCTTTATAGTGTTCTATTCTTTCTAATATAGTGCCTTTCCAGCGCTAGGCGTTTGCCGATGCAAAAGCTAATGCAAGCCGCCCGAGGTGCCTTTGGAAGCATCGTACGACGTCAAGACGACTGGTCACATTCCCGGTGTAACATCGCAGCTTGACCGAGTATCGTACCTCGGCCGGGCACTATTGCGCATGCGCCAGCTCAAGAAGCGGCCGGCCGTTTCACGATGTAACCCTGAGGGCGCGTCCACATGACGAGCTGCGCTTTGAGCTAGCGGTGGCGTAGCGTTGGACGAGCTTTGAGCTTTGAGCGGTGGGTGGCCACACCAAAAGCGTTAAAAAGCTAGCAGCTCGCTAGCTGCAGAGCTGGCTGTAAGCTCGGTGACAGCTTGGGTGGCCACATGACAAGCTGTTACAGCTAGCTGCCTGCGAGCGTGATGCTAGCTGTCGTTCAGAAGTTTATTATCTGTGGTTTTGCAAGGCGTCGCAGACCCGCAACTAAAATTTATTTCTGTTGAAGTTGGAGCCTACGGGAAAGAGAGTGATGGAATATTTTCCAGGTTTCAGATGAAGCTCTGCCTTGAAGGGAATACGGTAAATATGTCCCACTACCAAATTCCAACATTCACCTTTCCTATTTTGTGGGTAGGTAACCCAGCCTATCGCAAAAGCCATACCTAATAACATACATCAACACAGTCGATATCATCTTCAATTATCGCCATTCTATGGCAAGCCGTTGTGTAGAATGCGGGTTTGTAGTGCTTGCTGGAAAATGGTAAGTGCTGAAAACAGCAATCTGCACAACGTGACCACTGCTGACAACATTGTGCTAGCACTGTTGCCTTGCACAATGCAGTCATCCATCATGAGGTCGCTGATATAAAAAAGGACACGGAGATCTGGGATGATACTCAAGTCCGTGGCGAACAGGACAGACGGATGGATGGGGTGTTAATCAGGTCGTACTGGACAATACTTAGCAAGGGTGAGAGAACAGCTGGTTGAGTATTTTGCCAGGGTAGGTGCAGTGAACTGGCAGGAAAACTACAGTTAATATAACTTTGCTGAACTAACTGACGGCAGTGATAATGAAGGATGAGACTCGTGACTTTAGTTTTCCCACAATGTTCATATACGTCACAAAGCTTGTGATTTTAAATCTAAAGTTGGTCACTTTTCTTTTAAGATCAACATGTAATGTACTATTTAAAAAAAATAAAACAAAGGGTGCAGATTTAAAAAAGATGGACCTGCAATCATGCAGTCCACCCAAATGTTGGTCATTTACTGTTCAGCCTTCCCCTTTTCTCTCTCTTGTTCCTCCCCCCCCTCCCCCCACCCCTACAAAGAAATAAACCCAAGTTAAAACGTTAACTATATATTTTTGTAAATTGGCTGCCATCAAACACACAATACCTACATCAGAAGTGTTCATTGATAATTTACCATCATAGCCCTTTTATTTATTTTTTATTTATAAAACCCAGATCTAAATCTAGGTTGAATTTGGGACTATAAGCACGGTTCTAAATCTGAGTGAAAACATCAAATGTGAATTCGCTTAATAGATCTAGATCTGTATTTTATTTGCAACAAATAGTGTTAAAACATAATAAAGAAATAAAAAAAGCACTTACTGGGTACTATTATTGTTCAATGGCGATGGCACAAATGATAAAGCTGCAATTTTGTCAATTAGGCCTATACTATACGAAAAGAGCAATTGGTCATTTTATTATAAAATTTATAACCATCTTCACTCAATCACTAACTTGAGTGCCTTGCCATTTTAGGCACCTCCTGAAACAGCTTTGCTCAAACCTCCCTGTTCGAAAATCTTTTTCAATCTCTGATTTTGTAGTTCTCTGATTCCGTAAGCGAAGGGTGGTAAGAAGACTGATTCAAGGCCAAGGACACAAAACCAATCAAGGTCAAGGACCCAAAACCACCGCTTGAGCTTCGAGCGTCGATAAATGCCGAGAATATTACCGCCGCTCGAAGCTAGCAATAGCCGCGCGGCTACCGCTCGTGGTGTGGACGCTTCTACAGTAATTCTAGTTAGACTTTTCGCAGCGCAGCTGAAGCGCAGCTCAAAGCTTCGCTCGAAGCTTGTCATGTGGACGCGCCCTAACCCTTTTTCGTTAGCACTGCCAGATTTGCCTACAATAGCACTGTGCGCATGCGTCGAATTTTGTAATGCGTTTTAAATTTCGACCAATCAGAATGCTCCCAGTCTCTTCCAGTCAGCTGGCGATACCCGGCCTATTGACGATGCCACACCGGGTCACGTTGTTATTGGAGAGAAAGGAATCTAGTGCACTGCTAGGTGTATTTGTGTAGCCGGCACTCACCCGTCTAGGACATGGGCGTCAGGATCTTTAAAGTCCGTGGAATGGATTGCGTGCGTGCGCGAACCAAACCTCGGTTTATACTCTCATCAGAGGGAATGATTGTAAAATTGGTTTGAACGTTAGGATTTAGCTGCCCTTCTTAACACGTCAACATTGATATATATGGGGTGTCGCATAGCGCAGTGGTTGGAGCACTCGCTACTGTGTCGCAAGTTAAGCACCGTCCAGTGCGGTTAGCACTTGGATGGGTGACCGCAAAACGTGAAGCGACAAATAACAACGCCCCCAGTTGACTCAACTGTGACTGAGTACCTACTCTCTTAAGGGTGGGGAAGGTAAAGGAGCAGCGAGGAAGAGGGATGGGCATCACCCTCATTACGCTGGCCCAAGATAAGTGTGATCTCCAACATCACGCTCCCCTACGGCCACAAGGCTAGGGGACTACCTTTACCTTTTTTTACATTTTTTCTGAACACCTCCCTCACATTCGTCTTATTCCTTATGTCAAGAAACAACTTTGCCCACTAATAATATAATAATAATACAGGATGCTATGTACGCGCCTTTCCCCAAGGCTCAAAGCGCGGCGATCTATACCATCATACACGCTCACCTCATACACGCTCACTATATATACGCACACTTTCACAGCGGCGCTATATTTAGAACTAACCTTCATGTTATTACTATAGGCATATAAAAGAAATAAATTTATTGGTGCTTATCAAAACCGTACTTAGTTGTGTGGTGTTTGTGTGTGTGTGGCTTTTTTCCCCAATTTTATTTAGTTTAGTCCTTTTTTTTGTTCGTGTGGTCAACACTCACTGTGAATTTGAAAGGGGTCTGTGTGACTAAATTAGGTGAGGATGGAACTCTTTATATTTAACCTTTACTAATTAAAAAGCCGTCGCCAGAACCGTAAACGTTAGAACCGATGGACTTCATTTGAAACTTCGTGATCACGTTTAACAATCCCGGAAGAAGAACTTCGTAAACATCGTCCTTGCTTAGTCATAGAGACCTATATCCGATTCATCTTGGATTTTAAAAAATACTATTGGTCGACTTGATTTGAAACTCCTAGTGTAATGCACTTTACTGATAGGCCTACTTCTTTTTGTATGGGGGGGGGGAGGAGGGAGAAGGGAGAGAGAGAGCGAGGGAGAGAAAGGGAGAAACGAGGGAGGAAGGTGAGAGAAAGAGAGAGAGGGAGAGAGAGAGGGGGGGGGGTAGAAGGGAGGAAGAAAGAGGGAGGGAGGGATGGAGAGATAGAGAGAAGGGGAGAGAGAGAGTGAGAGAGAGAGAAGATAGAAAGCGACGGAGGAGCGTAGAGAGGGAGGGAAGCAAGTGTTGAGGAGGGAGAGAGGGATATAGAGAGGGAGAGGGAGAAAGAGAGAAAGAGAGAGAGAGAGAGACAGAAAGAAAGAAAGAAAGAAAGAAAGAGAGAGAGAGAGAGAGAGAGAGAGAGAGAGAGAGAGAGAGAAGGAGAGACTCAGGATCAGATATTTTATTCACAAAAAAGGATATAGATTTTACGCGGGAACCTACAGTATACTTACAATCGTTCCTCGTATCATTCACACTCACATTCTTCGACTTTTAGTCAAATATGCCAAAGACAAGACAAATAAGTATAATGACATGACAAAACAAATAGCTACAAGAACTTTTATGCAGCTATTAAATATATGATACTCAATTTTGGTGTTGCAATAACAAAATACATAACCAACAACCCAATGTATATAAAATAATCAGGTGGTACAATAACAATTACTTCCTAAGACGCATCAATTGAGATCAAATAATCAAGTAGTACATTGCGATTTTTTTTTAAAGTGGTTACGTCATATTGAAGTGCTGTTGCCTTGATGTATGTTTCAATGAAGGAAGAGTGGTACACGATCTAAAATTGAAAAGAAGGAGAGTTCCAGATGAGAGGTAGTCTACTGAGAATGTAAAACTATTCTTAAACAGGTCAATTCGTGTCGAGGCAGAATGTATTTGTTGGACCCGTGACGTTCTGTCGCGGCAGTTAACAGATCGCTTAAATAAGGTGAAGCCAGGCCATGCAGCGCTTTAAACAAGAGAAAAACTAAGTTTAATGAAAACGGGTGGTATAAGCCACGTCACCAGATCATCAGGTCTCGCAAAGACCATCCTGCAAGGCACAGTGCAAGGAGGTCGAAAAAGAGGTGGGAGGACAACATTCGAGAATGGAATGGTAATTGACACTGAGCGAAACAATCAGGGTTGCTGAGGACAGGGAAAGATGGAGTACGCTGGTTAAACGATCATCTGTGGTGCCATTACGACCTCCGAGTTATGGGATAGGATAGGATAGGTGGTATAAGGACATTAGCTTTGCTGCTTTAAGTTTTTCCGACGATAAAAGACCGGGATCATGTATGATAATCTTTCCTGCTCTACGGTGCAAGGTGTTTAGTTTCTTGATATGCACCTCTCCTGCACCACACCTTACCGATGGCTCATAATTGAGATGTGTAAGATAGTGGGACGTAAACAAAATTCTTCTCCCATCAGGACTGTCAGAAATGTGTAATTTAGCTAAGAGGCACCGATTTGGGGGGACACATTTGCAAACGTAATCTACTTGTTTATGCTGTCTGAGTTAACTCCAAGCACGCGATGAGTTTCAACGTGTTCAACAACATTGGTCTCAACAACGAGGTCAAGGCAGAGCAGCGTCCTCTGCTGTTTCAGTCTGCACATAATGACCACGCTCTTATTCTTTTTTTTGACGTAGAAACGTTTTGTTATGATTGCACCATAGTGCAACGTTATTAATTGCATCGTGAAGATCTGACTGAATTTTGAAAGAAAGAAAGAAGGAGAGAGAGAGAGAGAGAGAGAGAGAGAGAGAGAGAGAGAGAGAGAGAGAGAGAGAGAGAGAGAGAGAGAGAGAGAGAGAGAGAGAGAGAGAGAGAGAAAAAAACAACAACAGAGAGACAGACAGAAAAGAGTGAGAGAGAGACATTACATTATTATTGCTTTAGGTCCAGCGGACTCTTCCGAGCCAAATCAGGACCGGACAACCCCTGATCCGCATAAAAGATCTGCTGAAATAACCCTAGTGGTAAAACCGAAAGCTCTCCACCAGCCAGTCACTTTACAATAAAGACATCCCACGCAGGGGACGGCTGAGGCTTCACCCCAAGTTATCGAACCCCCGTTTACAAAAACAAAATAGAATACAAACATCATTATAAATTATCAACAAAACACATACATATAAAATGCCTATATTGCTAAATAATAACATCATAGGAAGCCATAGTGACCACCTGGCAGAAAGCGTCCAATATTCCCAAGCTGATCCAACAGACCTCATACACAAACAAGGAGTCTTGTCCCGGAAGAGTTTTCAAGAAAAAAGGTAGGAAACTGGTCTAGCGAAGAAGACGATAGTATAGCAGATTGTTAGAACAGAGCAGGAATGAGAAAGAGCAAATGAGAAAGACAGCGACAGTGGGAATTTAAAGCACTAAATTTCCAGAAAGTGGGGATACTATTTATACTGAAACCCCCGGCACCCCAACGGGGGAGAGAGAGACACCCATAAAGAGACAATACAATACAGCATATACAATACAACGCATCTTATTACCTCAGGCAAGGAGTTTTCACAAGCGTAGATCATTATCCTACCCTGTCCTATACTATCCCGTAACTCGAAATACGTTGGGGCACCACAAATGATCGTTTAACCAGCGTACTCCATCTTTTAAAGGCACGTTTAAAGAACACGTGTGTTAAAGAAACCAAAAATACAGTCAACATTTAATAATCTAAAGCCATAACGATATCCCAGTTGTAAACACATTCATGCAAGCAACTATCGCAGTTTATAAAAATTACACCTCATCAATACAACACATTAATACTACTATAATCATAACAACTCCCTATTACAATCCCATTCATCGCTTCAACAGGCACAGAGATACAGACAGACATAGACGCAGACAGACAAAGACAGACAGACAGAGACAGAGGGAAAGAATGCGAGCAGACACACAAGCAAAACAGCCAACATCCCACAGACCAGACCTAACTGTAAGGCATGAACCGCATCATCAATTTGTTGTGTTCCTTTTTAGCCAGCAACGTTATTGGTGTTTCCACGCGTTAAGTTGGGAACATAAAAAAATCTAATTGTTTTAAAATTGAATTTGGATGGCTTTAAAGAGGAAAAGAAACTCAAACGCGCAGAAAACTACAATGGGCTTCTTTTTCAATTGTGTGCGCGGTTGGCACACACACACACGCTTGCTTGATCTTATGTTTTCCCCCAAGGTGAATGGAGATTTCTTTGAGTTACATAAAATAAACTAAATGGAATAGAGAAAGAGAGAGAGAGAGAGAGAGAGAGAGAGAGAGGTGGGGAGATTGGTAGAGAGAGAGAGAGAGGGGGGAGGGATATGGGGAAGGAGAAATACGTAGACAGAGACAGACAGACGGAGAGAGACAGAGTCAGAAAAAGACAGAAGCAGAAAGACAGAAGCAGAAAGATAGACAAAACAGAGAGAGAGAGAGAGAGAGAGAGAGAGAGAGAGAGAGAGAGAGAGAGAGAGAGAGAGAGAGAGAGAGAGAGAGAGAGAGAGAGAGAGAGAGAGAGAACGAGAGAGAGAGAGAGAGAGAGAGAGAGAGAGAGAACAGAACAGAACAGAACAGAACAGAACAGAACAGAAGTAAAAAAAAAGACGAGGCGAGACTATAAGAATAAGTCGGGAGAAAAATAATAGATCATTTGAACATTGAACACTGGATCGATTAATAGGTTCCAGAATTTAAGCCTATCCTGTCCTATGCCGTAACTCGGAGGTCGTAAGGGCACCACAGATGATCGTTTAACCAGCGTACTCCATCTTTCCCTGTCCTCAGCAACCCTGATTGTTTCGCTCAGTGTCAAACCAGTCCATTCTCGTATGTTGTCCTCCCACCTCTATTTCGGTCTCCCTCGTCTTCTACCTCTTTGCACTGTGCATTGCAGGATGGTCTTTGCAAGACCTGATGATCTGGTGACGTGGCCGTACCATCGGAGTTTCCGTTTTTTCACCACTGTGAGCAGGTCATCGTGTTGTCCAATGGCTTGTGTGGTGGTCTGTCGGACTTCGTCATTGGTGATGTGCTGGGTATAACAAATGCCCAGAAGTCTCCTGTAGCACCTCATCTCCATGCTTTGTATTCTTCGTTGTAGATCTGCTGTGAGGGTCCATGTTTCTTAAGCATATAGGAAGTTGGAGATGACAAGGGAGCGCAGCAGCCTTACCTTGGAATGTAGACTGATGGTCCTGTCTTTCCAAATGGGCTTCAACCTCGCCAGGGCAGCAGTTGTTTGTGCGATCCTGGAGAGGACTTCCTGTCGGGACCCATTGTCTGATACAATGGCTCCTAAATATTTGAAGCTATGCACTGTGTTGAAGAATTGACCTTGGACTTTGATGTCCGTGTTGATGCCATTGGTGTTGTTGGTCATCATTTTGGTCTTATCTGCACTTATTTCCATTCCATAGGCTTTGGAGGTGGTGTCAAGCCTCTGTACCAGCTGTTCAAGTTCTTGTTCCTCTCCAGCCAATCCATCAATGTCATCCGCAAAACGAAGGTTGGAGATTGCTCTTCCCCCTATGCTGACTGTGCCTTCGTGATCTGCAAGGGCATCTGACATGATGCGCTCTAGGAAGATGTTGAAGAGTGTTGGAGAGAGTAGGCATCCCTGACGCACACCGATTATTGTTCTGAACCAGTTTCCGATGGCGCTGTTGTGGTAGCCTTGTCATACAGGCTTTTGATGACTTCAATAATTTTAGGGCTGATGTTGTATACTCTCACGGTTGTGCACAGAGCTGCATGCCAGACTCGGTCAAACGCCTTTTTGAAGTCTACGAGCTCATGATATAGATGTTGTTGGTGCTGTAGGTATTTCTCGTAGATTATTCTGAGGTTAAAAATCTTTTCAGTGGTACTTCGCCCTGCCCTGAATCCTGCTTGCTCTTCAGCTATGATTTGTTCAGCTTGGGGTTTAAACCTGTTGAGTATTATTTTCAGGAGGACCTTGCTGGGATGGCTGATGAGGCTGATGGTGCGGGAATTTTCACATTCCTGAAGGTTACCTTTTTGGGGAAGAGTGATGACAAGCGACTGGGTTCATGGGGTAGGCCACTCCTCACTCTGCCAGATCTTGTTACAGATAATGGTGAGTGCGTCAATCATCGCTTCTGCTCCTGCTTGAAGCAGTTCCGCGGGTATGTTGTCCACTCCCGCTGACCTCCCCTTCTTCAGCGATTGCACTGCTGCCTCAACTTCTTCTCGGAGAATTGGGAGGATTTCTTCTTCTTCTCTGTTCTCTGGACATGCTAGAACTGATTTTAAGCCCTAAATCTTAATCTTGCAACCTGTCCTTATCTAATTGTTTGGGTAAGAGAAAAAGAGAGAAAGAACAGGCAGTAAACGTACACATAAAAACAGCAAGAAAGAAAGACGAACAGATTTGAAAATAAAGAAATGAAGAAATAAATAAATAAACTACTACTACTACTACTACTACTACTACTACTACTACTACTACTACTACTACTACTACTACTACTACTACTAATAATAATACCTTCAACTCAGCTGTAACAGATGCCGCCACTGAGATCCTTGGCAAGCACCGACCAAAGAAGAAGCCGTGGATCACACCTGAACTTTTGGATCTGTGTGATAAACGAAGAGAGTTAAAAAAGAAAAAGAACACCTCACAGGGAGCTGATGTCTACTGAAAAAATTAACAATGACATCCGAAAAGGCATGCGCACAGCAAAGGAGAACTGGATAGAAGATCAATGCCAGGAAATAGAGAACAATCTGAACAAGAACAACAGCAAGAAGGCCTACCAGACTGTGAAGCGGCTGACAAGTGTTAAACAGCCCAAAGTCTCCACTATCCAAAGCAAGTCTGGCATTTGCCTTACAGAAGAACAAGAAGTCTTGGACAGATGGACAGAGTACTGCTCTGACCTTTACAACCATACACCAAATGGAGACCCATCAGTTCTAGCATGTCCCGAGAGCAGAGAAGAAGAAGAAATCCTCCCAATTCTCCGGGAAGAAGTTGAGGCAGCAGTGCAATCGCTGAAGAAAGGGAAGTCAGCGGGAGTGGACAACATACCAGCGGAACTGCTACAAGCAGGAGGAGAAGCGATGACTGATGCTCTCACCATTATCTGTAACAAGATCAGGCAGAGTGGGGAATGGCCTACACCATGGACCCAGTCGCTTGTCATCACTCTTCCCAAAAAAGGTAACCTTCAGGAGTGTAAAAATTACCGCACCATCAGCCTCATCAGCCATCCCAGCAAGGTCCTCCTGAAAATAATACTCAACAGGTTGAAACCACAAGCTGAACAAATCATAGCTGAAGAACAAGCAGGATTCATGGCAGGGCGAAGTACCACTGAACAGATTTTCAACCTCAGAATAATCTGTGAGAAATACCTACAGCACCAACAACATCTATATCATGTGTTCCTAGACTTCAAGAAGGCATTTGACCGAGTCTGGCATGCAGCTCTATGGGCAACCATGAAAGTCTACAACATCAGCCCTAAAATTATAGAAGTCATCAAAAGCCTGTATGACAAGGCTACCAGTGCAGTCCTCCATAACAGCGTCATCGGGAACTGGTTCAGAACAACAATCGGTGTGCGTCAAGGATGCCTACTCTCTCCAACACTCTTCAACATCTTCCTAGAGCGCATCATGTCAGATGCTCTTGCAGATCACGAAGGCACAGTCAGCATAGGGGGCAGAGCAATCTCCAATCTTCGTTTTGCGGATGATATTGATGGATTGGCTGGAGAGGAACAAGAACTTGAACAGCTTGTACAGAGGCTTGACACCACCTCCAGAGCTTATGGAATGGAAATAATTGCAGAGAAGACCAAAATGATGACCAACAACACCAATGGCATCAACACGGACATCAAAGTACAAGGCCAATCCCTCAACACAGTGCACAGCTTCAAATATTTAGGAGCCATTGTGTCAGACAATGGGTCTCGACAGGAAATCCTCTCCAGGATCGCACAAACAACTGCTGCCCTGACAAGGTTGAAGCCCATTTGGAAAGACAGAACCATCAGTCTACATTCCAAAGTAAGACTGCTGCGCTCTCTGGTCATCTCCATCTTCCTATATGCTTGCGAAGCATGGACCCTCACAGCAGATCTCCAACGAAGAATACAAAGCATGGAGATGAGGTGCTACAGAAGACTTCTGTGCATTTCCTATACCCAACACATCACCAACGACGAAGTCCGACAGACCATCACACAAGCCATTGGACAACACGATGACCTGCTCACAGTGGTGAAGAAACGGAAACTCCGATGGTATGGCCACGTCACCAGATCATCAGGCCTTGCAAAGACCATTCTGCAAGGCACAGTGCAAGGAGGTAGAAGAAGGGGGAGACCGAAAAAGAGGTGGGAGGACAACATTCGAGAATGGACTGGTTTGACACTGAGCGAAGCCATGAGGGCTGCTGAGGACAGAGAAAGATGGAGTATGCTGGTTAAACGATCATCTGTGGTGCCCCTACGACCTTCGGGTTATGGGACAGGATAGGATAGGATAATAATAATAATACAGGATGCTATTACGCGCTTTTCTTCAATAGAACTCAAAGGGCGGCGATCTGAAGAGATCCCTATTACAGAAGTCGGAATAGAAATACATTTTAGTATTGAAATGTTAGATTGACTGCGTCAAATACCATTATTGAAGGGAGGGAGGAAACCGGAGTACCCGGAGAAAACCCTCAATGTCCTGAAAAGTCTCGAACCTAAGTCACGTAAGTTCGTCCTGCGCGGGGTAAATAAATGTGTACCGAGGGACATATTAAAAAAAAATACAATAAGTGAAACAACGGAACGAGACGGATTCGCCAAGAAAGATGAAATAAGTAAAGAAAAAAAAAGAGAAGATATTTAGCTAGACAGAATTAGGCATAAATGGATAACTCACGCAATAGGAAGGAAGGGAAACAAATGAGAGAAAAATAACACGTTCCTTTAAGCACAAGAAACACTTCCTGTTCGTGGTTTTTCGTGTTATTTCTTTGCTTACTGTTGTTCCTATCCCTAATTGAATTTATACTGTCTGTGCGACAAGAATGCTTGGATGGGTTAATAACAACGCTCTTGTTTTTTTTTTCTCCAGTAAATATTTTGGAAGGTGTGAATTGTAACAAAAACATTCTTCTTCTTCTTCTTCTTCTTCTTCTTCTTCTTCTTCTTCTTCTTCTTCTTCTTCTTCTTCTTCTTCCTCTTTCTCCTTCTTCCATATTATCTTCTTCCTTTTTTCCCTCATTTTTCCTTCCCCTCCTTTTACTTCTTCTTCTTCTTCCTTCTCCTTCTTCCTCCTTCTCTTTTTTCTTCTCCCATTGTATTCTTCCTTCTTCTTCCTCCTTTTTCTTATCCTTCTCCTCCTCTTTCTTCTTATTGTTCTTGTTTTTGTTCTTCTTCTTCTTTTCTTCTTCTTTTTCTTCTTCTACTACTTCTTCTTCTCCTTCTTCATCTTCTTCTTTTTCTTCTTCTACTACTACTACTTCTTCTCCTTCTTCTTCCTCTTCTTTTCAATGTCCATTTATTTAAACTTCCATGGTTATTTTCTCTCCACTCTGGTGTCATTCTCTTAGCTTTTTTTTCTTGTTCTTCTTTACGTTCTTCCCTTCTTTTTTATTATCTCTTTTGTCGTTCTTGCCCATTTTCCTTCCTAGACGTTTTCCTGCGCTGATTGGTCTGTCTAGTTGTAATTGTTTTATGTTTTTGTGTAATGTTGTTGCTGTTGTTGTTGTTTTTGTTGCCATTATTCCTTTGGGTGACGCAGTAGTTTTTAGTGCTTTGAGAACACGCTAGCAATGTTTCATGTCAAGCCACTTCGGGGTGGGTTAGCACTTGGAAGGCAAATACGAAATGACACAAAAGGATTGAAACAAGCGCACGGCACACCCCAGTCCGCCCAGCTGTGAACAATAACAGTCACACTCTTTTATTCGACAATCTAAACACACATACACAGGACAAATGGGGAACTAACCCCCCACCCCCCACCCCTATCAAGACCCCCGTCCCAATACTAACTAACAATTACCTCCCTTTGTTCAACCCCAAAACAGAACTAAACATCAACAGGTTTTTTACAAAATGCACAACGAAATCACAATCAGTAAATCAATTCAAAAATATTATAAAATTCCAACTAAGAAATAATAGAGCTGCGAATCTTGAATCTTCGAACTACTGTCCAAGTAAACTGCAGAACTTAAGCACTGTTCGAATGTCTTGTGCACAAAGCTCAGAAGGAGCTAAACAGTCACTTTCACAATATAAGGATGATTTTCTACAACTAAATGAAATATGTTTTTATGTGTGGCGCTGTGTAAGTCTGTGTGTGCGTGAGTGTGGTGTGTGGAGTTCCTGTAATAACGGTAATGCCCCGATACAGAGGCAAAACAGGCAGCAGTGGCGGAGTTTACTTTCACGCTTCCCCACTGTAGAGGCAAGGTCACAACACAGAATCAGGACTGCGCAAGGTGTCGAATGGTGTAGAGGAACACAGCTATACTGGTAAGGAATTAATCAGCGTAATACAGATGATAACAGATGATGTAGTTGATACAACAGGTAACAACCGGTACAACAGGTACAACAGGTACAACAGCCCAAACCTGTAAGCAGATACACAGTCTTAACAGCCTGCCTACAAAACATAAACACTATACAATATAACACGCCGTCCTCCGTCCGCCATCTTGACCTGTTTATGCATAACAATGATAATACAAGATGCTTTGCATACATTTCAATAATATAATGCAACCCTTGGCGCCTAATAATTCATATCTTTATAAACACAGTCATTTATATAAATATACATCATCATTGCGACCACACTTCAATCACACAGTCCTAATTCATTCCATCTCCATCCATCCTCATCATCTTCCCCAACTGTTATAACTACATCACGATTTATCTCCCTTCAACCATCTATCTTGTCGTACTATAATGTAAACATGCTTTCTTCATAATCATCATTTCCTTCATGCCTCTCTAGCATAGTACAATTATCTCTCTCTCCATACATACACCCTCACCCTCTCTCTCTCACTCTCCCTCTCTAGCATGCATTCCCCATCGTCGCCGTTGACCCACTTTTACAACAACGGCAGCAACGACATTTCTCAATCATATACTTAATAAGAAAATCATAAGAAAATCATACACAATCAATAAAATCATTATGCATCAAAAATACATCCCTTTTCCCCTCATTCATCACCATTCATTCGCGTATGCAGTCTCGGAGTGCTGCCACTAAGAAATTGTACTACAGGGTTTACTCACCGTATAGGCCGCGGCTTGTGACACGCCTCCTTCTTCCCCAACACAGTACAACACAACACTGTTACAACACACTGGTTAGTCTTTGAGAGTTACTTCATGTCTGGCTATTGCAGGTTATTCTCACTCAATAATAACACTGATAATGAGGACGAGGACACCTCAATTCTGTAACAGAACTTGAGTCTCGGTAGGTGTTCAATAGAGAACCACACACACCTTAGGAAAAAACCCTACATTTACTTATAAATGGCAGTTATATTCCTCCTCTCTCCAACTCTAAGCATTCTTACCCCGACGAGGGCGTAAGACCTTGGGTGGCTTGTATCAACAATTACACACCCTTCCAACACAGAAACCTAGTTCTAATATATGACACACTGTCACAGAGTCACTGCCTGGTTAGAGTTGACCTCTCGCAAAAGCACCCCAAATCACTCTGCCCTACCAAATGCACCCAGGCCACAAGCAAAACAGTCGAGTTCTCCTCAGTACCCATATCTTTTATTATGCATACCCCTGTTTCTGTATTTGGCCTACCCCTACCTTCTACGATACGCACGGACTTTACGGCTCCTGCACTCTTTCGTACGCAATAAGGAAAACGGTCAAGCTATTCTATGTACACTACATAACAGAGAAGTGCAACTTCGCACAAAATATAGCTTTCTCTGTACTGCTGAAACTCGTGTCGTCACAATGGGCGTCTAGAAATACAGCACATTTGAATGTATTGCCACCTTGTTTTGAGTTGTTTTATTTCACGTAGCCAAGGTCCGTGTGCTATTTATTAAATGAATCATTCTTATATAGCGCTTTTCCAGCTCAGGCGCTGCTCAAGGCGCTGGCCGATACAGGATCTAACTCAAGCCGCTCGAGGCGCCCACTTGCAGCCTTTGGGCGCATCGTCCGACGCCCAGGCAACTAAGCAACAACCTGGGCGACCTCCGTGTTGACAATCTTTAGCGAAGAGATGTTAAAAAATTGGGTTTGTATAAGCTGAGCCCATTAGACTCTAAACCCTTGCCCTGAGTCTGTTTTACAGTGAGAACCTCGTCAAGCAAAGCCAGATATATGGCTTTAAGTCCGCACGTTATGTTTCCATGCTTCCATATTTCTGGGGATAACAGTTTATTACGATATGTGTGTGTGTGTGTGTGTGTGTGCGCGCGCGTGTGTGTGTGCGTGCGTGAGGGTGTGTGTGCGTGAAGGAGGAGAAGGAAAGAAAGGAAGAGAGAAAATGAGAGAGAGAAAAAGGGAGAGAGAGAGAGAGAGAGAGAGAGAGAGAGAGAGAGAGAGAGAGAGAGAGAGAGAGAGCCATTCTTTGAAACAAGAGCTATTTAATTTTGTTGTAATGGAATAAATTGCCACAGAACAGTCCATACTGTTCAGTTAACCATCCATTTGTCCATATTTCATATCCAAGAAAAATAAAACTGTTTACAGTGTGTCCAGTATGCCAGTGTGAATGTTGTGTGTGATTTGGGTGCGCGGTTGTGAGTTCATTTTCTTAATGTGCCTGTTGGTTTCGATGTTGTTGTGATGATATTCTGGGGAAGATACGTTTATCTTACTAGGGGGTAAGACTTATTGATAGATGGGCGATGCGCTACCACTATCGATCGTTCTTTTACCAGAAGTCCTAAAGTGGTGTGAGAGACAGGTCACGGTACTTTGGTCACATAAAATTTATATTTGTTCTCGGGAATTTTAGTATCATTTGGCTCAACTTGAGAACCGTTAATTACTAATCAAAAGACTAGATTATTATGTCTCGAGAGAAGAAAACTAATAGCTACACAACAATACAAATAGAATGACACCAGTCGTATGTATGTAATTTCACTTTTTATATATTCAACACAAACTTCAACATTTCTGCATTAATCGGTAAATTAATAAGTAATATAGTTCCAAGTGCTGGGAAAATGTTTTAACAGGTTTCTTTCGTCATTTGCTACCTGCGGTTACGATTGTCACTGTTCGTACGTTTCTAAGGTTCTAGTTTCTCGAGGGTATGACTCAGTTGTTGTGGGGGACTTAGCTAAGGTAAGTCGGGTCGCTCTTGAAGCTGTGGGGTTTGGACGTGGTCAGGTAGAATCGTGGTAGTTCTCCTTGGTTCCACGGGAGCGACGGTCAGGCGTTCGTCTCCACAAACTTTGATGATCCCAGGCCCGACCTGTAAAAGTCGGAGCTCTGGCTACAGTATTCTCGTTAGCTATAAGGGTGCGGTCTCCTCTGCAAAGTGTCTATAGCATCAGACACCTGCAGGGTTCCCATATGCACAATTCAATTCGAATCTTAAGGCTAAGGTACATCAAACCACATGCATACTGTCTCAGAAACAATAATCTGTTTCTGTAACTATATATCAAGAACATATTATTTATACATGGCAATCAATATACAATAAACATACACATATCAAAACTATTAGTGTTATCTTACTTGTAGACTCTGGGACTCGCGAAATCGTCTTTTACGTCTCTAGCACCCTCTTGATGAGATGGAGATAGACGAACACTGCAGTTTGTTCCCTTGGTCGACCCTCACAGCTTAACAGTTCTTTTGCGACTGACTAGCTGATTTTTGGTCCCCAAGGGTATGTAAACGTCCCTAGGAGTCTTCTGACCAATCGTTTTATTTCTCGTTTTCGTTAATCTCGCCTCTACAGAATTATGGTTCTAATTTGAATAGTTCCTCCCCTTCTCTCTCGTCACTGGACACGCATACTCACTTTTCAAGTGGAGTATCAGGGATAGAGTGAAGAACAGATGCAATAACGATAAGCGGTGCCTGCCCAATACGGGTGACATCATCTTGGTAACTTTTGGCTGGAGTGAGCTACTTAGTGTCTCATGGTGGAGTTAAGTTATTTAATCGAAGACAACGCTATGGTTAGTTTTTGACTAAAGTATGCTATTTAGAATTCTTGGTCGCCAAGCCTGTTGATGGTATCGGTAGCTCTTGGCGGTGTGACTGTTTCAAGGAAGTTAATTTGCCATGTGTGGGCTGCTTGTTGGCTAACTGTTGTATTAACGTCCAGTTACGTTTCGATGGTATCTCTGTTTCGCTAAGCTAATTTCCTACATGTTTGTCGTCAATATTTATGCTGTTTTACATAGGCCCCCCAAAAACTATTCTTACACGTGGGTAAGAATTGGTACTGAAATGGTGGCGCAAATATGTACATGCATTATTTACATAGAGTACTGGGGAAGAGGTCACTGGGGTACAAAGCTGGGTGCATCCACCCGCAACTGTGAGGGGTTGGAAGCAAGGTTAGGTTTGTCTACAGTGGGCACGGGGTATCTGCTGAGGTAGTCAGCTCCATGATTACTCTTCCCGGGTATGTATTCTACATGAAATGAGTAGGGCTGTAGCAAGAGTGACCAACGCATGAGTCTGGCGTTGAGTTTCTGCGATGACGCAAGGAAGGTTAAGGGTTGGTGGTCGCACTGCACCTTGAAATGAGCGCCATACAAATACATCTGGAATTTCTGGATGGCCCAGACCAATGCCAAACATTCTTTTTCTACTGTTGCGTAATTGTGTTCCGCTTTGATTAATTTCCGGCTGGCATACGCGACTGGCAGGAGAAGTGTGGGGTCATTGGGGTCAGATTGTAGTAGGGTTGCTCCTAAACCTTGATTGCTCGCATCTGTGCGTAGCACGAATGGTTGGGTTGCATCGGGCAACTTCAGGATGGGTTGTGAGGTGAGTCTAGCTTTCAGGGTTTGGAACGCATCTTCGCACTCGGCATTCCATTCTACTTTCTCGGGCGCTTTCTTCTTGGTTAGATCAGACAATGGCGCGGCGATGGAATTGAAGTTTGGCAACGAATTTCTGGTAGTAGCCACATAGGCCTAGAAACGATTGCACATCCTTTTTGTTTATCGGGCGCGGTGCCTTGTTCATTTTCGCGATGTTCTTGTCTTCCGGAAGAAGACTGCCGTGTCTGAGTGTGTGACCGAGAAATTCTATCTCTTCGTATCCTAGCAGGCACTTTGTCGGTCGGGCTGTGAGTCCGGTTTCCCTAAGTCGCTGAAGAACGGTAGAGAGAAGTCTTAAGTGGTCATCCCAGGTGTGGGTCGCGATTAAGATATCATCCATAAAGTGATGGAGTTCTTCTTCTTGAATGGGCGCGAGAAGTTGTTTCATCATTCGTGAGAAAATGCTTGGTGCGTTGTTCAGTCCAAACGGTAAGACATTGAACTCATAGTGGCCATCAGCTGTACTGAAGGCTAGATACGGTCTTAGGTGCTCTGGCACCGGTATCTGATAGTACCCTTTGCTTAGGTCTATTCGCGAGAAGTATTTTGCGTTATGCAATTTCGCGAACAGTTGTGCTGTGTCTGGTAGCGGTTCGGCTTGGAATTCCGTCACGGCATTCAGTCTGCGGTAGTCAATGCATAAGCGATGTTCTCCGCTTGGTTTGCGTAATAGGACTATTCCAGCGCTGTATGGGGAGGTTGAGGGGGAAATTATTCCAGCCTCTAATAGGGTGGCTATCTCCTGCTTGACAGCGGTTTGTTTGGCAAGAGGGATAGGGTACGGTTTTACTCGGACAGGGGTAGTGTCAGTCAAGGTCATTGTCACTTCAACTAACGGTGTCTGTCCAGGTATGTCCGTCAACACTGCTTGGTGTTGTGCAACTATCTCCATTATCTGTCTTTGTCTGTCTGTCGATAGTTTTGGGTTGATAGCTACGTCTCTGTACGTCTCGCTACTTTTCAGCGGATACTCGATAGCTAAATCCTCTGTTGCTTCGACTTCTTCGGCTATTGACAAAGCCATCAAATGATCTGTGGATGTTGCGTCATCGCGGTCTAGGTACCGTTTGAGCAAGTTGATGTGGTACATTCTCTCTTTTCCCTTTACCTTGATCCGGTAGTTTGTTCGCGACACTTTTTGCGTGACTACGTACGGGCCTTGCCATGCAATCTCTAGTTTGTTGGACCCGCTGGGGAGTAGGAGTAGGACTTTGTCTCCTTCAGCTAATTCTCGCTCTTTGGTGTTTTTGTTGTAGTGCCGAGCCTGTCGCGCGCGAGCTTGTTTGATGGCAGACGTTGCGAGTTGCCAGGTAGAGTGTAGGCGGCTACGTAATTCCGTTACTGGTAGCTGTTTTAACCTCTTCGTCTACCTGAGAATCTGTCCATCCTCGCTTCAGTGCTTCCAGTGGACCGGCTATCGGACGACCAAATAACAAGGTTGCCGGGGGGAATCCCGTAGACGCGTGTGGAACCTCACGATACGCGAACAGCGCGGCGGCTACGTAGGTATCCCAAGTCTCTGGCTTTTCGTTTACGAGTTTGCGCAGGATGGAAATCAGCGTACCGTTAAACCGTTCGACTTGACCGTTACTCTGAGGGTGGTAGGGAGATGAACGAACGTGTTTCGTCTGAATGAGAGAGAATACTTCTTGCATCATCTTTCCCGTAAACTGCGATCCGTTATCTGTTAAGATTTGATCGGGAAATCCAACTCGTGTGAACATAGTGACCAGCGCTTCTGCTACTCGTTTGGTATCGATAGTAGGAAGGGGTGTTGCTTCACACCACATGGTGCAAGTATCCACTAAGGTTAGGATATACCGATTGCGCTTTTTTGTGAGCGGCAGTGGGCCTACGATGTCTACTGCTACTCTGTGGAATGGGGTACCGGTGACGGGCATTTCGCCTAGCGTTACTGGGACTGTCCATCTCTTTGATGCTACCTTCTGGCACTGGGGACAGGAGCGGACAAAGCGCGTAATGTCTCCTGTTATTCCCGGCCAATGATAGTGAGCGGTAATTCTCTGAATTGTTGCACTCACGCCCATGTGCCCGCTAAATGCAATGGCGTGTCCTACCTCTAGTACCTGTGGTCTATGTTTGGCAGGGACAACTAATTGAGAGTGGTCGTGGTCTGTCTGTCTGTACAGTAGTCCGTTTTTCTCAAAGAACTCTCCTTTCTTAGGTGGGTTATGCGCCTGAGGGAGTTTTTTGTAGCATTTAGCTAATGTGGGGTCAGCTAGTTGATCTGCCCTCATCTCGGCTGGTGCCGGATTAGCAGGGAGATTATCTGCAGCGTCCTGTCTTATCTGTGCTCTAGTTTGGACTGATGCAACCGATGCCGGCGCAATTGGCGTCCCTAAATACACATATTTGCACCCTAGTATGATGTCATACAAAGGTGCATCCATTACTGCCGCTTTTACTTTTCCTGACACATATCGGGAGTCTACATGGACTATCGCGATTGGTAAGGTGGAGGCGGGTATGGATCGATCAGGGCCTTGCAAAGTGACGGTCTCGTCGGTGATGTCCTCAGCCGCTACAAGAGTTCGACTGACGATTGCATCGTACGATAATCCGGTGTCGTATAGACATGACGCGGTTTTCCCGTTCACTACAACTTTTTCACTGACTGGGGGTCGGGACTTATCTGAAGTCTCCGGCTCAACGGTACTAGTTTGACTTACAGCCACTGTGTGCGTTTGATTCGCTGTTCTACGGCAATCAACTGTGTTATGGTTAGTCCTTTTGCAGTTAGAACAATATTTCCGGGGGTTTTGACCTTGACCGGGCGGTTTTACCGAGTTTTGGGTTTTCTTGTTATCCGAATTCTGCTGATTCTGATTAGACTGCTGTGTTTGTTGTGGGTGGAGTTTCTGGTTGTTTCCATCTCTGCTGGGTTTATCTGTTACCTTGCGTTTAGCTTCGTTTTCATGCGCGGTGGTGTAACGGTCCGCTAGTTTGATTAGATCAGCTAAGTTCTCGGCACCTTGTTCCGCGGTGAACATCCTAGTTTCTGGTGTCATCGATTCGCGTAACTGTTCGCTAAGGATTAGTTCAGCAAGATCTGCGAATGATTCTTCTAGGTTGGATAAGGCTAACCATTTACGCAAGTAGGTTTCCAATCTGTCTACAAACTGACTGTGGCTTTCACCTTTCTCTTTCCGCGAGTTGCGCAATTTCTTACGGTAGGTTTCGGCGGTCAACTCGAACCATATCAAAAGTGCTTTCTTTAGAGCTGGGTAATCGTTACTTTGTCCTGTGGGCAATTTCGTATACACGTCATAGGCTGTACCTCTTAATCCTTGAGCTAATTTTATGTTCCATTTGTTATAGTCAAGTTCGAATTCCTGTGCTAAGCGCTCAAACCGATCAAGATATGCATCTATCCTATCAACTTTCTCGTCAAATGGACTTAGGAAAAAATTCATGCCTGGAGTGATGGACGGAGGTTGGGGAGGGTTGTCAGATGAGTTTGACAGTAGGCTAATATTCGGGTCCGTTGCCCGAGCTGCTATCAACTGGTCCCTTTCTTTTTCCCTTGCTTCAATTTCCATCTTTTTTAGACGTTCTGCCATATCTAATTCCATGCCTTTTAACTTTTCTGCTGCCGAGCGTGCTCTCTCTGCCTCTTCCAACTCAAGGAGTCTTAACTTTTCAGCAGCCTTGTCCGCACGATCTCTTTCTTCAGCACGGGTTTTTTCCAATTTATCCCATTCTGAGGTTACATACGTGATTAAATCTTGCCCTGCCAGACCTAGTGCTATTCCCTCCTCCCTTAATTCACGGCGTACTTTTATGAAGTCGGCCATGATAGATTTCTAGATCTCCAGAGTCCAAAAGCAAGATAACCTAAATACTATTAGTCAATCTAGTTTAACACAAGTACAATCAATATCCCTATGTGAGATGTTACCAGCGATCCACAACAATTTTCGATCAATGCATAAGAAACAATTATCTTACATCAATCAATACATACATGTGCATACAACAATCAATTCAATTCATGCAATCCAAAAAATCAAGAAATGTTTTTTCCCAATGCAACTGAGTCAACTCTCGGATTTTGTACTAGACCACTGTTACGAATCCTAAGTAAGGTAATGTTTTCTATTCGGTATTATCTTAGGTTACTCAAGATATAGATACAAAAATTTAAATCCCGGACGAGCCCCCATATGTGATGATATTCTGGGGAAGATACGTTTATCTTACTAGGGGGTAAGACTTATTGATAGATGGGCGATGCGCTACCACTATCGATCGTTCTTTTACCAGAAGTCCTAAAGTGGTGTGAGAGACAGGTCACGTTACTTTGGTCACATAAAATGTATATTTGTTCTCGGGAATTTTAGTATCATTTGGCTCAACTTGAGAACCGTTAATTACTAATCAAAAGACTAGATTATTATGTCTCGAGAGAAGAAAACTAATAGCTACACAACAATACAAATAGAATGACACCAGTCGTATGTATGTAATTTCACTTTTTATATATTCAACACAAACTTCAACATTTCTGCATTAATCGGTAAATTAATAAGTAATATAGTTCCAAGTGCTGGGAAAATGTTTTAACAGGTTTCTTTCGTCATTTGCTACCTGCGGTTACGATTGTCACTGTTCGTACGTTTCTAAGGTTCTAGTTTCTCGAGGGTATGACTCAGTTGTTGTGGGGGACTTAGCTAAGGTAAGTCGGGTCGCTCTTGAAGCTGTGGGGTTTGGACGTGGTCAGGTAGAATCGTGGTAGTTCTCCTTGGTTCCACGGGAGCGACGGTCAGGCGTTCGTCTCCACAAACTTTGATGATCCCAGGCCCGACCTGTAAAAGTCGGAGCTCTGGCTACAGTATTCTCGTTAGCTATAAGGGTGCGGTCTCCTCTGCAAAGTGTCTATAGCATCAGACACCTGCAGGGTTCCCATATGCACAATTCAATTCGAATCTTAAGGCTAAGGTACATCAAACCACATGCATACTGTCTCAGAAACAATAATCTGTTTCTGTAACTATATATCAAGAACATATTATTTATACATGGCAATCAATATACAATAAAACATACACATATCAAAACTATTAGTGTTATCTTACTTGTAGACTCTGGGACTCGTGAAATCGTCTTTTACGTCTCTAGCACCCTCTTGATGAGATGGAGATAGACGAACACTGCAGTTTGTTCCCTTGGTCGACCCTCACAGCTTAACAGTTCTTTTGCGACTGACTAGCTGATTTTTGGTCCCCAAGGGTATGCAAACGTCCCTAGGAGTCTTCTGACCAATCGTTTTATTTCTCGTTTTCGTTAATCTCGCCTCTACAGAATTATGGTTCTAATTTGAATAGTTCCTCCCCTTCTCTCTCGTCACTGGACACGCATACTCACTTTTCAAGTGGAGTATCAGGGATAGAGTGAAGAACAGATGCAATAACGATAAGCGGTGCCTGCCCAATACGGGTGACATCATCTTGGTAACTTTTGGCTGGAGTGAGCTACTTAGTGTCTCATGGTGGAGTTAAGTTATTTAATCGAAGACAACGCTATGGTTAGTTTTTGACTAAAGTATGCTATTTAGAATTCTTGGTCGCCAAGCCTGTTGATGGTATCGGTAGCTCTTGGCGGTGTGACTGTTTCAAGGAAGTTAATTTGCCATGTGTGGGCTGCTTGTTGGCTAACTGTTGTATTAACGTCCAGTTACGTTTCGATGGTATCTCTGTTTCGCTAAGCTAATTTCCTACATGTTTGTCGTCAATATTTATGCTGTTACAGTTGTATCTCATTAAAATCAGAAGACGATGAAGCTTTGTATAATGTAACAAGATCTGGAAAAGTGGGGATTGGTCTACACCATGGCCCCAGTCGCTTTTTATCACTCTTCCCCGAAAAATGGTAACCTTCAGGAGTGTAAAAATTACCGCACCATCAGCCTCATCAGCCATCCCAGCAAGGTCCTCCTGAAAATAATACTCAACAGGTTGAAACCCCAAGCTGAACAAATCGTAGCTGAAGAATAAGCATGATTCAGGGCAGGGCGAAGTACCATTAACCAGATGTTCAACCTCAGAATAATCTGCAAGAAATACTTCCAGCACTAACAACATCTATATCATGTGTTTGTAAACTTCAGGAAAGCGATTGACCGAGTCTGGCATGCAGCTCTGTGGGCAATCATGAGAGTGTACAACATCAGCTCTAAAATGATTGAAGTCATCAAAAGCCTGTATGACAAGCTACAAGTGCAGTCCTCCACAACAGCGCCATCGGGAACTGGTTCAGAACAACAATAGATGTGCGTCAAGGATGGCTACTTTCTCCAACACTTTTCAACATCTTCCTAGAGCACATCATGTCAAATGCCCTTGCAGATCACGAAAGCATAGTCAGCATAGGGGTTAGAGCAATCTTCAACCTTCATTTTGCGGATGACATTGATGGATTGGCTGGAGAGGAACAAGAACTTGAACAGCTGGTACAGAGGCTTGAACCACCTCCAGAGCCTACGGAATGGAAATAAGTGCAGAGAAGACCAAACTGATGAACAACACCACATACGGCATCAACGTGGGCACCAAAGTCCAAGTCCAATACCTCAACACGGTGCTTAGCTTCAAATATTAAAGAGAGAGAGAGAGAGAGAGAGAGAGAGAGAGAGAGAGAGAGAGAGAGAGAGAGAGAGAGAGAGAGAGACAGAGACAGAGAATACGAATACGAATACGAATCTTTTATTCCAAAAAATTCAGGGTATCGCCCCTTTGGAAGGGTGTGTACATGAAAAAACAACAACAAACATTGAATATATAATAACTTACATATAAATACAAAACAGGTTACGATACTGCTAGTCCCCGAAGTCTCATGGCTTTATATAAATAAATACATAGTTTTCTAACAGTCTCTTCGTTGTCAGAGGCTAACAGTAGAATTAGACGTGTTGCACAAGGCATTCTATAATATTTTGGGGCTATAAACTGTTTCCTTAAGTTCGTTAGGAATGGACAACACAATACAAAATGTAATTCGTTTTCTTCAGCCGTTTTACACATAGGACAAATAGTATCATTAACAGCATGCACTCTGTATCTATAAAAGTGAACAAATAATTCTGAAACACCAAACCTAAATTTTGTCATCACAAACTTTAAATGCTTATCAATATTTAATTGCAAATATTTAGGAAGACTGTTGTGTTCAGAGTTACAAAACATATTATACATTTGAAAACGTTCACTGATATTTACATGCCCACTCCATACTTGCCATCTACAATCAATCAATCTTTGTTTAAATTCTCTTAAAAACACTTTCACACTACCAACTCCTTGATTCATCCATACATGACCAAATCCATTCCTGCATAAACACATACGAACGTTCGTAACCCAATTCTTCTTTCCCCTAGAATCCAAATTATACAGCATAGAATACGCTTTCTTAGGCAACCTATCACCTTCCATTTGCTGAATTTTTATCCAGTAACGAATACAGTTTACAGCAGAATTTATAACAATCGGATATCTATTCAACTCATTATAAACAAAATCATTAGGTGTGCGCATATTAATGGACAAAAATTTCTTAAGACCATACAAATGAACTTTTTCACATTGTTGTGCAGCTTCTTCTAGACCCCAGATTTCTGATCCATATTGCATAATAGACTGCACTTGAGCATCAAAAAGTCTAAAAAAGATATCTACAGAAAAATTGTCATAAACACGAAGTTTATGCATGATAGACAAAAGTGCTTTCTTCGCTTTGTTTGCAAGGTCTGTGCATGCTGCAGTGAAACTCAATTTAGTAGAAAAATAAATACCAAGGTACTTATAGGCATTCACAACAGGCATACTCTTTCCATCATACATCCACATCTCTCTAGCACCCAAATAGCCACCTTTTCTAAAAACAACAATATTACTTTTATCATAATTAACTTTAAGACAAAGCGAAGTAGCTGCTTTATATAAACTATTCAGCTGTGTCTGAAGCCCAACAACAGTTTCAGAAATTAAGGCAACATCATCAGCTAACAACAAGATAAATAATTCAAAAGCATCCAATGAAAATGTAGCACCATGTCTTCCGTTATTGATAACTTCCAATGCAAGTTCGTTAATAAACAATGAAAAAAGTACAGGACTGCATATGTCTCCCTGTTTCACACCGGAGGTACAAGACACACATTCTGAGAGTCTGTCACCACATCTAATACGCGCCTTCACACCCACATACATACTTTTGATACATTTATACAACTTTCCTTTCAAACCATTCTTCAACAAAATAGGCCAAAGAAAATTTCTGTTTATATTATCAAAGCATTTTTCAAAGTCTATAAAAGCAACATACAACTTACGATTAAGACTAAACTGCTTTTGCACACAAGCCATTAAAGTAAATAGGTGATCTACAGTAGAGTATCCTCTCTTAAAACCAGCCTGATATTCGTTAGTAATATTATTCTCTTCAACCCAAGTCTGCAAACGCATGTTAAGGATAGTACCATACACTTTGCTGCTAGTATCACACAGACTAATACCACGGTAATTGCCAGGATTATTTACATCACCTTTTTTATACAATGGCAAAATGATGGATTCAGACCAGCTCTCGGGGTATATACCTTTCTCAAACAAAATATTAAAGAATTTCATGAAGAAAGGAACGCAAACATCATAAGCGTTCTTTAGAATCTCGCCAATCACACCATCAGGGCCTGCTGCCTTTTTAGACTTCAGCTTACGTAAAGCTAGCTGTACTTCTTCTTCAGAAATAGGCCTATTGAAAAAGTTACTATCATTATCATCTGTATCATCTTCAACTTGTACATCATCAACATTAGCTTCTTCTTCCTTTTCTAATAACTGTTTGAAATGCTGGAACCATTCATCAACTGTAATTTGATTTCGAACACCTTTTCTATTAGGCAACATGTTGCGTACATTATTCCAAAAATCATGCTGTGAATTTATAGATGCAACTAGTTTATCAATCATCGACTTATTGAATTGCTTTTTCTTATATTCCAATAAATGCTTATACTCTCTTCTGGCTTTACTGTATTCTGTTCTATCATCTTTATACAAAGTGCGTCTAAATCGTTTCAACATCCTTCTCACTTTTCTTCTATGTTCATTACACTCCCAATCAAACCAGTTTTTATGTTTCTTTCTACCACTAACACAAACACGCTTTTTCATACAAGTTGCAATATCTTTCACACAATCACTGAACATATTTAAAGCTAAATTAACATCCACATCAATCATTTCAATTGCATTGTGCATAACTCGCTGTATGGGTTCAGAAATCATGGCATCCTTAAACAACTGTATATAATCATAATTCCAAACAAACTTCTCAACAAAACATTCTTTTTCAGCACGCATAACATCAACAACATTTCCCTCAGGAAACACAACCGAGAGAACAACAGGCATATGATCAGATTCAGAGCGATCCAAAACATTCAAAACACATTTATCCCATACAGTAGCCAACAAATCACTAGACATTAGAAAATAATCCAATACACTGTTCCCAAAATCCGAAATAAATGTGTAGCGACCCTCACGGTCACCAGAACACAATCCATTTAGAATACACATATTCAAAGCAGTGCACATGTAAAGTACTGACTTCCCATAACCATTCAAAACATTGTCTTGTGAATTTCTGTTTACACTTGCAGGACTACTTACATACAAGTCATCAAAAGTATCATTTTCAATAGAGATTGGCTGCGAAACATTAGATGTTCGACCATTAAGATCACCTGATAGAATAATAAAACAATCATTATCCAAAAAAGCTTTATTAACAATACAATTTTCTAACATTGAAATACCATCACCATCAGTGTTCATAACTGTGTAATACCTAGAACCTTCAGGTGGACAATAAGCACAAACATACAATATATCCTTTGTCATGCCAAAGAGGCTTTTATCAAAAAGAAACAACAAAAAGTTACCATCTGTAACATTAATTTGCTTTACAAGAGGCAAAAACTCATTTTTAATAAAACATACAACTCCCCCTGAAGGCCTACCAATAGCAGACAATTTCTTTGACGACTGACAAAATGCTTTATAACCACCAATGATATCAGGGTTCAAAGTATCAACAAAGGTCTCAACCAAGCAAACAAAATGGAATGAAGTAATAAAAGAGATAAATTTATCATCAAAAAGTTTAGGCATCAATCCATTTACATTCCAATGCATAAATAAGAAGGCATTATTGCTAACATTATTTACATATACATATTCATCAGGACTGTTAGCAGAATTATCCGACAGAACACTATCATCCTTATCATCATCAGAGGTTGGGGCTCCGAACGTCGATTCCATAAAAGGGTAGTAAACAAAACTTGACCCGGCCTTGACCTCTGAACTATCACCAGGATGCGAGCATAACGTAGTATATTGTGCGTAAGTGTGTGAAAGTACTCTGTCGTCATTTAATTCAATAAGTCTAGCGCCGCGCTCATCGTTACAATACTGTGAGGTTGCAGGTTCAAATGTATTCAAATTATGATTATTATCTGTAATATCGCATTGCCTGTCCTGCATGACATGTTTAGAAAAACAAACTGCGTAATTGCTTTCAAAAGCTTGAGAAAAACAATCGTGTGAAAACCTATCATGTTGACATGCAAGATGTTTACATACACCTGTGCCATCGGGCTTACTAAACACACAATCAACACACTTGCACTCTGACAGGTCATGATTGGTACAATGGTTACACAAAACAGCATTCAATGTTTGCACACAAGTTTCATTGGGACTGCCAACACATTATTCTGAATCAAATGCCCTTCTCCCTTTCACCTCATCTACCGCTACCACAGCTTCCCCATCATCCGCCAGTACATACTTTTTGCCGTCAACAAGTAAATGATCAAAAACAATGGCCACCCTTGTACCACTGGGTACCTTCTTTTCTTTTTTCAGTTTTGACAATTTCTTCCTAACCTCCCCGACCCTCCTAGAAAAATCTTCGCCAATAAACAGATTGCTACCTTTTAAGTTTTGTTTTGCTTTCAGCATTTTCACTTTATCTCTGTAGTTAGTACACCTGGCAATGATAGGAGCGTTAGTTTTTGAGCTAGTGCGATGTACACGATCAAATTCAATGTCCTCACTCAGTTGCAGCTTGTCAGTGCACATTTCTTTGATTCTTTCTTTACAGTCCTCGTTTGTTTCACCTTGAATCCTATCAAAGCCATAGAACAACAGATTGTTCCTTCTAGACCGTCCCTCTAAATCGTCAGTGAGTTTTTCCACCTTCTCCATTCTCTCCAACAACCTGCTTTTATCTCTCCTCAACACTTCATTTTCATTCTGTAAGTCATTCATTTGTTCCTTTAGATTGTCAACTTCATTTTGCAATTGACCCACCTTGTTTTGGATAGCGTGAATATCGTTCCTCACCTCGTCTAGCTTGCTGTTGACGCCGCTGTCGATGGTGTTCAACTTGGCCATCACGTCCATCAAAGTCGGCTGTACATCGGTTGCAGCGGCGGCGTAGCTCTGCAGTCTCGTTTGTCGTTTGGAGTTGGTGTCAGTGGTGCTGGCGTTGGAAATGGCGGTACTTCCAGTGTTTTTGTTGTCCCCAGGGCCCGGGTTCTGCTCCACGTCGCCGGCCCTCAAAAGTAACAGGCTGCCCCAGAAAAAATAGGACAAAACCGTCCCCATGACAAGGCTGGTCGAACGACGTTTCAGCGATAAAACTCGCATTCTCATTTTCTTGTTGAAAACGGCCCTCTTCGTCATAAACTTCACAAAAGTAAACATGAAGGTACCACAGACGGCTCGAAATGCAACGGTACAGGTAAGCATGATGCGACAGAATTGGTGAGCACTAGCTTAGAAAATAGTGCACGGTCAGAGCGCAGTGAAAACACGTCCTACCTCTACGAGCGCTTGCGACACACTCCAGAGAGACAGAGAGAGACAGAGAGAGAGACAGAGAGAGACAGAGACAGAGACAGAGACAGACAGACAGACAGACAGGGTGACAGAAAAAGACAGACAGACACACAGACAGACCAAAAATAAGCATGCGTGTGGATGTGTAGTGTTTACGCGCGCCAACAGGGATAATAATGACCGAAGTGGAAGAGCATTATTTTGGAATAATCCTTATAAATTATTCGGAGAACAGTGTGGACGACTCTTGACAGCGCAAATGCATTCAAGGGAACGCGCACATTTTTTGTTGGATGCGGCAATGCTCGAACATGTCACAGTAGTTGAATGCACGGAATGCATCAATACATTGAACGCAACCATGAAGAAACTGGAATACATAGATTCAGTAGTGCAACACACACAAAGACAATCAGCAGTTCACGCATAAACTGAGTGCCATTTTGTAACTCGCTCTTGAGCTGTGGAAACATTGGATGGGAATTCACAACTTTCCGGCACCTCTTATAAAAACTCGTGGGCATCGCCATTATAAATCAAAACGAGGTTAGAGTAAAACCAAGTTCCGGTCTGGCTTGTTTTGCTTTTCTCAAAACTTGATGCATGACTTTTAAATATGGCAAATTGCCGAAAACGACGATTGTTAGAGCCAGAAAACGAGTGGGATAAGTATAAAAACGGTGGAGGAAGTACATGCTCAGTGAAAGGATGCAAAAACAATCGTAGAGGCCTGTATTTGTGGCGACTTCGGAGGTGCGTTGATCACTACCCAATGGTTCATGGAGAGTGCGTTTGTCAAGAGTCCTACAAACTGCACACCCCTTCAAATAGTGACCAGATAAGAGAGTGGCTGTCAAAACTGCATTTAAAACGTCCACCGAAGGCAATTTTTGTCTGTTCCTTTCATTTTACTGACCGAGAGCCCACCATTCAAAATCCATCTCCCTAGCTGTTTCTTGGTTACGACAGCAAAGTGAAGATCGGCAGAAAGCCACCACGAAAACGCCAGTCGTCAGATGGAAGAGCTAGCGATACAACGATTAAAGAACGATCATCGACAGAAAGCGAAACAGGACCTGAAGACTCATGTAGTTTTCCATAGCTTCGCCGTCGCAACCTTCACAAAACACGAAGTAGTTGACTATGTGAGGGTACGATACCGGTGGCCAGTGACACATGTTGTCTTCCCACTGTAAACTTGACTCTGTCACAACTGGGACTTCAAATCCATCAGGCATTCTCTGCAACACTTTCTCTTTATGCTCCCACCAACGCTTTCTCATGTGAGTCGACATATTCTTGAATATTTGGAAATAACTCACTCAAAACACTCGGATAAACAATATGCGGAGAAAGAAACCGGAAATATGTTTCACGGTAACGGAAAGAGTTACCCCTCTTACATGGGGGATTCCGGTTGGTGCATAGGATAGCAAAAAAGTGTGAATAGATGCAGATTTTACAAAGAGAGGGGAAGGAGTGTTGGTAAGGCTAGTTCTTCGCGATCTTCCTTTTCCTGCATGGACAACTATGCATTGCAGCTGCAGTGTTTCTGCTAAGAAATCGATTCAGATGTCCAATGCACATGTGACGAACGGGGACGCAAAATCTAAGAGACTCCATAAACGCAAGGCGTAATTATAAACAGAAGATACAATAGAGGTTACGGGTCAACCAAAATACAGACACTAATTATAAGTATAATTGGAATGAGGCATGTGACACACTAGCCAAGAAGGGAGCACAAAGTTCGTCAGATTCTAGAACAAATTTGAATATGTGTAATAATAAAATGTTTTCTTTATTAGAAAAGGCAGTGTATCATGATAATCGCATTAAAAAGATACCTATACTAAATTTGTTCAAGACCACTTTCTAAATTAATATATAATAATATATAAATTTGAAACAAAGACGGTAATAAAACAACCAACCAACCAAGAATGTAAGCCTACACATGGAATCCTAAATAATCCACAGAAGTTCAATGTGTAAGTAATACAAGTCTATCAGTACATCACCTTCTATATGAATGCTCAGTTGTAAAAGACATATTTAAAGTACAACATAACATAACCGAATATGGAGGAGATTCTATAGACATGGTTCTGTATCATCCGAATGTTATAAACGTTGTGAAAGTTATTGCGAAATATTCTGTGGGTATAACTTTTATAGACTGTTTAAAATTATGTTTTTAAACAGCAGAATTGTTTTAAAAGTTTAATTTTCATTGTCTAATATCACCTACATGTGTGAGCAGACATTAAATGAAAGGCTGACTGATCTCTATCAAGATCGTCATGGTATTGGATGCAATCAAACTACATTTTTAAAAGAACTGATTTCTCTTCCACCTTTTGTCATAGCAAGTTTTCAGATGCGCTTTGAGTTCGTTGGAAGAAAAAACGCGTGATAGCATCCGGTATTCTTCTTCTTCTTCTTCTTCTTCTTCTTCTTCTTCTTCTTCTTCTTCTTCTTCTTCGTAGTAGTAGTAGTAGTAGTAGTAGTAGTAGTAGTAGTAGTAGTAGTATCATGACACATACACAAAGCCTCATCAAAACAGCGAGTAACATCAACACTGTGACACATAGACAAAAGAGACTCATCAAAATCAGGAACGCACGGAGTCGTGGTCCTCATTTTGCTTTCTGACGTGTAAAGTTCACTCCTGTTACGATGAGAGATTTGCTTTCTGTCATAGCAATCGATGCACAATCCCAACGCAGGGCATGAAGCAGCGTTTGCTCTCTTACATAACAAATTATACGCCATCTTCATGTTCTAGTTCCAGTTTTATTTAAGAGTTCAGTGCAGTTCTGCTTCAAGCAAATGGGCAGACTCTCTAATTGAGCATTTTTGCAAACTTCAGCCAAGTTCTGTACCCTTCAGCCAAGTTCTGTACCCTTTTCCCAAAGTTCTTTATCTATAAGTCAATTTTGCCTTGAATGCTCAAAATGTGGATTCAACCTCATACCTTACATTGTCAACGCAGGCTTCGCTTAGGCTCCAGTTTGAACAAAAGGATTTTAATATATTCAATGATTTCAAAATATTGCACAGTGCAAATTGTACATTCAGTGTCTGTTTCGCTTATTCTTTCTTTTGTTTTACTTCTTTACGTGGCTGGTTGGTCGGTCTTTCTTTTGTCATTCCTTTGTTCTGTTGCTTTTCTTTTCTCTTTTTTGTCTTTTTCTTCTCCTTCTTTTTTTTCGTTTTTTTAATCTCTCTCTCTCTCTCTCTCTCTCTCTCTCTCTCTCTCTCTCTCTCTCTCTCTCTCTCTCTCTCTCTCTCTGTATGTCTGTCGCTACTTTGATATAATTTTTTTTAATTCAAGGTTTTCCGTGCCCAGCTATCGGTATGACGATGTTACTATAGTAACGCTCAAACAGATTTCTTTGACCTTTCAAGCAAGACGATATTGAATAATTATAAAGCTCCGGAATCTTTGTGTGTATGTGTGTGTGTGTGTGTGTATGCGTGTATGTGTGTATGTATGTTGTGTGTATAATTCTTTGTAATCAACAGGTTCAGTTACCTCTAAATAAAGTTTCCGTATTTTTTGCGTGTTGTGTTTGGAACTACACCTACTGAACCACAAATATAAAATGCGGCTCCTTGTAAAAGTTAAAAGTTAGTTGTTTTGAGTCCATCATCATCATCATCATCATCATCATCATCACCATCATCATCATCATCGTTGTCGTCGTCATCATTATCATCATCATCACCACCATCATCATCCTCACCATCATTATCATCACCATCAGCAGCAGCAGCATCATTCACTCAGTCATTAATTCACCCATTCATTGATCGGGCTGTCTATAATCAATATATTTTGTTCTACGTCTCTATACAATGGTCGGACAGAACTTCTGTATTACTTAGCAAGAACGTGTATGTTCTGTCTCCCTCAGATTTCTATGAGAACAGGTATGCTAATGTGTTGCATTGATTTGTTATTGTAATAGAGCGCTTTTTCAGCTCAGGAGCTGCTCAAAGCCCCGACCTATAGGATACAGGATCCACCGGTCACAACCCAGAATCGAACCCAGATCAGTTTATGCAGCAAGCTACCTGTTTATACCACTGAGCCAAGTCTTGCCACTTGACATACAATGTACCGCTCCTCCCTTGTCTTTGATAACGACTCTCGAGGTTGCTCTCAAAATATATTTCTTTATCACTTCCTGATCGGGGACTTTAATAATAATAATAATAATAATAATAATAATAATAATAATAATAATAATAATAATAATAATAATAACGGGTTTTTATATAGCGAGTACTCCAGCCTACGACCAGACTCACCGCGCTTTACATAGTCAATACATAAAAATACATGCACTCGATCAAACGTCGCTTTTGTTACGATACACCAAAAGACGGAACAGTAAAAGTAAGAACTATTTACAACTATGTACAAAATGACAAAAAAGACAATAGAATAGCAAAAACTTATTCACAGCTATTTATATGCCCGGATAGACCCAGGAAAGGAAAACAGTATAAATATTTACAGCCGTGTAAACACTTACGGATCAGACAGAAACAAAAGAGGAGAGAATGGCAGCGGGATACAAATCAGTCTGAATAATGCAGTTTGAAGAGGTGGGTTTTGAGGGCCTTTTTGAATGTCTGTGTTGATTGTATGTTGCGGATATGGGAGGGAAGGGAATTCCACTGCTTGGGTGCAGAGTAAGCGAATGCACGTTGGCCGTATGTCTTAGTGCGGGTGAAGGGAACCTTGAGTGTGCGAGTGTCAGCAGAAGATCTTAAAGTGCGTGAAGGAGAATAGACAGACAGTAGATCAGCAAGGTAGGAAGGACAAAAATCGGTGAAGAAGTTGTGACAGAGAACAGAGAGTTTGTACTCTATGCGTGCTTGCACAGGAAGCCAGTGAAGGGAATGTAGTAGAGGTGTGATGTGATCGCGTTTCTTTGCTCGGAATACTAGTCTTGCTGCTGAGTTCTGAACCTTTTGTAGTTTGTCAATGATGTTTTTTGGGGAGCCAGCGAGGAGAGAGTTGCAATAGTCAAGACGAGAAAGGACGAGAGCGCAGACTAGGATTTTGGTGGCAGTGACTGTAAGATAGTGGCGAAAGGTGCTGATTTGGCGTATGGCCGTGTATGCAGAGCGACAGACGTTGGAGATGTGGTTGTTGAGGGACAGATCGGCGGAGAGAATGTAGCCGAGATTTCTTGCTGAGAATGAGAACTGAATGTTTGTTGTCCCTACTGTGAGCGATGTTGGGAGAGACGAGAGTGAGGAGGAGATGTTGTGCACGAGGTGTTGAGGACTTTCTCAGGTTCGTTCTGTAAGTGATAGGAGTCGTCAAGATATAAGATTAAAGACATTTAACTAATGCCGGAGTGCTTAAATGCTGATTTGCAAGTCATATAGACAGCGTCAGTGTCGGCATCTTATCTGACCCTGTCTTATATATTTAACGTAGGTTTGCTTTTGAAACGGGGTTTTCTCCTCCTCCTCCTCCTCCTTCTCTTCTTCTTCCTCTCCCCCATCCCCGGTCGCCTTGGATTGTGCTCAGTGGTCTGAGCGTCAAACGATGCGCCCAAAAGGCTGCAAGTGGGCGCCTTGAGCAGCTTGAATTAGATCCTGCATCGGCCAGCGCCTTGTGTAGCTCTTGAGCTGGAAATGCGCTACTTAAGAGCAAGTACTTTTGTGACGGTCTAGAGGATTGATCAGAATTTGCCAGTAACCTTTAGTTAGGTCTATCTTTGTAAAGTAGCTTCCATTGGCTAACTGAGCAAAAAGCTGTTCTGTGTCTGGAATGGGTTCAGCGTCAAAAACAGTGACCTGATTGAGGGCGCTGTAATCAATACAGAATCTTGTTGATCCATCTTTTTTTTTTAAGAAGAACAACGGGAGCAGAATAAGGTGAAATAGAATGTTCAATTATTCCTGCTTCAAGCATTAGTTTGACTTCAGTTTCCACAATTTGTTTTGATGCAAATGGGAGGTCGTATGTCTTCTTTCGAACTGGCTCTGCAGTTGTTAATTCAATGTTATGCATAACCGGACCTGAAAATAAACCTGCTGTTGATGACAAGTGTGCAGCAAAAGGTTGAAATGTCATTGTCAGATCTTGTTTCTGTTCAGCAGTCAATGCTGAATCATACTTGATATCATCAATGGTTTCTTGCTTTTGTGCTATTGGAGCAGTGGGTAATACAACACCGTCGCCAACAGTGTCATCAGTTACTCCGATAGACGTTTGGTTGCTAAATAGCATATCTGTTTCACAATTTGTGATATCAGACCAAAGAACTGTTTGAGGCAAACTGGATGTAATACTGCCAATGTGCTTGTTTTCAGCTTGTTGTGTAACTGTTTTCTCTGACTCAACAGTGTCATCATTGTGTACATTGATCGCAACGACTTGTGGTATTCTGCGATGACATTCTTTCAACATGTTCGCATGAAAAAGTTTGTCACGACCTTGCATTTTGATGCTATAGTCGGGGTGTTTGCATTCGACTACTTGATAAGGTCCTTTCCATTCTACAAGTAGTTTGTTTGAGGAAGATGGTAGCAACACTAACACTTCAAATCCTACCTGAAATGTGCGTTGTTTTGCGTGTGCATCATTGTAATATTTGTTCTTTTCAGCAGCTTGTTTAGTGTTTTCCTTTGCAATTGCCATTGTCTGTGAAATGCGATTTTTCAACTGAAATATGTACTCATACAATGGTTTTGCCTCTGAATCTGCTTTTGTTTGTTCAGTCCATTCTTCAGCTAGAATAGAAACTGGTCCTCTGGGTGTTCGACCAAACAGAAGCTCAAATGGGGAAAATTGTGTACTCTCATTCGGCAATTCACGACATGCAAATAGTAAAGCAGGTAAGAATCGGTGCCAAAGTTTTGGTTCTTTTATGATCGTTTTCTTGAGCATGGATTTCAAAGTTCCGTGAAAACGTTCAACATATCCGTTTGATTGCGGGTGGTATGGTGTTGTTCTCACCGCATTGGCGGAAAACAAACGATGAAATTCTTTCATCAGATCCGAATTGAACTGTGCGCCTTGATCCGATAAAATTTCTGATGGGATCCCTACACGAGAAAAAGTATCAAACAAAGCTTGAGCAATAGAAACTGAATCGATGTGTTGAGAGGGATAGCTTCTGTATTTCTTGTCGCAACATCAATAATTATCAGAATGTATCTATGACCTGCTTCAGATGGTGGATTGAATGGGCCTACAATATCGATAGCAACACGTTTGAATGGTTCATCTATGACTGGTGGTGTACATAAAGGAACTGGTTGTTTTCCCTTTTGGTGCTGTTTTATGGCATATGTCGCATGTTTTGACATAGTCTTTGACATCGCGTGCTACACCCGGCCAAAGGAAATGCTATAAACCTCGCGATAACGTTCGACGTGTTCCGCAATGACCAGAGATGAGCAAATCATGTGCTGTAGCGAGTACTGCTGGTCTAAGACTAACAGGTACTAGAATCTGATGTGTGACCAATCCTTTCTTGACATGCTCTCTGTATAACACGTCATCTTCTTGAAAGAACGAACTTGTATCATTCTTTGTTTTGAACTTTCTTTTTCTTTCAGAATTTTCAAAATGTGGTGTCAGTGTGTTGTCTTGCCTTTGCAATGGCAATGCAATTAGATCTGATCTAGTGAACTTCAAATCCTGAACAACCGTAGGCAACGGACGTTTAGGAATTGCCTCGCGTTTCATCTGCGCGCGTGTGACGACAACAGCAGCGGTATCAGATACCTTATACCTTTGCGTTTTTGACTTCTGCTTCATTTTTTTGCAAAGTTACACTCACAGAAACAACATCCGTGATACAATTCAAATACCCTAGAATGAGATCTGCTACAGGTTTTTCAATCACGCAGCATCGCAATTTTCCGGAATAAAATTGTGTCTGCACTTCGACTTCAGCAATGTCGAATTCTTTTACATGTCCTCCAAATGAAATACATCGCACTTTTTCACCTGTGTATTGGTTGTCGTTCACAATTCTTTTCCGAACTCCGCAAACAGTTGCACCTGTATCTCGCCAAACTGATACTGGCTGTCCATTGACGATGCCATCATGGAGCTTGAGTGATCCTGAATAATCAATGCCCTGTAATGAGCAAACAACTTGTGATACTGATGTAGCTTCTAGTTCTACATTTTGTTTCTTGATATTCATAACCTGTGTATGAAACATTGCCGTACTACATATTTTCGGATGTAGGGCATTGTCGGGCAATATGACCCCACCCTCCACATCGGTAACACTCTTTATTGACTTTTGGTTGTCTGTTCCCAGTGTTCTCATTGTGGTATTGTCCTTGATTGTACATGCGTAAGTTGTGACCGCGGTTCGCATTTGCATTGAAATGTTGTCTATATGAACGTCCACGATTTGCTTGACCATTTTAGTTATTTTTACTATCTGGACTTTGGTTTTGAGTGTTCTGGCTGGGATTAGTCTGCACAATGTTAGATGGTGTGTAACCACCTCGGTTTTGAACAAATCCGCGGTTACGGAAACGATTGTACCGTTGGCCTCCACGAAAGCCTCCACGTTGAAATTGTTGTTGTTTGTATGTCCGTCCGGTGTTGTGCTGAGTTCCAGGAACATTGCAACTCACCGATGCAAACAAATCAACCGCACCCGCACGGGCTAACGATTTTCCGGGGTGTGCTTCACGGTATGCATCTGCGATAACCGTCATTGTTTTGAGATCTTTCGGGTTATGTTCGCAGATATGTGTAGCTAAGTGTTTTGACACGCTCTGCATGAGTTGTTCTCGCAAAAACAAGTCTAACAAGGGCTCAAAATTGCGTTCGATTCGGTTATCCAACGATCAGCCAAATGACGAATTCTGACGGAAAAACTCAAAAATGACTCGTCTGAACGTGGTTGTGCTCCTCGCAACAATTTACGGAATCCTTCAGTAGTGCATTCAAATTTCTTCAAGAGACCTTCTTTCAGCATTTGATACGAAAAATCTGGGGCAGCTGAAAGAGTATGATACAATTCTACAGCTTCTCCGTCAAGCAATACTGACAAAGCCTGTGACCAGTCTTCTTTCCACTTTGATTTACGGGCATATTCTTCAAAACGGTACTGGTACGAATCGATCGTATCTTTGCCTTGTTGGAAATGAGGCATCTTCGATAAACATGCACGATACGTTCTATCAGTACCACGAGTGCTAGCGCTGTTGTTTGTATTCCCTTGTAATTCTAGTCTTCTCATTTCTAGTTCATGTTGCATTCTATTTCTATCTATCAGGACCTGTCTTTCTCTTTCTTCTCTGTCTATCTGGGCTTGTCTTTCTTTTTCTTCTTTTTCTTTGTTTTTCTTCTCTGACTATCTGGGCCTGTCTTTCTTCTCTGTCTATCTGGGCTTGTCTTTCCCTTTCCTGCCTATCTTTTTTCTTCTCTGTCTATCTGGGCTTGTCTTTCTTTTTCTTCTCTATCTGGGCTTGTCTTTCTTTTTCTTCTCTGTCTGAATCCGAGCTTGTCTTTCCCTTTCCTGTCTTTCTATAGCCCTTTCGTGCCTCTCAATACACTTCTCTACATAGGCCTTTTTCTCAGTTTGATCTGAAATACCGAGTAGTTCAGCCTGTTGCAAATAATCTTTGATCATCTCAGACGTTATTTCCGCCATGGTGCAAAAACAAAATTCAAAGATAGAAAAAGCAAAACAATGTAGTTAGCTATTCAACATATAAAACTTTAAAATGCTTTACGTCAGTGTTCTATGATGACGCTCACTTCACTACACAAAAATTTATCAAACAATCACATCAATACTCAAGTGATCAAACTATCACCTTTTTTTCAAATATTTTTCTAACTATACCTTAATGATCTCTTGTCATCGCACTTCCTTTACCTCAAAAATGTTCCATCTTTACTTATTAAGTCTTCAAATCTCTTCTCATTATATCTTAATATTATCTTTTTATCTCACTTCTTTTATCTAAACAAATGAGACCTCTCTTACAATATCATACGATGTCTAATCATCTGTCATTGTTCAAAACTTCAATGTCACTTTTCAAAGGACTGTTACTATTATTCACTTCAAATCAGATTCTCTGTCATGTCGCTGTGATTCACACATCTTCATATATATATATATATATATATATATATATATATATATATATATATATATATATATATATATATATATATATATATATATATATATATATATATATATATATATATATATATATATATATCTTCAGTTATGTCTCTCCTTTTATTTTATCACATTGTTCTCATCTTTTATCACACTGTTAATGTTCTTTTTGTTCTTCATTATTTTCCACAAAGTCTAAATTATTGTTATATTTTTTTTTCACCAACACATTCATAACAATGCTTCAACTTTGTTTTTATCATTCCAACTTTCACACTATTTTTTTTTCTTTTCGAATCACGTCGGTGTTACCAAATGTAACGAAGCAGCGTTCGTTAAAAATCTATATAATAAAGAAACTCGAATGATAAACAAAAGAAGACTTTTTGTTTTTTATTGAATACTTCATTCACACATTCATTTATTTCTTATGAAGACATGACACGATAATACTAAATCATAACATTAATTTCAGGATGATGAAGAATTTGTATGAATGTCCGATGATCTTATCTTAGTGGGCACAGGCAATGTTCGATCAGGCTGCAGAACTCTCCGCGGATCCGCGATTTCCAAGTTTTTCACCAAAAAATTGCCGAGAGAAAAAAAAAATTCCGAGAGAAAAAATCCCGAGAATATTTTTTCTCCGAGCACCGATCCACATTTTCATGTCGTCTTATTGACAGAGAGGTGCGCCGCTAGCTAATACTGCTTCACTGTTATAGGCTACAACTTTAGCGGGCGCCTCTTATGCTGTACATTTCGCACGTATTGTTGACCTACTGAAAGAAAGGTGCGCCGCCCGCGTATGCTATTCTCTGAGTTTCTCTTCTAGTCTACGCGCTAAATCTGTGAACATCAACGGAGACATTGTAGAACTGTGATTGAAATTTTGTGCGTTAGACTAAGCCGCTTCTTCTGTGATGAACACGCTTTGTTAACTTTTTTTTTCAAAATGTCGTGTGCTTCTAGAATTGTCAATCCTGGCGAGACATTTAATGAAAGCAACATCCAGAACAAATGGAAAGACAATTTGCACTTTTTTTTACCTGTTCATACTATAAAAAAACAACAACTTTTTTTTCCCCAAAACATAGCTATACATTTCCCAGTATTTCCATCCAGTAAATACAACAAAATTGCCTTTAAAAAGTGCCATTTTTCTTTTTCTTCGGAGGGCTTCGCCCACAGGGGCCTAGCCGGCCCCCGCCAAACTTCTAAGATTTTTTTTCAAAGTTGTTCTGCAGCCTGTTCGATGAAGATGGCAGTCCTATGGCACGATGATGATGAACGGCTCCCCAATGTCGATGAATAGATTACAGCATTATTTTTCCTTGATTTACATTCAACATAAAACCTCAAAAACAGACAATGTGAACAAAATCCTTAACGTTACGTCATAATATTATTTCTACCTTAAATCTATTCATAATGAACATTCGCCGCTCTTCAAAACAACGGTCATTTTCTCCATTTTATGACCTTGACTATTCAAGTCCCTATTCTAAATACATTTCCATCAAAATCTATATTATTATCATTCCTTAATATCCAAGTACTCATATATTATCTATTGGTCTACGTACCTCCAAAGAGGGCTGGACACGAATACTACATTATAATAAACACAGCTCTACATCCACACAACCATTCCTCAAATCATTATAAAGAAAACCGGAAATGGCGAAATGTGCGTCATCATCTACGACAATGACGTAAAACAATTTTGTTTTGCACTAGTATCGAGAGTTGAACAAACTTTTATGTAAGTCAGTTCCTTACAATCATCATCATCATCATCATCATCATCATCATCATCATCATCATCATCATCATCATCATCATCATCATCATCATCTTCATCATCATCGTCATCTTCTTCTTCTTCTTCTTCTTCTTCTTCTTCTTCTTCTTCTTCTTCTTCTCCTCCTCCTCCTCCTCCTCCTCCTCCTCCTCCTTCTCCTGTTCTCGCCCGTTTGTTTTCTTCGTTCTCTTTCCTCTTCATCCATCATCTTCCTTCTTTTCCTATTTCATCTTCTCTTCGTTTTCTCACAACCAGACCAGATTCTCATTTTTAATTAATCTTACTTCTCATTCTCACCCTTTTATTGCTTTTATCCCCGCGTTTTTGATAGCTTTTGCAGGAGCGCTGTGCAGGAATTATTTTTTATTCTGGCACGTTTCATTGTTTTTAGTCTCGCGCATCAGAGAATCAGTTGAGGAAATAAAACGTAGTCGATCGCGCACACAAAGTAAAAGACAGTTAAATAGAAATACTATACTCTCACAACGCTGGTGTCTTTTGATATCAAGTTGATAGTGTGTGGCCAGATTCAAAGAATAATATTTGCAAAGAAAGCGCGGAGAGGTCGCTTCATGCAAGTGCAGAAATAGCCGCGAGATTTAACTACTACTACTACTACTACTACTACTACTACTACTACTACTACTACTACTACTACTACTACTACTACTACTACTACTACTGGAACTGAGTTGGGTTTTAACCCCTCAAAAAGCTTTTTAGCGAAATACATGTTGAGAAAATCTTTATTCTGGTGTGTTTTATCTCCTTCAAACGTTTTTTTTAAACTTGTCTTCATAATAATAATAATAATAATAATAATAATAATAATAATAATAATAATAATAATAATAATAATAATAATAATAAATGTAAGAAAAGATGAAGAAGTGTGCGGTCGCAACATGCAAATTTTAAAATGCGATATACTTTTTAAAAGTCATTGATAAATCGGGATTTACGTTCACAGAGGATGTGTGAAGGGAAAACAACAACAACAACTACATCACTTCTTCCTATGGCGATCTGCATAGTGCGACCAGTAGCGAAGACAACTCGTTAAGGGGCAAAGAAACTCAGATTATTTGAGTAGACAATAGGAACTCTTAACAACACACTGTCATCGGCTGCAAAGGTCAACGAGTTATCGAACTTGACGACTGCCCGCCACAAAGTGTTTCTCACTCTTTTCTTGTAAGGCACAAGCGAGTCGATCACGGATTTAGAAATAACAGGATCCCTGCCTTGCGCGTCCGAGGGCCGAACTCCTCTCCGTAACCGATGTGCTCCAGCAAGTCTGCACAGCCCGGCTGACTGTCGGCATTTAATTTGCATACAAATAATGTCTTTTTTAAAACAGAAAGCTGTGAACCGTAAACATCTTCGAATGAAAGCATAAACCAGGGTTCTAGTCTGTACTGTGCATGCACGCATTCCATCGCTCGGACTTTAAAGATCCTGACGCTCATGTCCTAGAAGAGAGAGAGAGTTCCAGATACACACATACATCCAGCAAGCACTTCTAGGACGCTTCTACCCCATCCCCTTGTCACCCAAGATTGTGCTCAGTACTCTGAAGGTGGGGGTAGGGGGGTGGAGAGGTAAAACGATGCACCCAAGGCAGCATGAAGTATGCACCTCGGGCGGCTTCAGTTCGATCTTGTTTCGGTCAGTAAATAAATAAATAGATAGTGAAGAATGTAGATAAAAACTTGGCATTTGAAACCATCAATAAATAATGGAGAATGCAGATCCAGCTTGACCTTTTCAAGCCTTTCAAGGAGAACTCCTTGACTGGATTAGCTTGTGAAAGGAGTAAACCAAATGTCAGGCAAAATTATGAGCGATTGCTAACATATTGCCTTCCGTTAGGATCAAACTAGCTAGCCCAGCACTACCAGCTCCTTCCTTCTGGTCGCCGTTTCAGAGTGCCAAATGTTTCTACAGTTAGAGCTAAGAACAGTTTTGTACCCAAATCAGTACAAATTCTTAATAAGTGTTGACTGAATGAGTTGGGTGCGAGTGGTTTATGGGAGTACTAGAGATGAATTTTATAATATTTGCAGCAATTTTTCAACTGTTCAGTATGTATCTAGTTAACTAATGCATAAGTTTTAAAATCTGTGATTGTCAGTGCTAGAATGATACGGAGAGTTTGATGATTGTATATTTTTTTTAAGATGCTTTATAACGTTTATAATTTTATAATCTATAGTCTAACCCATGTGTGTGTGGATGTGTGTGTGTGGGTGTGTGTGTTTGTGGGTAGGGGTTTTATTTATTTATGTTGAAGTGCAATAAGGACATGTAGTGTGATATGTATTTTAAGTTTTACAATGTGTCGGAAATGTTCTTGTTAATATGTACATAAGCGTGATTACACGTACATGTTTACATGTTTATAGTATTGTTACATTTTATTACCTTTTGCTGACAGCAAATCCATGTTAGAATTTCTCCTTGGAGATAATAAAGTTTTCTGAATCTGAATCTGAAACTTAAAGAAATTAGTTGACGAAATCGCAAATGACAACTAAATGTCACTGCGCGCTGAGGATGAGCTTCTAAATTGGTACACTATCGCTAGCAACGACAGAATGCATGCCGTGCCGTCACTCCAGTCAAATGGAGCTTCTTGTATCGACGAACGAAGATGTGAACAAAGTGACGAGGAAAGTGTATGAGTGAAAAGTTAAGCAGTTTCACTCTAAATTCTTAAAAAAGATAAAAGCTTCACAGCGAGAGAACAATGAACAATGCCAAAACGGAAAAAAAAGGTATTTAATTCTGACCTCTCATGAACGTTCTTCAGATTGAGAGAGAGAGAGAGAGAGAGAGAGAGCGAGCGAGAGAGAGAGAGAGAGAGAGAGAGAGAGAGAGAGAGAGATTATTGGAATCATTACATAACAAATACAATCAAATCCGATTTTGGTTTTTTTACAGGCAAGAGCGGGACAGAAGGCGGGAGGCGGGAATAGGGGTTATCTCAGCCAGTGGAGCACTGATTCCTCCCCCCCCCCCCTGTTCCAGATGACGCCATTTCGATACAGAGACCAACCACACACTCTTGACTGAGAGCACTGGAACTGGACACCTTAAAGTGCCTAGTTTTGCGACTGGGAGTATAAAGGGAGGTGTTGAATGTGTTGAATGTGTCGGTGGGTATCAGTCCCCTATTCGCTATTGTGACGTGGGACTTTAATTTATCTAAACGAAACGACGGTGGGTCTATTTATTTTATTTATTTATTATTTAATCAGTTTATAGTCCCCTCTCTTCCCGGTAAGGATTTTCAGAGAGGAGACTATTGGTGGGTCTATTGTTGCTGGGTTCTGCACAAGGGATTGCTATTACCCACTCGTCGTTCGTCTGCGGGGATCGGCTAGTAAATCACCCTATGACTAATCTTAATACAGTTATAAGTTTGGCCCGGTCTGTGTTAGGATGGGGTTACAGAGATAGGAAGAAAAGTGTAAAGGTTCACTGACACACTAGCTCTCACACGGCTATGAAACATAGGTAGTCCAGCCACTTGTTAACAGTAAATATCACACATTTATTTCCTCTACTCTATGCAACATCTTCTAATCACTATACTAACTTAAATGTCCAATTTTCACTTCGAGTAGTTCGCTCCTTGATAGGTCTATGCAGCTACTGTCTCATCATTGGGCTAATAGTGCTTTCTGTCCGATTGTTCGTTTGTCTGGAAGAGTGGACTATCGCTCAGTCCTTTTAGAGCAGTTTTGTTGCACTGTTTCTAGTGACTTAACTGTCTCGTCGTTGGCCAGCGTTGTGGTCTCGTCTTCTGGGTAGTAGACCAGTGAGCCAGTGCAGCACACTGCTGTCGCTGCTTAAAGTGTAGCTGTTGGGTAGTGATGACTCACGGGTAATTCCGGAGATTACCGGAAACTTTTCGCTTTTTTCCGCTCGACGTAAGTGACGTCACAAAAAGGACCAATCTCTCAGTTTGTGTTGAGCTCAAGCCTAATTCAGTAATTGTAACATGTATTTTTCTTCATCCACATTTATTTAGTCATAATAAATGTCTTCAAATTTTATTACTATTATTTGGATGATGCTAATCATGTTTCATTTGCATGAAATAATAATAATAATAATAATAATAATAATAATAATAATAATAATAATAATAATAATAATAATAATAATAATAATAATAATGATGTTATTGTTTGGGTGATGTACATTTCAAGTTTCATATTTTTCGATAGATCTGTTAAATTGAACATGGTCAGTACAATAGGACACGATATGCCTAATGGATTTAACAAAGATAAGCAAAGGAAAAACTGTATTTCCACTAAATGCAGAATAATGTTTCGATATTATTATTATGCACTCGTACATTACAAACAGAAAACTAAGACTGAAATGTGAATACCAATTCTCTGCACTTAAAATTTGGTTTAGGTCTACACTACAGTCCTACGTAAAAAGTATTTTTTTAAAGTTACAGTAATTTACTCAATAGTGCTACTATTAGTAAGCTTAGTACTGCCGTAGGCCTAATTGAAGTAATTGTGGACACTGCTGGCACTGCTAATGCTATCTGATGAGTGATCTCTGATTTACCCTATCTCCACCACCCCAAACCTCCCGCACACAATTTTCACTCTTGTGTATCTAAACTATTTAGCGTGTGATGCTATCATGAACCTCTCTCGCAAGGTTTAGCTTCATAAGAAGAATGGACTTCTTCTTCTTCTTTATTAAATTTGTGTCCCCGGACACATTGAACGTATAGGGGACTTTAACTTCTCTTTCTCTTTCTTGTTGTTGTGGCATCACTGCTAGGGTGAGAGTCGACTGCTGGTGTAGGCCTACTCGGTACCGATAGTAGGCCTACTGCCGGCTTGATAGTCGGTATATGGATCCAGGTTTGAGAAGGAGCATTTTCGCGAATTTCATTCGAAATTCAAGAAGATTGGTAAAATTGTCTTCTTTTAAGTGTGAGGAGCACACAACAGTGTGTGCATTTCCCTTGGAGAAATCTTTCCGCGTACTAACACAAAACGGTTCCAAGGTGGCCATAACGAAGTATCTTTCGGGTAACGATGCAGCGATGTTTCTTGGCATGATCTATTTATGCATCCACCAACAACACACATTTGAGCTGGCATTTTTTTAATAGTGCATATGCTATCCTTTACAAATTAACTATAATAATAAATAAAATCGACATTTAATCAGTAAATACGCTAAATTGCACTGCGCCAAATCTCAAACCAACATAACACACTAGACACTACCAACCAAACCGGTCACGTTTGTGACGTCACTTTCCGAAACTTGCGGAAGAATTTTTTTTTGGGAAGTCGATTTTTGGGGAGTATATATCAAACAATATACACAACGGTAAAATAATCCAAGCACATTTTCGAACTCTCGTAGTTTTTTTTAGTTAGTATAGTACATTATAAGTCACTAAATAGTCCTATTTCGTGATTTGACGAAATGTAGGTCAGCACCCAACAGCTACACTTTAAGGTTGCAGGCCAAGTGTCAGGGTTGCCTCTCTGTGGAGTTTGTTCCCAGCTGTGGACCAAGATGCCTGCGCGTCTTCTTGACAATGTCAGGCTCTGGCTATAGGCCTACTGTCGATGAATGATTTTCATCCTGCTTAGCCTTCCGCTAGCGAGATCTATCAACGTGCGTCTTGCTACGATGATGTTCGGACCAAGACTAACTATCGTCACGCTGTGGTCAACCCAAGCGCGCGAGATCTCAAGACTAGTAGCGCCACTGCGGTGGTGGCGGGTGATTGGTCAGCTGGATGACGTCACGGCTTATCTTATGAAGCTGTAGCCTACGCATGCTTAACACAACCTTCTTCTGTCGTCTGCTAGCCAGCGAATTAACTGTGCACAGGTCAAAGCACACTGACCGTGTAGGCATGAAGCTTTAGTGCTGGGTTGAACTTGCCTATCAGGACAGGTCTAGTCCGTGCGCGCGCGCCTTTCATCGCACTTTAAGATCCTGACGCTCGTGACCTCGACGAGCGTGTTGTGTTGCCAGCTACAACCACCCTTCCTCCCCTATTCCTGGTCGTTCGGGATTGTTCTTATGTCGTCTGAGGAGTCCAACTATGCACCTAATCAGCAAATGGACACCTCGAGCGCCTTGAGCTGCTCTTGAGCTTGAGAAAGCGATATATATATATATATATATATATATATATATATATATATATATATATATATATATATATATATGGAGGATGAAATAAATTTAAAATTTAAAAAAGTTTTGATTTAAATTTGGAAGAATTGATTATAAAGTTGGGGTGATGCATTGTTGTTTGTTTTACACCTTGTCTTGACTGGCACCGCATTTGCGGCTGCCAACATTGTCAGTATGAAAAAGCAACCCGAATTTCAAATGCATGGGCGACAAGATAAGCTTTAAATGATTTAATTTCGCAGTGACACTTGTTCCCAATGATTTAGAAGGAAACCAGAAATGACGTAAAACGTGACAACACAACAGGCTTTATGAAAAATGACGTAAAACATGACAACATAACATGCTTCAAACAAGACTGCTTGAGTATTGGTACAATCCCTAAAAGGTGAGGGTTGGGGAGGAGGAGTGACAGGAGAGGGGAGATGGGGAGGAGGAAGGGGGAGAAAGGCGTAGATGACATAGCACAAGAGGGAAAGGACAACGAGATGGGGAAACAGGAGAAAGACGTAGAGGCTAATTAGAAATCTAATTATACTGTACATCCTCAATCCACTCTGCACATGTTAGAAAAGATCAAAATCATGCAGCCAAACTTGTTCTTTAAAACACACGCATAAACACACAACCACACACACACACACACACAGACACACGCACGCAAAAACACAGACCATGTCATTCCTCTTCTTTAGCAACCTCGCTGGCTTCCCGTTGAGGCACGTATCAAATACAATTTACGTACGGCCGCTTTTAGATATTTTGATGGACCTTTTCGCCATAGTATCTCTCAATTCATCCCCATTGAAAAGCTACATCCCACCTCGAGTAAGCAAACTAGAACTGAAAGAAGATTGGTAATGACTTATTGTCATATTGAGATTTGGAAACTCTGCAATCGCTTGTGTATCCAGGATGCCAAATAGATCAAGATTATTGTAGTAGTAGTAGTAGTAGTAGTAGTAGTAGTAGTAGTAGTAGTAGTAGTAGTAGTAGTAGTAGTAGTAGTAGTGTGAGGACAAAATAGGCTGTGACGCATTTTGATCTAATCTAAAGAAACACTTTAATATTGTTCATCCTTTGAGTTTAAAACTGTATATTGTAGGAAGTTGTAACGAGGTAAAACTACCTTGTAGGACAGATTAAACCAAAATTACGGGGAAGCAAGGAAATGTCTTCAGTACATTACGAAACTAAATGTAATGATGTTGAACAGCAATGTTACCATGATCTCCTCTAGCCTCGCTCAGTGCGTGTACGAAGTCATTTTCTAATGGTGAACTACCAAGACTGGCTACCCGTAGGACAATTTCCCCCAAGGATTTATTTTATGAAGATTGGTTGTTTTCTAATGGATATTATGAAGGGTTTAGGGGAGGAGATGGCCTTCAAGGTCAGTTATGTTAATGTGGATGACTAAATGCCTTGGAAGAAGGTCTACTCGTACCACTACTGTTAAAAAGTGGGATGGAAAAGACAAAGGAGAGAGAAGAGGGGTGATGATGGGTGGATGGACGGGAGCGGTTTGTGTGGGTGGGCAATACGGGAAGGGAGACGGAGGAGAAGGAATATTAAGAATAGAAGGAGGAGTATAAGAAGTCTATGGGAGAAGGAGGAAGAGAAGAAGTAAGAGGAGAGAAGGAAAGAAAAAATGGAAGGAGGAGGGTCAAGAGATACAAGAGGGAGGGGATGGACGACGACGATGACGACGACGACACAGAAGAAGAAGAAGAAGTTAGTCGATAAAGATGATGTTGCTGCTGCTGCTGATAATGGTGATGACGATAATGACAACGACGACGATGCTGATACTAATATTGAATAAATGTAAAAACATGAACTTTATATATGTTGATTGCGAATTCCTTCCCGTTTCTTACATGATGCGTGTATATGATTACAGATCGCCACACTTTGAGTCTGAGTTAGGAATGAGGCGCATATTGCATATATTATTATTATTATTATTATTATTATTATTATTATTATTATTATTATTATTATTATTATTATTATTATTATTATAGGATACTGGTTTCCTATGCCGAAGATTCGATTTACGAAGGGGACGAACTTACTTGTCCTCGGTACGAGATGTTTCAGAACAACGAGGGATTTCTCCTGATACTCCGGTTTCCTCCCTCCCTTCAATAATGGTATTGGATGCAGTCTATCAATAATTTCGAAATGTTCAAAGTTATTATTATTATTATTATTATTATTATTATTATTATTATTATTATTATTATTATTATTATTATTATTATTATTATTATTATTATTAAAGTGCACTAGACTGAAGTTCGACCTGGACAAACTGCAAAACTCGGAGGTGGCAGAAATATTTCAGGCCACAATTGGAGGGAAATGCTCACCACTGCTCATTTTGGGAGCTGGTGAAGTAGATGTCAACACCATGACCACCACCTTCAACTCAACTCTGAGAGATGCCGCCACGGAGATCCTTGGAAAGCACCGGCCAAAGAAGAACCTGTGGATCACACCTGAACTTTTGGACCTTTGTGATAAACGAAGAGATATGAAAAAAAGGAAAAGAACACCTCACATGGAGCTGATGCCTACCGAACAATCAACAATGACATCCGAAAGGCATGCGCACAGCAAAGGAGAACTGGATAGAAGATCAATGCCAGGAAATAGAGAACAATCCGAACAAGAACAACAGCAAGAAGGCCTTCCAGACTGTCTAGCGTCTGACAAGTGTTAAACAGCCCAAGGTCTCTACGTTCCAAAGAAAGTCTGGCATATGCCTTACAGAAGAACAAGAAGCCTTGGACAGATGGACAGAGTACTACAATAACCTTTACAACCACACACCAAACGGAGACCCATCAGTTCTAACATGTCCTGAGAACAGAGAAGAAGAAGAAATCCACTTAATTCTCCGAGAAGATGTTGAGGCAGCAGTACAATCGCTGAAGAAGGGGAAGTCAGCGGGAGAGGACAACATACCCGCGGAATTGTTCAAGCAGGAGGAGAAGCGATTATTGACGCACTCACCATTATCTGTAACAAGATCTGGCA
>CM072518.1:53679918-53702418 GCA_036898135.1 Oncomelania hupensis | reverse complement strand
AATTTTTCAAGCGGTTACACGAGTACTCGCGTATAGCAAGGAAACTACAGTATCCCACAAGCAATGTAACAAAACGTTCCCTATTGGAGTTTGCTATACACAGAAGAAAAAAAACAGTTGGATGCACATTGGATGATTTCCTCTGCAGTTACCATCGTTTTGTGGCTTTCCATGGCGCGCCATCGTAGTTATTTCCCTAGGGCACTGCGGACGCAAGGTCAAATGCGAGTGAACCAGCAGTGTCCCCTACAGCTGAACAGAACGGCTTACAGAACTCGGATCACTTCTGTGCGTTATGATGTTTATCTGTCCCCGTTTTTTGTGGCATGTTATTGTTTGTTGTTGTTGTTGCTGTTGCTGCAGCTGTTTGTTTTTTTCCAACACAGTTTCTGGGTGTTTGAAACAACTTTTGAAAATAAACTAAATTTTTTAAAAACAAGCGAACCGACAGAACAGCATAAAAAAAATCTGTGAATAGGCCTGTACTACTACTACTACTACTACGAATAATAATAATAATAATAATTAATAATAATAATAATAATAATAATAATAATAATAATAATAATAATAATAATAATAATAATAATAATAATGGATACTATACACCCACTTTTTCCCGAATCGCCACTCAGACTCAAAACGCGGGGATGTGTACCAACATACACGCTCAGTAAATCACCATTTATGTAAGTAATAGTTCCTATTACTGGCCCACACAAAGGCGATTGAACGAGCTACAGATTTGCACCCAAAAAGGGGGTGCTCGGTCCGTAACATTTCCTTTCTGTCATCGTCTGTTTGCGTCACAATATGTGGGACTGCATTAGGAACCCATGTCCACCTACATAAATAATGTTTTGGGAGTAAATCACTAGGACTCTAATGGTTTAAACAGGAATGAGATATTGACCTATATATACAAAGAAATAATTGACACACACCCACTTGCCCCCCCCCCCCCCTCCATTTTTTTGGTGGTGAAGGGGGGTGGGGGTGACACACAGCGGCAATGACCCATAGAAGCCGAGACACATCCAGTCTGTTTCCCAACCTATCCCAAGCTACACACAAAGGTTATAAGACCTGCTTTCTCGTCATCAGCTACAAGAATATGTAATCATTTACTACACTCTGTGGTGCATCAAAATAATGCTCTTGAGTTTCCACGTAGACGGTTGCCTTTGATATTGACCATACTTAATTCCTGCACAGCGTCTTTATCGGACCCCAATCACCAGCCATCAATCAGAATAAAGTCAGAGAAAGTGAGATGACTGTCGATGCCGCAATGAGAATTTGAGCAAGAATGTATCTAGCTAGTAAACGTCAAGTATATGTACAGATGACAGCATTATCAAATGCATATATTTTATGTCCGAAAACATTTCTTGTACCGTCAGTTGTATTTAGCGTCTTTTAACATAAAACGTGGAAAAAAACGTTTTTATGTCTGTGGGTCTGTGTATCTATCTGTCTGTCTGTCTGTCTGTCTGTCCAGGCGGGATCCAAAACGGGATCTAATTTCTTCGGAATGTACAAAAGAACATTAAATATGCACACACACACTCGCATACACGCACACACACACACACGCGCACACACAAATAGTTTTGGTTTTAATTAAATGGCTATAAGAAGTGGTTGTTATTGCAATGCTTGAAATGAGAAACCCTATGGGAGCCAGAATGAGTCTTTCTTTCTTGGGCATATAGGACTGCTAAATTTATCATATTAAAATAATCACGAAGCTAAGATAATATTTGACTTTAATATTATATTACTGATTCATTTTATTATTTTTCAAAAGCATGCTTACATTAGATGTCAGTATAATTACTTGTAAATTGCATTAAAATGCATTGTTAAGAAGGAGAAGAAGAAGAAGAAGAAGAAGAAGAAGAAGAAGAAGAAGAAGAAGAAGAAGAAGAAGAAGAAGAAGAAGAAGAAGAAGAAGAAAAAGAAGAAGAAGATGATCATGATGATGATCATGATGATGATCATGATGATGATCATGATAATGAAGAAGAAGAAGAAGAAGAAGAAGAAGAAGAAGAAGAAGAAGAAGAAGAAGAAGAAGAAGAAGAAGAAGAAGAAAAAGAGAAAGAAAAAAAAAGAAAGAAAAAAAGGAAAGATTAAAAGAAAAGAACAGAAAGGAAGAAAGAAAGAAAGAAAGAAGAAGAAGAAGAAGAAGAAGAAGAAGAAGAAGAAGAAGAAGAAGAAGAAGAAGAAGAAAAAAAAGATCATTATTAAAAAGAAACAAAAGACGAAAAAGAAGAAAAAGAAATGTAAAAAAAAATATGAAAGAATGTCTGAAAGAAGACAGTCAGGCAGTCATGCATACAAACATGAAAAGAGAGAATGGATTAAAAGGGAAAAAAAGAACTACACAATTCTGTTATAGTCTTGTAATGTAATTATTTAAGAATTCCACTGAACGCCTCCCTGGAACATTAACAAGAAGTTCTTCAGCACGTAACACATAAATAAAAAACACCTACTTCTTGTATAGTCTTTTAAAATAATTACTGACGAAACATTACAAACTTATTTTATAGTCTTTTAAAATACCTATTGACGAGCTGTCCTTAAAAGCATCCTTCAAGAGCTGGCAGAATTATATATAAAATACATGGAATACAATTTGTTATTCTCGTCAATATAATGACACAGAATTTGTACTTGGAGGTATGCTCAAGCGAGCGCTTCAGTGCTGATCATCTACCATTACTTAACGAAATGATTTCTAAATGGAAAAAGCAGAACAGGTCGGCGCAACCAGAAATCCCAGACGAAAGGAAAATCCATTACAGTAATGAATTGCTGTAAGAGGAAATGATAATGGAAACACGTCTTGCATACATGGAGAAATTGAGACTTTTGGAAATCTGTCTTTCGAGAATCGCAAAGCACATATAATTGGGTGCAGAACGATATCTACGTAAACGCTGTTTTATACTGCACTAAACTTACTAAAGTGCAGTTTACCTTGACAATTTGAGACTTTTCAGAGTTTTGTCTTTTTAAAAATTCTAGCGCAAATAGTTAGACGAGCAACAATAGTTAGATATTCTGTATTATGCCGAATGTAACACAAAGAACTTACAAATTCTAGAGATTTTTTTTTCTTCGGATTTTTGTGTTTCTTGGAAAAGTACAGCACTTATGAAGAACAATAGGTAGATATTTTGTAATATACTGAATGTAACATAGAGAACGTGCAAATATATTCGAAACATGTTAGACTTTTCAGCTTTGTTTTTTGAAAATTATAGTCCACATAGTTACATGTAAAGGAATGGTAAATAATCTGTATTATACCGAACGTTGCAATGTACATACATGTAGACAATTTGAGACTATTTGAGAGTTTTGTCTTTTTGAAAATCACTGCGCAAATAGATAATTAAAGTTAGATTACAACGAAAGAAAAATTATACGGTGCAGAATATCAATAAATATGTCAATACACGTGTAAAAAAATGAACAAAAATAACGGTTTCAGAGTTTGTCTTAGAAATTACTGTGCAAACAGTGCGTTGATCGAGAACAATAAATTGAGATAAAATGTGTAATTGTGAATTTAACAGAATATGATGCAGAATGCCTTTAATACTCTTGGAGACTTTGAGGACACTAATGAGTAATAAACTTGGTTTTGAAGCTCGCGTAATTTCACTTAAGAAAAGGCACATATCTGAAAACGTTTCTTTGGAAATGGCAGCGTATTATATAGTTCAGGGAAGAACAGTGGAGATATGTTATATACTTTATCACTATGTTCATATCACAAACATTCAAACTAACGTGAGGTTCATTCCGCTTTTAATATTGACAACAACAATAAAACAAGATGGCAATTCCCATTCAAACGTATTTCCAGACCTTCACGCCCTAAAGTCCTCACTTTTTACGGTGTTGTGAATTGTTTTTTGTCCTAATGAAGCAAAACGAAAGCATGAAGAATGTAAAAAGAAATGAAAGAAAAAGGAGAAAAAAAAGAAGAGCTTACGCTATAAAAATATCGTCTTACACCCCGATGAGCTTAGGGTAAGACCCCAAACCAGTATAGCTTACGTCTTAACACTAGCGTACTTTTACACCTTGAAATAAGAGTATGCCTGACAGATCCCTGAAACTCGGTATGAGATAAGTGTAGACGGAGTCCAGGAATACTCTGGATGTTGGCAAGGTAACACAATATTACAGGTTTTGCAGAAGCTCAAGGTAGAAATGAATTGGGTTTTTAAAGCGGTTTAAATTTCAGTTGAATCTAATGTAATGGTTAAATTCCAAGTTAAATAGGCACTGTGTTTATGTTTTAATGCATTACATTTTATATTTAATTGTATTACATTAATATTTTATATATACTGCCAAAAAAGAGTTATTTGAAGTCAAGATGCATCTAGAATTACATTGCATATTTGAAACAGAAATACGATTAATTTGGCGCATCATACTCATTAAAACAAAAAAGCAAACGATAGGAATGGTAACGATCATAAAGAAGAAGAAAAAGAAGAAGAAGAAGAAGAAGAAGAAGAAGAAGAAGAAGAAGAAGAAGAAGAAGAAGAAGAAGAAGAAGAAGAAGAAGAAGAAAAAGAAGAAAAAGAAGAAGAAGAAAAGTGATGGACCCTGAGGGTTGTAGAGTTCCTTCGAGTACACACACGCACACACACATACACGCAAACAAGCGCGCGCGCGTACTCCCATGCAGTGGCCCTACCCATAAAAAATACAAAATAAAAATAAATGTAAAATTTCAAATAAATTAACAAAAACACACAATTGAAATAATATAATAAAGTTAATAATAATAATAATAATAATAATAATAATAATAATAATAATAATAATAATAATGATAATGATAATAATAATAATAATAATAATAATAATAATAATAATAATAATAATAATAATAATAATAATAATAATAATAATAATAAGTAGTAGTAGTAGTAGTAGTAGTAGTAGTAGTAGTAGTTGTTGTCGTCGTCGTCGTCGTCATCGCCGCCATCATCATCATCGTCATTATTATTATTATTAGTAGTAGTAGTAATAGTAGTAGTAGTAGTAGTAGTAGTAGTAGTAGTAGTAGTATAAAAGTATTATTAATCATCATCATCATTACCGTCATCCATATTGATTTATTTATTTCGTCATCACATGAAGTAATACAGATTAACTACTGAAGTTCATGCCGTTATAGGGTCCAGCATTCTGTTCTTCTTCTTCTTTTTCTTCTTCTTCTTCTTCTTTTTCTTCTTCTTCTCCTTCTTCTTCTTATTATTATAAAAAATCATCATCATCATCATCATCATCATCATCATCATCATCATCATCATCATCATCATCATCATCATCATCATCACCATCATCATCACCATCATCATCATTAATCATCATCAACATTTCTTGATTTAGTCACCCCGTGAAGTAATACAGATTAACAACTGAAGTGCACGCCGTTTTAGCCAATTTAGGGCCCAGCACTCCGTTGTTATTGTTGTTGTTAAAACATTGAACAAATCGTGTTAAGCAAAAAAAAAAAGAAAACAACACTTCAATGACCTCGACCTTTTGTGGTAGAGCCACTCACCTAGGTAATGTTCCTATGAAGTTTGGTCAAAATCCGCTCAGTGGTTCTTGAGATGTGGTGTCCAATGGACTGGCAGATCGACATTTGCCTCGTTCTGAGATTTGGTGTCCAATGGACTGGCAGATCGACATTTGCCTCGTTCTGAGATATGGTGTCCAAGGGACTGGCAGATCGACATTTGCCTCGTTCGGATTCCCTACTATTTTAAAGTATGTCCAGATAAGTCTAGAAATGCACGAAGTAATGTTGATATAAAAAGATCCCATCATTAAAAAAACACACGATAGTCTTTAAGTTTTCAACTTGTTCTACTAGGTGTTAGACTAGTGATTTTCTACTTTGAGATGATCTGATTTTTGGAATCAGACTTGTGATTTTCTACTTTGAGATGATCTGATTTTTGGAATCAATACCTACCCCAACCCCCACACCCACGATTTTCAAGGTAATATTTTGAAGGTTGCAACAAAAATATATTGAGACTTGAAAAAATTGTTTTAAATATTTTCCAATATTCTTTTATAATAGTAGTTAAGATTTAGTTATGCCGGTTTTTGCAACCGCTTGGCTGAGGAGTGAGAAAGATGGAGTACGCTGGTTAAACCATCATCTGTGGTGCCTCAACGACCTCCGAGATACGGGATAGGATAGGATAGGTTGCATATAGGGTTGAAAAACAAAAAGTTAAAATCTGTCTATTTTTCTTTTCCAACGAGGGTTAATGGAATTCGAACTTTCAACGTATGCAACAGGAGATCGGAGCTGAGTGCGCAGTGCTATCTGCAATTACACGTACCCCGATTCTCTGTGTGTATGTGTGTGTGTATGTGTGAGTGCGCGAGTGCGTGCCTTTAAATGTGTGTGTGTGTGTGTGTGTGTCTGTGTGTGTGTGCAACTCTGTTGTTGGGTCACTATTTCCTGTCAATAAAGTCGAAGGCCGGCTACATTAACTTCGACACAACAATTAATGTACTTAATTCTCTCTCCACCCCCACATCCACACTCACCACACCCCCATTCACGGTCGCCCAGAGTTGTACCCGATAGTCAATTTTGCTGGCACAAAATGACGCCGACCAAAGGTAAGTATTCGCTAATAATAATAATAATAATAATAATAATAATAATAATAATAATAATAATAATAATAATAATAATAATAATAATAATAATAATCCTATCCTATCCTATACCATAACTCGGAGGTCGTAGGGGCACTGCAGATGATCGTTTAACTAGCGTACTCCATCTTTCCCTATCCTCAGCTGTTTCGCTCAGTGTCAAACCAGTCTATTCTCGAATGTTGTCCTCCCACCTCTTTTTCGGTCTCCCTTCTAATAATAATAATAATAATAATAATAATAATAATAATAATAATAAGAAGAAGAAGAAGAAGAAGAAGAAGAAGAAGAAGAAGAAGAAGAATACTGGATGCTATGCGCGCTTTTTCCCAAATCACGAATCAGGCTCAAAGCGTGGCGATCTGTATCAACCCACCTGTTTCACCCACTCTCTCATACACACAACAAGCACACATCTATCACTCAAACATGTGGTGTAAAGACAGAAAAATCGCTATTGGAAGACGGGAAAGAAATCGAATTTTAAGTTTTGAAATTTTAGATTGACTCCATCCAATACCATTATGGAAGGGAGGGGTGAACCGGAGTACCCGGAAAAATCCCTCGTTGACCTCGATAGTCTCGTACCTAAGTCACATAAATTCGCCCCTTGCTATCGAGAGAGAGAGAAAAAGAGATAGAGAGAGAGACAGGGAGAGACCGACCGATAGACTGACCGACAGACACAGACAGAGAGGAGGGGGGGATGGTGGGATGTGAATAGGAGGGTTGAAATATTGCAGATAACATGTAGCATAACTGCGTAATTCACCACAGTAGAAAAGTTATAAACCTGTGTTAAAAGAAACAACAAAGGAGTCACATTTTAGAATGCAATTAAAATCTTGTTTAAAGGAATACGCATCATTACACGGAGAGACGCAGACAAAAGGAGCCAGACGTAATCTTCCCATCTCGAATGACAAACACCCTTCCCCGCTCAAACCTCGAACAGGAGTATAGATTACCGCTAACTCACCTTAAGCTCGGTCTATTTCCGATCGCGATTACGCAGTCTTTTAGCAATTTAAGTAGAATGATCCCCAGATTCGCATTTCAGTATCGTTCTACCGACTATCGATATTTAGAAATGCTCTCTTCGTGATTGCATTTGACAGGAGACGCGTCTGTCATGTGTTCTGTGCAAAAGGGAAGGTTTTGCATGCAGTCAAGACTGCTAGTCGGCGCCCAAGCACCTTGAGCAGCACGTTGAGCGGGAAAAGGCATTACCGGTAGGCATTACATAGGGTGAGAGCAGCAGACCAGTCGTAGGCCAATACAGGCCCTGACAATGAGCGAAGAGCGGAAAGCGAATTACTCGAAGATCACACTAGTGAAGATTTGCAAGACGGACAATCCTGTACATTTTAGGTTACGTCCTCTTATTTTGTGTCTTTTTTCTCCCGAAACCTTCTGTCGAATAAGCATTATATCAAAGAGAGAGAGAGAGAGAGAGAGAGAGAGAGAGAGAGAGAGAGACACACACACACACACGCACACCTACACACACACACACACACACACAAAGACAGAGAGATGTTTCTACGCGCATGTATGCACAGGCTAACGTTTTTTTCCCGAAACCTTCTGTCGAATTAGCATTATATCAAAGAGAGAAAGGGAGAGGGAGGGAGGGAGGGAGAAAGGGAGAGAGGGAGAGAGAAAGGGAGGGAGAGAGGGAGACAGACAGACAGACAGAGGCACACAAAGTCTCTGTCCACCGCTACTGTTCCTGCACCTTTCAAGACGGCAGTTGTCAAGCCACTGCTCAAAAAGCCCAGCCTAAATCAGAATGAACAAAAAAAAAATACAGACCAGTATCTAATCTATCATTTTTGTTCAAGGTTACAGAAAAGTTGGTACTGAAGCTGTTACTCTCATACTTGCAAAGCAAATCTCTTCTCAGTTCCCATCAGTCAGCCTATCGCACCTCTCATAGCACCGAGACAGCATTACTCAAAATCACAAGTGACATTCTGCTTGCTCTGGACCACACTTCTTGATCTATCGGCTACCTTCGACACTGTAGACCACAATATTCTGTTCGAAACTCTCGAGTCGCAGTTTGGAGTTTCAGGGAATGCCTTGGCCTGGTTCAAGTCATACCTCCAAGGTCGTACGCAAACTGTCAGCATTGCTGAGGTGCTCTCAAAGAAGGAAAATTTGACTTATGGTGTGCCGCAGGGATCAGTTCTTGGACCGATTCTATTTGTGTTGTACACAAAGCCTTTGCTCGAACTGATTCAAAAACACGATGTAACTGTTGAAGCTTTTGCTGACGATACTCAGCTTTTAAAATCAAGTCTTCCTGTACAAATCGATGCCAATGTCCAAACTGTACAGAATTGCATTTCAGATGTCCGATCCTGGATGAAACAAAACTAGATAAAGCTCAATGATGATAATACAGAGGTTCTCCTGTTCAAAAAGACCAAAACTGCCTTAACTTGCACCTTGCCTACCACTGTAAGTGTAGGAGAGCATAAAATCTCTTTCTCTCAGTCGGCTAGAAATCTTGGCTTTTTATGTCGAGTGACATGACGCTTGATTTCCATAATGCACAAGTTTGTAAATCAGCACAATGATGCTGCCTTGCGTCAGATCAGCTCCATTCGCTGCTACTTAACCCTTCAAGCAACCATCACCTAAGTCTATGCTTTAGTCTTGTCTAGGCTAGACTATTGTAATGCCCTACTGGCATCTCATAGATAAACTTAAAAAAGTCCAGAGTTGTGTTGCTAGGCTAGTCTTCAGGGCAAAAAAGCGCGATCACATCACTCCACTACTCCGTAAGCTTCATTGGCTACCCATAGAGGCCCGCATTAAATACAAACTGTCCGTACTGTGCCACAATTTCTTCTCTGGAACCTGCCCTTCATACCTGTCAGATCTGCTGTCTATGTCCCTTCTCGCACTCTTCTTCTGGCTCTAGCACACTCTGCATTTAAAAAACCAACACCAAAATGTACGGAGAACGGGCGTTCACCTATTGTGCACCCAGACAATGGAACACTCTTCCAGCCAACATCAGACACAAGCAGACCACACCCTCATTCAAGCAAGCTCTAAAATCTCACCTCTTCATACTCTACTATCCTGACTAAATCCTTCATTCTATAGACCCTAGACGCGCGCAGCTCATATTTGTTCTGCTTTTGGCTATGCTTGTGGATTTGCTGTGATTGTGATGACTTGTTTGCAGAAAGTTAACTTTATGTATTTATTGATTTTGTGTGTGGGGTTTTATTTTTTTTCTGATTGTATAATTTCTAATGCAATATTGTAAGTTGTTTCACGTTTGTTTCTTTCTTTTCATGTAAAGCGCTATGCGCTTGTCTATAAAAAGACAAGTAATAGCGCTATATAAATGTCCATTATTATTATTATTATTATTATTATTATTATTATTATTATTATTATTATTATTATTATTATTATTATTATCATTAAAGACAGAGAGAAGTTTCTACGCGCATGTATGCACAGCCTAACATTTGTCTCTCCCCCGAAACCTTTTGTCGAATTAGCATTATATGTAAGAGAGAGAGAGAGAGAGAGAGAGAGAGAGAGAGAGAGAGAGAGAGAGAGAGAGAGAGAGAGAGACAGAGAGACAGAGAGAGACAGACAGACAGAGAGAGAGAGACAGAGAGAGAGAGACAGACAGAGAGAGACAGAGACAGAGAGACAGAGACAGAGAGACAGAGAGGCAGACAGACAGAGAGAAGAAGAAGACAGAGAGATGCACTGGCTAGAGAGGTCCCGCTGTGACTAACATAAACCTGTCATTGGGCAGGAAGATGGCAATACGTCACGGCCGTTACGTTGAGTCAGCTTGTGTATGTATCGTTTGTTATAATTATATGTATGTGTTATTTGTATGTGTATGCGTTTGTGTGGGTATGTTTATGTGTGTGAGGGTGCGTGGAGGCTTTGTGTGTGTGTGTGTGTCTTTATGTAATGCCACTGTCGCAATAACCACCGCCTCTTGCCTGTTTTATCATAATTATATTCAACGCTAAACATTCCGGGGGAAAAAAAACCCACAACAGCGACTTGCATTTCATTCCTACAGAATTCATTATAATTATCGCGAAGAACGAGCTCTTTGCAATGAACCGCACTCTCAAAGTCGGATTTCAGCTGAACTTTTGACAGTTTTAAGAAACTCGACTCTACTGTGATTTGAGTGTTGTTGTTTTTTTTAAACTGGAGGTTGGAGGTGGGAAGAGGGACGGGAGAGTTGAGGGGCGGGGGAGGAGGGATTGGAGTGGGATTTATCCAATCATTCATACGTTTTAACTCATTCAAATTTCATTTGCGCGATATCCTCTATAACCAAATGAAATTCACTTTGCGTAATATCCTTGAAAGGGTCCCAGTCTAGCATCACAGATTCAACAAAAACAGATCCTTTAAATATTCACCGTGAGTATTGCCCCAGTGATTAAAATTATAAGAAGCTTAGAACACTGTGATAAGAGCGGCCACCCCCAGACAGAGGGCGCTTAGGTATACCAGTTGTACCCGGGTTAGGCAGACAGCCGAGGTAGATTCTTTCATGTTGTAGACTGCAAGCAAGACAGAGCTACGCTCTAAGGGATCTCTCAAGTTGAAGACTAAAAGCAGGAACTGTTGAAATTCTATTCAACCTAGTTAGCCACAGCCTGACATTGTCAAAAAGACGAGCAGGCATCGTGGACCCGATCTGAGACACAAGACAAGTAAAAGTCTGCACTGACATTCGGCCTGCATTGGAGCCTCAAGCACTGCGCGACGAGAGCCCACCAGTCTGTCAACAAGGAGAAGAATCCACAACAACACAGCTCGTCAAAGAATCAACCACAACACAGCTCTTCTAATCTTGAGCTAAGTTCAAATTGACTCATTGCACCAAAACTGTCCACCCTTTGAAAACTCTGACTCTTTGGGCAGAATGCATCAATTGCCCGATGATGACACAGTAGCTGCATAGAACTATCAAGGAGCGAACTATTTGAAGTGACATTTGAACTTTTAAGTTAGTATCGTGAGTAGCAGATCTTGTATAGAGTAGGGGAAATAAATGCGTGATATTTACTGTTAACAAGTGGCTGGACTACCTCCCTAGTCACAGGAAGATTTACTAGCGATCCCCATCGACGATAGACGAGTGGGTAATAGCATTCCATTGTGCAGAGCCCAGCAACAATAGACCCACCGTCACAAACACACACAAAAATACCCTTCCCTTCCGAATAGCTTTTTTAACATATGAAATCCCTAAATTCGTTCTCATTTTGGAAAGGGGGTTCCAAAAAAGACGGTAATAAAATAACCAACAAATGCATTCCTTTCGTGTATGTGTCCAGTACTAGCATGAGATATGTGGCTGCACACATCATCGTTGTGAACTTATATATAGTAGCATAATTATCACGGTGCCGTTCCTATGTTATAAAACGTACTCAAAGAAACGGCTTTTCGCACTGGGCGCATTACTCGGGACCCGCGCGGACCGCGCCCTCTCGACGCACCATTTAAACAGTCACATTGAGTGTTGTCCCACTAAAAAAAATAAGGTTACAACAACCAAAAAAAAACTCTTTAGAAAGTAATCATTTTTTTACATGAATAAACAGTGATGTCCCGAGGCCTCGGACATCGGTCATGGCCCGATTCGTTTGGAAAATGACCGAATGCAAACACCTGTGTCCCGTCAAATGTCCGATTCTATTGCGAAATTAGCGATCATTGTCCAATAGTATTATGACTAGAGCGGTCACTGCAAGAAACATCTGTACAAACTGGAGTGTCAAAGCCGTTAAAACGAGTTTGAATAGTGGACAATGCTAGACTATTATCACTCTTTAGTACATTCCGTCAAACAACAAAAGGGCCGCAACTCTCGACACTTTTGAAAGGGAAATAACCGACACCATACTTCCTCTGCAACGATCTTAAAGAAGCACCATTAATCGGTTCGCTTCACAATCTGAATGTCCTATTGCTTTTATGTAGTCAGGACATGATGTCCGATTAGTTTTATGATTTAGGACATTTTGTCCTATTGCCCTCTAATCCTAGGAACACCACTGAATAAATTCCGTATTTTTTGTGCCTATTAATGATAACAGCTGTTGGCTAGTTAGCCAACATTTTAGAGCTAAACATCGCAGCTACCAAAGCCGATAAGAAGCAGAACCCGTAAAAAAAAATACTCGTAAGGTTTTTCGTTTTAGGATGATAAAATAGACCCAACCGTAGCGCGGACACCAAAGACGCATTCTTAAAGCCACGCTGTTCATTCAGAATGAGGATCAAAGGTCACAGGGCAGTGGTATCGAGGTACCGTTACAACTAGAGCTGGTTACCGTGGGTCAAAGTCGTACCGGTATTATTTTTAGGTCGTATCGGTATTTCGTACCGGTATATCCTATCCTATCCTATCCTATCCTATCCTATCCTATCCTATCCTATCCCATAACTCGGAGGTCCTAGGGGCACCACAGATGATCGTTTAACCAGCGTACTCCATCTTTCCCTGTCCTCAGCAACCCTGATTGAAACAATCAGTGTCAAACCAGTCCATTCTCGAATGTTGTCCTCCCACCTCTTTTTCGATCTCCCTCTTCGTCTACCTCCTTGCACTGTGCCTTGCAGGATGGTCTTTGCAAGACATGATGATCTGGTGACGGTACCGGTATACCGCGATTGTAAGTGTTACAATCAAATGGGATATGGCACTGACAGTAGTGAGCGACGCAAAAGAAAAATTGTCATGCACTTCAAAACAGTTTGAAAGAACCACATTTCCATAGAAACTCAAGCTTTATTATTGCTTGAACGCCTTCAAAACAAATTATGATAAATCGCTGTTTAGAACATCAGCAAACTTTAAACCACAAAATCAAAATAAAACAAAAAACATTCAACGGGAAAGGTCTTTAAGAACTTTAAGAGTTCAGAAGGATTGGCGACTGGTAGACTACCATGCTCAAACACGTGGATAAGCTGCTGTTCTTATAAGTTCTTCTTCAAGAACAGCTGCCTGTTCACGTGTTTGGGCTTTTAGGCTCGCTCTCTGGGCAGACAAGATGTCGCCCACTGTCGCGTTATGTGTTGTCGAGATTTCCCAGGAAACCGGTTCTTGGACACCCGCACCGGTATACCGTACCGTCGCGTTTCCGAGCCTGAATACAGTTACGTATCGGTAAAACCGTCCAGCCCTAGTTACAACTGGGAAAATCGCCCCCTCTCAGAACATGATTGGAAAGTTCAAACCTTGGCCGGCAGTTTGAGCAACGAAAGCCCACTGTATCATAGTTTAGTGTCAAAACAATGGCAATTTTGGGGTGAGCCTCTACGGTATCAAGGCAAATGTAATGGTAAAAACTCATTTCGCGAACATTTTTTGTACAAGTCCTTCGAACTTGGGCAACTTTAACTAAGCAACTAAGCGCAGTTTCATGTGTACGATTATCCCCCCCCACCCGCCGCCACCTCCCATCGTTGATTGGAAAGTTCAGATTTCGTCAAGTGCAATGATCCATACGAGACTAGAGCTTTAAGCAGCAGACGTTGACAAATCGTGCTATATTGGATTAATGTCAGACGAACCAAATACTAGGTGCAATTTTCATGATAAGGATGATGAGTAGGAGAAGGAGAACGAGTTGTTGTTCGTGTTGTTGTGTTGTTGTTGTTATGTTATTGATGATGATGGTGATGATGATGATGATGATGATGATGATGATGATGATGATAATGCTGCATGCTGCTGATGCTGATGCTCTGCTGCTGCTGATGATGATGGTGATGTAGACTAGTGAACGCACATTTCTCATGGATATATTGTTGTGCACACTGTGGTAAATCAAAGGCGTACTTTTGATGTTTAGAGCAAGCTATAGACTAAATCTTAATTCGCCACTTTCAAACAATACTACTGTGCAAATACACCTGAGCTCTTGCGGAAGGGCAATGTAAACATTGAGAAAGAAAAGGTCCTAATGCTTAATAATTCCTTCTTCGACTGTGCAAAGGACACCATTTTATTTGAGAAGACGATCAAGTCCTCGTGGAAGAGCATTCCAGAGTTTGGGCCCAAAAGCGAACAAAGTTCTCAGGCATACGTCCTTGACGTCATTCGCGATGTTGCGTAATCACTAAAACTAGATACCGCTTCCTTTGAGAGGATGATCACAGTTCTCAGTCCTTGTGGGAAGGAATACAGCGTGACCGAGCAATTAAACCTATATACTATCTGATTTTCAGACAGCCTACTATGCTGGGACCTATTCTTGGCCACGCGCGTCACAGCCAGCATCCAGCAGCATCTTTCTCTCCGTTATTCGGCGCTGGGAAGCAAAGACAGAGAGAGCGTGGCTAAAACTTTAAACAAACCTGCAATTCAGTCTACAGTGACTGAAAAGAGAATAAGGCTTCAAAAGGTCCAATCTACTCTTTATGGTGGAAGAGCGTTCCAAACGTTCGGCAGCGCAGCAAGGAAAGGCTGTATTGTGAGCATTGCACTAGACACATTTAATTTGAGCAGACAACCCACTAAACCAGGATAACAACCGCAGACTGATCTCGTGCATATTACTACCTCCTACACTGCAGTTAGAAGCTGCAAACATTTTGATTGCGCAGATGAGCTCCAACTCTCAAGTTTCACAAGTTCGTGAGTTCGATCCCCCAGTCAAACACCGATCATTAAAACTGTGCAAATTACACGAGTCGTCTTACAGCATTAGCGTCTCTGATGGATTATTTGGTCGTCGGGCATCGCCATTCAGTGTTGCCGTGTTGCTGGCAAAACGGAAAGTCGACACTTGCCATCTCAGTGGTTTGCTTTGTGGGTTCGTGTATTGATGACGAGCTAGCTTGTCTGGATCTCGCTGCCTAAGAACACTTGTTCTCTATGAAGTTGTGAAAAATCATATTTTGTTAGTTTGTTTAAGAACATGGACTCGCTTTGTTTTGCATTGAAAGAGGAAGAGTGGTGAATGTCATTAACTATGGACTGTGTGTGTATGTGTGCGTGCGCGCGCGTGTGTGCCTGTGCTGGTGTGTATGTGAGACTCAGACAGACATGCGGAAAGAGAAAGAGAGAGAGAGAGAGAAAGAGAGAGAGAGAAAGAGAGAGAGAGAAAGAGAGAGAGAGGGAGAGAGAGAGAAAGAAAGAAAGAAAGAGAGAGAGAGAGAGAGAGAGAGAGAGAGAGAGAGAGAGAGAGAGAGAGAGAGAGAGAGAGAGAGAGAGAGAGAGACCGAATGGATGAACAAACATTAAAGTTTGCGTTTACACTCACCATTGGCGAAACGGCAGACGGGAATACCCATCCCAAAGAAAGGGCAACAACAACAAAAAAACGTATTTTAAAAAACCAACCGAGCAATCATTTTGCTAAGGTGGACTGTAAAAAATGGCAACTTAACAATCTTGCCCATCAAGGTATTGGAAGCTGTGTCATCGGCGTGCAAAGCAAGCTCTCTACCACTGTGCTACGGCGGTGGGTCAGAGAGAGGGAGAGAGAGAGAGAGAGAGAGAGAGAGAGAGAGAGAGAGAGAGAGAGAGAGAGAGAGAGAGAGAGAGAGAGAGAGCGCGACCGACTGTCACGTGACCCGTGCGATTTACGTGAAACACATAAAAAACACAGACAGACCTCAAGTACAACTAGATCTACTCATAAATTTTACAAGACCACACTGTTTTGCTGAGCTTTTTTTTGTTGATGTATCACAATTTCTGTTCTTTCATACACATATATAAAACGTGCACATCAATGAGGTGGAGTGAATGATGTCAAATGGTAACATGCATATTGGTGCTACAAAGTATTTCTTATGACTTATTTATCTTGATACAAATTAGTACTTTACTCCCTTTCTTTGACATCCATTCAAGACACAATTAACATTATAAATCTACTTACAGTTCATCAGCCACAGCTTCAACACGTGAGAATAAAAGAATTATTGTTTTGAGTCAGACAGTCAGGTCTTTTGCTTTTTTCCTCACTCGTGGAATAGTTCTTTATTGTAGATCTTCGGCGGATATGGCCTTCTCTATATTGTCAATATGCAAACTTCTTTTACGGCCCAACCTCCACTCGTTTATAAAAGTTATTATATGTCGAACCCCAAAGTCTGTAGATCTTTATAGTTCAATGTTATTCACACGACAGGTTATTTGTTGATATCGGTAGTGGCAGATAGTCTTTGATATAACACAAATGATATTATTTGTCCTTAGAGGTTCTTCATAGGAATAGTCACATCATCGTTATCACACATGTAGATCAATCGTAGTTACGTTCGGTATTTAGAAGGAAGTCTTTTAATGATGTTCAATGTTCCATGATAGAATGAGGATTATAAAATACACCAACTGCAAACGTCCAGATTTTCTCCAAAAACACACCAAGTTAAAAATCCAACTAGAAGTAAAACTAAAACTGAAATTAAAACTTAAACCCCTGAAACATATGATAAACACGGAAATATTATCGAGACGCCGCCATATTCACGCGATGACGTCAATCAGTCTCACCATCACTTCCGCCTACGCCATCCCCTAACTGCTAACGAAAGAATACATTTCTGCATTCTCCGCGCTGTTGAAAACCCGAATTAATATACATGCAAACATGCACGAAACGATCGGAACCAGTCCATTCTCGAATGTTGTCCTCCCACCTCTTTTTTTGGTCTCCCTCTTCTTCTGCCTCCTTGCACCGTGCCTTGCAAGGTGGTTTATGCAAGGCCTGATGCCCTGGTGAGGTGGCCATACCATCGGAGTTTCCTTTTCTTCACCATTGTGTCTATGCCATCATCATGTTGTCCAATGGCTTGTGTGATGGTCTGTCGGACGTTTGAAAATGTATTTTAGGGCAATAACTCTACACATGAATTAATGATGCAATCAATCGAACCGTGTAAGAGTCCGCAAGATAATTCTTGATTAAAAAGTCCAGAGGAACCTTATCTGTTCCCACTGCACTGGAAAGTGTTCCATTCTGACAATGATATGAACATGGAATGCCTCTCTCTCTCTCTCTCTATCTCCAGTCCTTGTTTTTCTCAATTCGAAATGCTTTCTTGCTAGAACGTGTGGGCCAAATTCTATCGGCATTTTCGCTTTTACCTAACCAATGTATATTTTGGAAGTTGGTGGATTCACTTTGCCCCATCCGTGTTCTAAAACTACGCTATTGTGCAATTCAGGGAATATAATTAAAAGCCCACCTCTATTGAAATGCATGGTTTATATTTTCAATGCTTCGCGGCCGCGGTCTATTTTTTAAACGTTGTTGGATAAAGGTTGGATATATTCAAAGATCCGAAAGGTTTAACTTATCCTTAACTGCTTGAACGTAGCCGATTTATACTGTATTTTGTAAAATGTAAAACTTTGACGAACTTGCTGTTCAGGGAGAGTCAGGATGTCTTGAGAGAGAGAGAGAGAGAGAGAGAGAGAGAGAGAGAGAGGTGGGGAGGGAGAGAAAGAGAGAGAGAGAGGATGTTTGCCTATTGCACACCTCCGTGGGTAAATCCTGATTTGTGATTCCCGCTATTCCCTGACCATGCATCATGCAGTGCCTACTTTGTAATCAGACACACCATCTCACCGCTACCTGCATTAGAAATGTAATGAAATGGCTTTCTCGACAGCTAAGGACTAAGGAGGATTCTGGCCTGATCGGAGACCTTCGCGCATCCTTCATTCTGGTGTTGATAGAAAACTAGGTGATGATGGTGGGGGTTGGTGTTGCTGACCCGATCACAACCGAGTGCTTCTTTCAATATTCCATGATAACATCATGATTACTAATTGATGACGACGATGATGATGGCAGGGGTGGTAGTGGCGACGACGATGGTGGTCGGTCTCACCCGATCTCGACCACGAAGTGCATTTACCATTCGGTGATAGGATGATAAAATGATTGAAAATTGACGACGGTGATGGTGGTGGTAATGTTACTGCAGCTATTGCTGGGTGTCGGATAGCGCAGTGGTTGGAGCACTCGCTACTGTGTCGCACGTTAAGCACCGTCCAGTGCGGTTAGCACTTGGATGGTTGACCGCAAAACGTGAGGCGACAAATAACAACGCCCCCAGTTGACTCAACTGTGACTGAGTACCTACTCTCTTAAGGGTGGGGAAGGTAAAGCAGCGAGGGAGAGAGATGGGCATCACCCTCATTACGCTGGCCCAAGATAAGTGTGATCTCCAACATCACGCTCCCCTACGGCCACAAGGCTATGGGACTACCTTTACCTTTACTTTACCTGTTGATACATTCGTCACAGATCTTTTGTTTTTAATATTGTACTGTATTGAGTAGGGACGTGGCTTTAAAACATAGGAAATCTATGCCATCACTTCTCATGAGTGGGCTGCAGTTACAGTATGGAGCAGAAGGCACGGATGACAGACTACATTACAGAAGCGACACGGGAGGCATGTTTTACCAGTTTAATGGCCTAGATTTATGCGGTATATACTGAACTACACCCCCCCAACCCCCCCTACAACCCTCTGAAGAAAACAAAATCCATTTTCTTATATAACCCATCACAATCCATGTTTCTAAACGGCATTCCCGTGATAACAAGCACAGCATGGAACATTTTATTGTTCCATGTGTCGCAAGTTAAGCGCCGTCCAGTGCGGTTAGCACTTGGATGGGTGACCGCAAAACGTGAGGCGACAAATAACAACGCCCCCAGTTGACTCAACTGTGACTGAGTACCTACTCTATTAAGGGTGGGGAAGGTTAACATGCGACACATGGAACAAGTAAATGCGACACATGGAACAATAAAATACGATCCATTATAACGTCCATAGGATAGGGTTGTGCGCATACACCATGGGTACTGAACTTGCACACGAGCACAAAATGCATCTGGATTCTTATATAAACAAGAAAACTCTGGCAATGTAAACTCATCACAGTAACAGCATTAAGCGGGTTTGAAAGGAGAGTGCCTCCGTAAAAATGTGGTCAGTTATACAAGCTTCGTGGGCTAAAGTGGATACTGGACCAAAACGTAACCTCAAAATGATCTGCGTTCTTACATAATATAAAGAACAAATCGGTGCATTCAAACGCAACCCACTCACAGCATGAAGCGGACTACAGGAGGGTGCATCAGTGAAAATGTGATCCCTCAGGGGTGTCTATTGAATTAACACACAAACCCACACATTATTTGTGTTCTTACGTAAACAAGGTAAAATCTATACATTCAAACTCGACATAGTCACAGCATGAAGCGGAAATGGAAGAGAATGCATCGGTGAAAATGCGATCCATTATCAGCTTCTGTCGGAGGGTGGACAGTCCGGGGTCAGATCTAATCACCTCATGCAACATGCACCAGCACCCTTTTTCAATCACGGCTAGGGGAGGAGGAGAAGGGAGGGGGTGGGTCTGGAGGTAGATGGAGAAAGGGAGTGAGAGCGAGGATACAATGGATGGGTTATGTGGGGAAGAGATGACAAGAAGGGAGAGGAGAAAGAGGAGTGGGATGGACGGGGTTGGACGGGCATATTTAGGTGTTAACATTTAACTTCTATGCCATGGACCCCATGTTTGGCACAGAATATAGTTATATGTGTCACCGACTGTATGTGTCTCAAACGACCATTCGTGGTATCGGTGAATGCATGATTGTATTTGGGGGTCGAGGTGTTTGTTTTTTCGGAACCCACCCTTGAATTGTTGTTCTTTCTGACTCTGTCTCTCTGTCTCTGTCTCTATGTCTGTCTCTTCCCGTCCGTCCTCTCTGTACGCCTCATCCGCTTCTTCTTTTGCACCCCCCCTCTCTATCTCTCTCTTTCTCTCTATTCCCTTCCTCCCCCTCTCTCTCTCTCTCTCTCTCTCTCTCTCTCTCTCTTTCTCTCTCTCTCTCTCTCTCTCTCTCTCTCTCTCTCTCTCTCTCTCTCTCTCTCTCTCTCTCTCTCTCTTCCTTCTCGCGTCTTGCTCAAATGCGTGGATATTGTTCGCCAGTCCCCGGAGACCCTGTCCCCTGCCAGCCGACATTGTCCCCGGAAGACTCAGGTTTTCATCTCCGCTCATTCTTCTCATTTCTCGCTCCTTATCGCGAGAATGATGCCTGATTACGCGCATGCGCACCAGCAGGAGAGGTCCGGGCTAAAAAAAGGAAGCAATCCGGGCCTGAGAGGGGAAAATGGAGTTTTAAATCCACCGTGGACTCACGGGGCCTCTTGCTCATTCCGTCGAGCCACAATATTGCCTCATCCTTTTTTTTTGTTGCTTCTTCTTCTTTTAAAAAAAAGAAACCTTCCTTGTTTGGACCAAGACTGTTTCCGCTGTAGAAAGCACTTGCAACATCCATTGCGAGTTCAACTCGTGGTCGATCACCTGCATGGCTGAACTCTAGTTCCTGTCAGTCAACATAGCAGGGCTGAAGACGTCGTCTTTGAGAAAGCTTTAGCTTTGCTTTGCTGTAAATAGCTAAGAAGAAACAATTTAACTACTAGCTCTTTTTTTTCTTAGCAAGCTTGTTGTTACTATGGCCTGCTAAATTCGGAATAAGCCTTCATCACGATGGTGTTACGGGCGTCTTGATTTCATCTACTTTTCAGCAGCACTTTGATCAAGGGAAGTGGTTTGAAGCTGTAGAACTAAATACTGTTCTCTACTTCGTGAATGAATTACACGGGAAGATTACACGCAAGTTACTTCCCTTCAACAATCTTTACGATGCATCATAGTTCATCGTTGATGCTTTGAATCCCCACTTTGCAGACGGGTGAAGTTTACAATACATTTCAAGGGTTTAGACGAAGCATGCCTGAAACAAAATAACAATTCCGTGTAACGAAGAAAACAAATTATTTGATTTATTTGTATAGTATACTTAACAGCTTTAAAATAAACTGATCAGTGCGATGGCCGCTGTCAAGCTTGAACTCAAAACTCCTCAAGCTCAAAAGCTCACAAGTAGGCCTACAACCCGACCAAATTCTAGAACATTTGTACATTAAAAATGAATACATTAAAACTTCTCTTAACTCAGGTTTAAAATTACACAAGTTTAAAGAACAGGTATAGCACATTACGTTGGGCCTGCCACACAAAAGCAATACGGAGAAGGGAAACAGAAGGAAAAAAAAAAGGTTGGGATTAAATAGAAGCTCTTACTAAATTTGAAAGAAGAAACCACAATGTCGCAAACTCTTATTTGAAAGCAGAACCCACAATGTTACATGGTGATTTTCTGGCGGAGAGAATTGACAGCAAGGTTTCATTGCATGGCTGTCCCGTGATTGCAACTTTGTAAGGATTTAGTCGGAAGGCGGACTGAAACTTCTCAAAGTGGGTGTAAACAGTACGAAATATTGGCCCGGGGCTAAAGGGTTTAGGGAATCGGACAGGATTGTGTTGGGTGGGCAATGAACGGTAGATTAAGAGAGAATATATAAGGTCGAGAGAGCTGGAAACAAAACAGTAGTCTGAGGAAACCACGACAGGATAATTATGTGTAGGGAGAGGGAGATGGAAATTATTATATTGTGTAGATGTTAAATTTGTATTCTAGATGTAAACTGCACGCCAAACCCAACACCACTCTACCCCGCCTTTCCTTAGCTAACATTTTGGTGACATATTATGAGAAATCCTAAAAAAAAACGACTTCGAAGAATATGGGCAACTAACTAGGAGGTGATCAGTTCCAGCAGAGAGAACTTGTTAAGAAGAGAAAGTGGGAGGACAATCTTGGAGAATTCAAGTCTGCGTGTGCTGAATAATGCTGAAAG
>CM072518.1:53642418-53677418 GCA_036898135.1 Oncomelania hupensis | reverse complement strand
AGTATAAAGATTGCGTTTATCTTAAGGACTCTTTAGAACCGGGAAATGCAATGAGGAAAAGGAGCTAGGTGGGCATCGGCGCACTCTCAGAAAGCTGGCCCTGAGAATAGAGAGATCCGCAATACCTCTTTTCCTTACGACTGAAATGTTAAACCCGGTCTTGTCTATCCGTCTTAGGGTTGCCGAGAACAGAGAAATATCGAGTACGCTGGTTAATCGATCATCTGTACTGGTGCCCCAACGACCTTTGAGGTACGGATAGGATAGGATAGGATAGGATAGAATAGGGATAGGCTGTGTTTAGGTCATTGGCTCTCACTAGAAGCGGGAAAGGCAAAGAAAGAAAAAAAGCCATCATCATCATCACACAAGCTGGCTCTGATAAAAGGGAAAGTTGCTAGTCCTCATCTTTCCCACTCTTTGAAATGAACAGTTACATTTTTACACACACACACACACACACACACACACACACACACAACCACACAAACACACACACACACACACGCACACACACAAATTTTGACAATTTATTCAGAATGTCCAACAGAGCATTATTATACAAAACATCATCTTCTGATTGTAATGAGCTACAACATCGATCGAAACCAACAGACGCATCAAGAAAATGAACTCGCTACCACGCACTCAAAACACACAACATTCACACTGGCATAATGAACACACAGGAAACAATTTTTCTAATTTTGTTGAATATGAAATATGGGCAAACGGTTGATTAACTGAACAGTATAGGCAGTTCTGTGGCGATTTATTCCATTACAACATTTAATTGCTCTTAGTTTAATGAATGACTCGCTCTCACACCCATACACACACATACAACAACAACAATACGACGACAACAACAACACTTGTGTATTAACTTACTGTCATACAGCTAATGTACTCATCATCACTACTTTCTTTTAGACGCAACAGTGGTATGGAGTGCTGCAGGTCTGCTCGCTACTATAATCACTCGATAAGCATCAGAAACGTGTTTAGACGCATCAACTGTTGAAAGGGACTTTCTGACGTCGCCTGCAGGGGGCGACGACTCTTGAAGGACCAGTAGGAAGGCTAGAACAGTTATCTCTCCTTTGATCAGGGGTCAGACCTGGGGCTAAAGAAACCGGAGCATGGGGGATCACAAGAAAGTGGGAGCGGGGGAAGGTGTGGGGTGGGGGGCAGATTTTGTGAGTTAAACATGTTTGACTGCTGAAGACCGAATTTCTTTTCGTAGCGGCTTTGCGGAAATCCTGGTGGGGTTTTAGCGTGTGAAAGATGATGGAGATGATAGAGCAACTCGTTACTAGACCATCAATCAAACACCAGCCTTCCAAGTACGCTAAGGTGGTTTTGGTTGTCTTCTTTTCAGATCATGATCCCTACCCAGTCTTCGTTTTAAAGCATGCTGGTATATTTATACCGCTACAAGTCTACATGGGCGTTCTCCTATACCTAGACAAGACTGTAATTTGGACAGGGTCATAAAGAGCGATCGCTGGCGAGGAATGAACAAGGGAGACACAAATACCCTAGGTTGCGACTGTCTCGCCCACGAAAGGGAGGGCCCGGAATCAAATAATAGCATCCTGGACATAATCCCTATTGGACTGGCACTCTGGCACCCAGGTTCGAATCCCGTGGTGGGCGATATACAATTTTCACTGTCCATTTTAACAGCATGATTGATCTGGTGGTTCAGTGTTGATTGATTCTCAATCCCCTAAACGCTAAGTGTCCGGGGACGTTAATCTACCTAAGTGATTCTCCGCAGCATCATTTAATGCTAAGTATATGCTTAACCATCGTAAACATAGCCACTTTCAAATCTAACTTAAAAACTCATCTCTTCCTTAAATGTTTCTGAGCTTACCTCCCATCATCATCGTCGTCATTCCTCCATTTGTTTTGTTTGTGTTTTGATTCAGACCGCCGCCACCACCCACCCCATCACCCATCCTTAGCTCTCCCCTCCTCCCTCCCTCCATCGTCTCTTATTCGTTAGCAAGTGTCTGATTTTGTATGAAGCCGGATGTTTAGAATGAATGCGTGAGTACTGCGCTTTGAACTGATAGTGTTCCTTGGGAAAAAGCGCTATATAAATATCCTTATTATTATTATTATGATTATGATTATTATGATTATGATTATTATTATTATTATTATTATTATTATTATTATTATTATTATTATTATTATTAACCATCGTAAACTAACCCTACAATTCCTCATCGTCTTTTATTCACGCCATGACTCTACCTAAACTGTTTATTGTTGTCGAAAATAGAGGTCGATATTTTTGCTCCATGTTCCGGTTGCGTAACCAGAGGAAAGAGAGAGAGAGAGAGAGAGAGAGAGAGAGAGAGAGAGAGAGAGAGAGAGAGAGAAAGAGAGAGAGAGTTAGAGAGAGAGAGAAACTTTTGAAACTTTCAAAATTTTTTATTAGGGGTAAAGATTCTAGACTAATTATTAAGTCAAATCTTCCAATCTGTCCCTTAACAAGTTAACATAATAAAGAACCTTTAACATTAACTTGGAAATCAAATTACACACACACACACACACACGCACACACACACACCCACACACACACACACACACACACACACACATCTTTGTCATCATCTTTAAACAATTTTAGACATCCATCATCCTTCCCATTCCTCACCCTTATAATAATACATTAATAAATAATTACATGAATGACCGTGTTCTCATATACGTTATTATACATAACTTTTATAATTAATTTCGCAGATGCCTACATATTTTACTGTAGCCGGGCTACAAGGAATTTCCGACTACATTACATTTGAAAGAAAACGGTGTGTCGCAATGATTGTTGCCTGTAATATATGTTTAAAAAAAATTGGTGCCTGTGATATAAAAAAATAATACAGATGCAGAATTTTGAAAATAGAAGTTTAACTTATTCTTTAAGATGTTATGGCTAACTAGGTCAAATGCCTTTTTATGTCAATGAAAACTTCCCCTACAATGTCTTGCATGTTTATAGCATCAAGCCAAACATCACATAGATTGGCAAGCGGTGTTCAACAAGAGTGTTTAGGTCTGAAGCCAGACCGAAGAGGATGCAAAAGAACATTATTTTCTCAGTATTTCATTAGGTTAATGTGAATAGTTTTTTCCAGGGGTTTAGATGGCACAGGCAGAATGGAAATTGGTCAAAAGCTGTCAAGAACTGAAGTATCACTTGTTTTAGGTAAAGGTTGCCCTTTAGCTTCTTTAAAATATTGAAGGAACCCGGCTTTGATCAATGCACAGACTATAGATGTAGGTTAAAGGTTTAATGATATAAAGATTAGGAGACAATTTTATATTGAATTACATTACATTACATGATTATTGCTTTAGGTCCAGCGGACTCTTACGAGACAAATCGGGACCATTTATAATGAATGCATTTAGATTAGAAATGTCCATAGACTGTATATTTTTTCATTTTCTGTTAACCGAGGTATAATACAGGAGGCAGATTCGTGAAATTTGTTTCTGCAAAACTGGTTGATCTTATTTTATATTGTATCTGTTTTTGTGTTTGTGTTTGCGGTATTAGATTTAATAGTAGAGTCAGTCAATGAAAGGAAATATTTATAAATTCATCATTAGAAAAAATTAAATTGATTTGTGTTTTTTTTTGTTCTAGATCTTTTGCAAAATTCGTTCATTGCATGCCAAAAACAAGTGATATTAGTGTTTTCATTTAATAATGAAATTTGAAAAAAAAATGTTTGCATTTCTTACGAGGGTAAGGACTTTATTACATTTTTTTTAATAAAGATTAAACTGTTTTTGTTTTGTAAATCTGTCACGCAAGGACATAGCAACTTTAATTTCAGTTGTCATCCAGATGGGAACTGATGCATGTTTCACCATCTTCCTCTGGATTGGAGCATGTGCATCAAGGACATAAAGCAATACTTTTAAAAATATTTCGGCTGTTTTGTTAGGGTTATTATGAGCTCTTAAATTGTTAAAAACCAATGCGGACTTATCAAAATTCTTAAAGTTTCTATACATAATATAGGTATGACCTTAAAACTAGTTTTTGAAGCTGACATAAACATTTGCAAAAAATGGCATTATGACCGCTGAAAGCAGCATAAATTATATTACTGTTGTTACTGTGGGCCTATATATGATCAAGAAGAGTTGACTTTGTTTCTGTTACTCTTGTCGGTTCTTGAATAAACTGAGTTATACCAAGCAAGTTTGTTATTGTGTTCCAGCGCGACTGAGACTGTAAAAGATTAAAGTTAAAGTCCCCTAATATTGTAAAGTCTAAAATGCAAACATTGACTGTGTCCATCATTTGTTAAAAAAAAACTGAATCAATCGCAGTTGCTGGCAGGATTTCTGTAGATGACTCTTATAAAAAATTAGTAGGCATCCAGTATTTGTATATGGCCTGACCTCCAGCCAGATGCATTCAATACATTTGAGTTCAAGGTCTTTTCTCCGTTTAAGAGAGAGAGAGAGAGAGAGAGAGAGAGAGAGAGAGAGAGAGAGAGAGAGAGAGAGAGAGAGAGAGAGAGAGAGGAGGGGCTATATTTAACTTGACTTTTTCGACAGCTATTGTGGATCGACACGGGCGCGGGAGATAAATCTTGTATTCTCTTCAAAGATAGAGGGCGGGTAGGTAATCCCAATCTGTTGAAGTCCCGATTGATCATGAGCCCCACTCGTAATTCTTCCAAAGCTGTAAAAGTCGAGACCAAAACATCCTCCTAAGGCTATAAACTGTTAAAAGAAAGAAAGCCTCGGTCTTGATAAATTTACGACCTTACTAATCTGTTCTGTCGTCCCCTCTGAAGTGTGCAGTGATGTTTGCTAATTTACCCGATCAAGACATAATGCGTTTCAGTTCGCTTCTGTAATTTAGGTGTAGGTACTGACCACAGGCTAAACGATTCATTGATCAACACAGCAATGCGTAAGAAGATCAACATGAGTTAATTATGGAACATCTAAATGGAAAGTGCAGAAATGAGAGGTAAAGTCGCGTATCCCATAGTATAGTCGTAGAAAAAGTCTTTCAGAAAAACAGTCACCTCACTTTCAAAGCATAAGGGAGTATGATTCTGCCAACGATTTTTTTGCTGATAGACAGAGAGTCACCTCACCTTCAAACATTAGGGAGTATGATTCTGCCAACGATAATTTTACGGAACATTGGGTTAACAACTGGGCTATATATAACTCCTGGTTCTACATAGTACGGTCGTACTATCGAATAATACTATTACAAAAACTACAGAAGCATATAAACTTGCAAGAATTATGAACTTAGATGAATATAGGAGATTATCTTGTGCGAAATATATAATCAGAGCTAAAGCTGTAAACAATAGTACAGATGAAGAGCTTAGTATTAGATCGGATGTAGATTTTCCAAAACATGCCCAAAAGGTGCACTCTATGTTATGTTATGTTTATCAGTTTATAGTCCCCTCTCTTCCCGTAAGGATTTTCAGAGAGGAGACTCTGACTCTTTTCAAACAATAGCAACATATACTAAAGATCTTATTCAGTTAGATTTAACACATATTGATAATTTATGTAAGGATACAATATCACCAGTACCTCCATGGGAACTTGAAACAGCACATTATGATATACATTATTGTAATGAAAAAAGAGCCAAAATCCGAATCTTATTGCGGTTGAAGTTCGGAATCATTTATGTGAAAAATATTCAGAAAAATTAAAAATATACACTGACGGATCTGTTTTAGAAACAGGGGAAACAGGAGCTGCTTTTGTTATACCAGATTTGAAAATATCAGAATCATTTTATATAGGAAAGGGTTATTCTATTTTTACTGCGGAATTAATTGCTATATTAATGGCTCTAAATAAAATTTCTAGTTTATGTCTAAATATATTTAGTATAGTTCTATGCGTAGATTCTCGATCTGTTTTAGAAGCTCTAAAATCTAATATTACCTGTGAACGAAAAGAGATTATTTTTGAGATTAATAACGTTATTCATGGATTGATAATTAGTGGTACTGAAGTGACCTTTTGCTGGGTTCCATCGCATTGTGGATTTCTATATAATGATTGGGCTGATCATGCTGCAAAATTAGGGGCATTAAATATTAATTCCCTATCAGTTAAATTAAATCTGTCTTCCAAAGAGATTCAAAATAATATTGAAAATGATATTGTAAAGAAACTTCAGTTCCATACATACTATAACAATCTTCGTGGATTTCCCAGATCAGTTTCATCTATAGCAAACAGAATATTATTAAATTCAATTAAAACCAAATATTGTAAAAATGTAAAGTGCATTTGTGATGAACCTTTAACTCTAAAACATATATTATTTCATTGCATTCAGGTTCATCGTCTTTTGCCCCTTGAAGTAAATACTTTAACATCAGTTAAAAACATCAGCAATGAATTGAGTGTTGGATTGGTAAAAGCTCTAATTACCTCTCCAGTCGCTCGTTTTATTTAACTGACATTGTTATTGTTATGTTAGAGAGATAGTAATAGTATCTATGTGTATTTATGTGTTCATGTATGTCTGTTTAAATGCGTGAATCTGTATGTATGGTCTTTATCATCTTGATGAAAAAAGACGTTAATAAAACAACCAACCAACCAACCAACCATAATACTATTACCTTTATTTCTACTCTCCAACTAGCAATTTGGACATCTCACTTGGCTTTGCGTGAGATACAGAGTGGTCCTTGCTGTTGCGCAGTGCACAGTGCACTCACTCGCAGCAAGTGCCCGCCTCGGGCGATGTGGGTCCGACCGATAAACTTGAGTGCATACTAGGTTCGTGTGACCAGCTCGGTAAGTTTTTGTTTTCTATAATAAGATTAATCCAACCCATAGCGATATAGGCATTTCTACCGATAACGATAAGAGTATACATGTACCATACTTACCCACCCACTTACCTACTTCCAATCCACCCCACACTCCCCGACAATCCCATTCATTCATCATTCTGACCTCTTTTCGCTGAACAACAGTGGGACAAGACAGTAGGTGATTAGTTTGGAGCTCTTTTTATCGAAAATCAATGTACCAGAGCGACCTGCTTGACCTCGCACATACCACTAATATTTCTCTCCTCCCCCCCTCCTCCTCCAGCACTGGAGGACGAACCTTTAGCCAATTCAATCATAATCAATGATAAACCTGCTTAAACGTGCTTAGCACACACAACATCTCTCTTAAGCAGCTTGTCATACAAATGAATGCGCCGTCACTCTGACAGCCCAATTGATGCGCCGTTACAAAGGATGGTTATTAGCTTCCGCTCGGAAACTACTGTTTTTGACTTTGGGCGTCCGGCGGACATTTGTGCACTGTTCTCTGTAACTACTGGACGGATGTCTTTTTTTTTAAACTTGGTATTTAGTTAGAAAATAGTGAACCCTACCAGATGACCAAAAAAAAAATAAATAAAAATAAACATGTTAGACGAAGTCATCGTGATGTCAATTTTTTTTTCACTCTCATCCTATTTTCTTCCAAACTATTGGAGGGATTTCGTTCAAGTTTGGTAAATATACAGTACTTAGACTTTTATCTGTGCCTCCAAGGTAAAACCCAACGTATGGAAATCGAGTTACGTAATCATCGTAAAGTGATTTTTTTTAAAGATATTTTTTTAAATTTTAATATTTAAAAAAAAAAAATTGTATGTAATTAGAGTGTTTAGATGCCTGAACGAAACAAAGCTATATTGAGTGACGTCATCGTGTGACGTCGTCATGGTGACGTCATTAATTGGTGTGTTTTTTTTTTTTTACTGGTAGGATTTGGTTCAAATTTGGTATATACTTAGACCTTACATACATGTAACAACGTAAAACCAAAAATATGCAAATCGAGTGACGCAATCATGATGACGTCACCGTTTAATTTTATTATGCCTTTCCTCTAAACTTTGTATATAAAGAGAGTGTACTGATGCGTTGAGCCGTATTTAAAACTTACGTATCGTAAGTGACGTTACCGTGTTGACATAATATTTTTATCTTCATTTAGTTATTTATTTTGCACAATTTTCTCTGAAACTAATAATAGATGGATTTCTTTGAAACTTTATATTTAGTTATTTGACAAAGTTCCACGGGGCAGATTGTCAACCTCAGAATAATCTGCGAAAAATACCTACAGCACAAACATCTATATCATGTGTTGTAAACTTTAAGAAAGCGCTTGACCGAGTCTGGCATGCAGCTCTTTGGGCAACCATGACAGTGTACAACATCAGCCCTATCATTATTGGTGTCATCAAAATCGTGTATGACAAGGTTACCAGTGCAGTCCTCCACAACACCGCCATCAAGAGCTGGTTCAGGACAACAATCGGCGTGGGCCAAGGATGTCTACTCTCTCCAACACTCTTCATCATCTTCCTAGAGCGCATCATGTCAGATGCCTCTGCAGAACACCAAGGCACAGTCAGCATAGGTGGTAGAGCAATCTCTGCCCTCATTAAGCTTGCCCAGAGAATAGTGGGGTCTGCCTTTCTCTCTCTCTCTTTTTCTCCCTCCCTCCGTTCCATGCAACGACCGAAAGGTTACTATAACACCTTTTCCTTTTTCAATCATAGATGAATCCTGAAAATGAGGCTGAGGTCACTTAAAAAAACAAATAAACTTCTACACGTAAACTAGTTAGTACGATCACAGAAGAGTTTAATACTGCACATTATTGGAGTGAAATATCTCCGATACGCGTATAAAAAAAGAAGCGGCGTTCGAAAATGAGCTCAGGTTACTTCAAAAAGGCAATGACAATGTCACAAGAGTGAACACATGAGTTATTTGCTTAGTCAGAACACGCCCTGAAGATTATTTTGTCAGAGTGTGTGCACTCTACTCTGTTTAATTGTGTGCGCCTGTGGCAATAAACATGACGCAAATCAAGAGAGGTCAGTCACGCAATGTTTTAATAGCAGGTGTTCTTTTGGAACTCTCGGACACGTGCACGACGTTTTAGATTCGAAATTTAACAGCTCTAGTAAAGTGTAACATCACTGGATTCAAAGTATAATGGACTTAGAATCAGCTAATGGTAATGTTTGTGTTACAATTAACAGAGACTTTACTGTCCTTATTAGATCCTATCCTATCCTATCCTGTCCCGTAACCCGGAGGTCGTAGGGGCACCACAGATGATCGTTTAACCAGCATACTCCATCTTTCTCTGTCCTCAGCAGCCCTCATGGCTTCGCTCAGTGTCAAACCAGTCCATTCTCGAATGTTGTCCTCCCACCTCTTTTTCGGTCTCCCTCTTCTTCTACCTCCGTGCACTGTGCCTTGCAGAATAGTCTTTGCAAGGCCTGATGATCTGGTGATCCTTATTAGATAGTGAATAATTATGAAGTATTGTTGACCCTAATAGTCATCCTAATCACGATTTATAACCACGTTCATAATAATCGTAATCCAATTCACTGAAGCCATGAAAGATTATAACAAGGGCTAATTAATTTTCTTGTTGCAGCAAATTAAATTATGTCCCTTTAGCTTCTTAATTACACCCGTTTAGGTAGAGACATGGGTTAAGCAAAGTATGGGGATTCTCACAAGCATAATTAAAGAGAATGGCATTAAGCTCAGTGGACCTTTAACGCTAAAGACAGCACTCAACCCGGTCTGGGTGGTTTTGACATTTCGACTTTGTATGAGAGTTTGAGCTTTTCCTTTGTTTTTGGGTTGGAAGATGCTAACATAAGGACGATTATTATCATCATAATCCTCTTCTCTTCTTGTTCCTCCTCCTTATCATCATCATCATCATCATCATCATCATCATCATCATCATCATCATCATCATCATCATCATCATCATCATCATCATCATCATCATCGTCGTCGTCAATCATCATTAATCATCATCGTCATTTATAAGGAACAGATTTCAAATATTCTGCATCTCTTGTCCCACAGTCTGAGTCCTGAATGGAATGAACGCCTCCGCAAGCGACATGATTGTTGTCATCATCATAATAATTACCAAAGCCGCTCATGGTCCCGGAGCGATCGCAGACAAACTCGAATGAAGAAACAATAAAATGACAATGCTAACATGTCGTTTAGGGACACTCGTCACATTTCTACATCTTCTTCATTTTAAAGTCAGTACTGAAACTCTCGTACTGTCCTAATGTACGAATGTCAAAACTTTTATTTAAAACTTGTAATATTAAACTCAAGATTCCACAGCCAAAACATCCATCCATTCACGCACACATCCATTCGCTCAGTCGCTATTAATTCATTCATTTAGGCAATCAAATCAATATGCAATCAAAACAATAAATCAAACCATTCGAGATATCTCTTTATGCAGAGCAAATGTCGTTTACTTTATTTAACAAACTAAACCCCCCAAAAAACAAACCAAACCAAAACAAAAAATGAAATAAAATAAATAGATAAATACATGAGTCCGAATGTGTGTGTGTGGTCTTTATCATCTTGGTTGAAGGAAAAAACCCACAAACGTTAACCCATTTATGCATAGCGCCCAACTTGTTGGGCAGCTCTTTAAACAGCCTGCTATACAAAGAAATATACAGATAATAACAAGAGTTTGTGTAATAACTGAAGGGAGACTAATCCTTTATTAGTTGACAATGCTAATTTTTTCGGAGTGACTGCCCTTAGATTTTCTGTTTCAAAATGGCGTCCACCAGTCAATCTGTGGAGAAAGGCAAGCAGAAACGAAATCAAAGGTGGGTATGCAGACTTATTAATTGGTGTTTGAATCAAAAGCTCTTTATTTTGTGTTTCTTATTTATCTAACTAAAATATTATAAACAGTGCATGAAGTATTTGTAGTTTTTCCATGTTAAATTTGATAATTGTAATCCACACGTGCGTCGCCCAATTTATTGGGCGCTATGCATGAAAGGGTGCAGGTTTTTATGCTGAACTTAAGAATGTATTACATGCTTTATCACACACACACACACACACACACACACACACACACACACACACACACACACACACACACACACTGTGACTGTCCTCTGTTTCTTTGTGCAGAATGTACACTGTTAACGAAGTAGTGGACCTGCTGATGGATGACGAGGAGCTAAACAACGGTGAAGCAAGTGTGTACATAATGCCTCCTGACACTGTAGGAGTGGAAACTGATGAAGACAGCGCTGACGAAGACCAGCCACCAACAATCGCTAACCTCAGTGGACGTCAGTTGCGGGCCAGAGGACTAGCTACAGTCCGCACAAAGTCGGGGCGCCAATTTATTGGGGAAAATTTGGACTCAGAGAGTGACTCTGCTTCAGATTCCAATGAAAAAACGAAACCAACACAGTCAAAGAAGAAAAAGAAAGAGCGTCATTGGGTTCGACGAGACAACAATGTGCAACCATCAATTTTTTGCGCAAAAAACTGGATAGAAGAAATTGATATGCAACCTTCTTCATTGTTTGAGCTTTTCTTTGATGAAGAAGTTGTTGCGCACACTTTGGAAATGTCTAATTTGTATGCCCAGCAAAACGGCAAGGATAACTTTGTTCTAACTGAGTCAGAGCTGAAACTTGCCATCGCAATTCTCATCATCTCTGGCTACTCTTCTCTACCACGACGTAGACTGTATTGGGAGAACAGTGAGGACACTTTCAATGCTGCCATTGCAAACTCCATGTCTGTGAACAGGTTTGAGGAAATACTGCGCTACCTGCATTTTGCTGACAACTACAAGCTGAACCAAGATGACAAACTCGCAAAAGTGAGGCCACTCTTCAGCATGCTGAACGAAAAGTTTGTCAAGTACTGGGTGCCAGAAGAGAATTTGGACGTGGATGAGTCAATGGCCCCGTATTACGGTCACCATGGTGCAAAGCAGTTCATTCGCGGCAAACCGATACGCTATGGGTTCAAAGTTTGGTGCCTGAACACTCCAAATGGATACCTTGTGCAAATGGAGCCATACCAAGGTGCAGGAACTGTCCAAATGCGTCCAAACCTTGGGATGGGTGGCTCTGTCGTCATGGAACTTGCAAGTGTTCTGTCAGACACAGGACTTTCCGACTCACTAACACCAGAACAACACTTCAGTATCTATTTTGACAATCTGTTCACGTCACCAGCTCTTCTCACTGAACTGAAAAAAGAGGGCTTTGATGGTACAGGGACGCTGCGTGCAAACAGGACAGAATCTTGCCCACTGGAAAGTGTGGACTCCATGAAGAAGAAACCGAGAGGAACAACGGACTTTCGCCTTGACACAGATGACAACATTTTACTAGTCAGATGGAACGACAATAATGTTGTTACTGTAGCCTCAACAAAGCATGGAGTTGCTCCCATGAAAAATGTGCAGAGATTTTCTCAGTCAGAGAAGAAGTTCATTCAAGTGCCATGTCCAGATGCCATTATGCACTACAACAAGGCGATGGGTGGAACAGACCGCATGGACCAAAACGTCGCCAACTACCGTGTGAGCATGCGCAAAAAGAAGTGGTGGTGGCCATTGTTTGTTTTCTGTTTGGGCACATCCACCCAAAACGCTTGGTGCCTGTACAGAAAATCTGCTGCTGCACAACACGAGCCCCTGGACTACTTGGGTTTCCTGAGGAAGCTCGCGTTGACATACGTCCACAAGTACCGAGGGGTGAAAGACAACGCTGGTCGGCCCGGACGCATGGAACTCAGTGTTGTTGAAGAAGTCAGGCAAGCTCAAGGCGGTCATTACCTCATCAGTTGGCCGACCCAGAGAAGATGCAGACAGTGCAAAGGCAACACCAAGAAGGCCTGCTCCAAGTGCCCTGCAACCCCTCTACATGAGAAGTGCTTTGAAGCATTTCACTCCAAATAAAGGAAGACCTTTGCTGTGTGAAAATACAAACAGAGTCCAATACAAGTGTATATTAACACTTTGTGTTTCTTAATACTGATACAGTCTTAGAAACTTGTAAATAGTAACTGTTATTGCTGTGTTTGCTATACATCAGACTCAAAAGTTGATGCGCCCATTCGGGCATGGCGCCCAACTTATTGGGCGTTATCAAAAATTGCCCTAATATAAAGTAAAATTATTTTTTTGAATATTGACAATTAAAACATTTGTCTGTTCCTTATTTGCAAAATTTCTGTTGAATTAAAAAAAAAAAAGAGGTATCATGCATAAATGGGTTAATAAAACAATCAACCAACCATTTAACAAACTACAGTCATTTCGTAGGTCAATGGTCAATCGAACAACGGATCATTCAGTCAGTCTTTCCTTCGCTCATTCAGTCAGTCAACTCGCTTCGTTAAAACCACTCAATAATACGTATGAGTGAATGAGATACGAACAAAAAGAAAGAAACAGGCAGAAAGTACGAGCTGAACTTTTGGAATATAGACCTCCTGTGTACGTGTGTACGCTTTAAGCTCAGTCCCTGGAAAGGTTCTACGAAGCTGATCGGTCGTGGGGAGATTTTAATAGAAATGACGTCTTCATCGTAATTACCCTGGTGTCCAAGATGTCGTCTCGCGATGACTGCTGGGTAATGAGAGAGGACGCCACCTGTCAGCAATCCTCTTTAGCGTAACAGTGGAGGTCACTCTAAGTCACAGGTGCAATGAACCGGAAGACGCCCTGCCAAGGAGATCGCGCAGGCGCAGTGACGCTGAAAATGTCACATAGTCTCCGATGTAATTAAGAGCCCAGTAGGCTGTTACGGCACCATCACCCCTCACTTGTCATATTGTACGAGCTGGATTGCGAAAGTGATACCAACAGTCGCGGAAACCTAATAAGAAGAAATGATAGCGTTTGACAGACCCTGTGAATGAACATTGAGGTTTAACGTCTACCCCCTGTCATGAATTGGCTAGTTTTAACTCTGCTCATTGACTATTCAGCCTTGTGTAGTATTTGTAACATTAAGAGAGTTAGTAAAGTACACACAGCAGCAATTAAAGTACACACAGCGAGCGAGCCACACACAGCGTAAGTGAGTCAGCACTTGAGCTTTGAATCTGAACATTTTACCCAATGGGAGCAGGCTAAGTGGGTAGAGCAGTTCTGACTGTGTCAGAGCCACACACAGTTTGAATCAGTCATGTGTGAGACGAGGAAGAAGTAACATCTACTTAGCTAGCAGAGAACTATCTTCACTCATAGACCAGGAAGCAGGACGGTTAGAATCTTAGAATTCTCTCAAGTCACAACGGGCCTGAACTTGTCAGACAGGTAAATGAACACCCTTCTGTTTCATCGTGATATATTTATATTATTGTGGAAATTATGTTTGTGGAATTTGCTATGCATAAATGTGAATTGTTAATCCGAATTTGCCGTACCACGTGGAAGAGCCTACCACGAGGCGAAACACGACCGGTTGCGCCGCCATGTTGCATACCGTACGGAACCACTGCTGTTTAACTTATATGTATGTTTGCAGACCAGTGGCTGTGCCACCGAATGTTTATATTATTATTAATTCTGTATGTGTATAGTTAGACACGATTGATATTTATGTATGTATAGGAATTTAGAGTGAGATTCCAGTGGACCCCGGAAGTAGCAGAATGTTCGTCGCTTATGTATAGAGATGTGGAGCTATCACTGAGGGCTACTTGGCTTTCAGTGAGACGCTCTGCACAAACCGATTATTCAGGGTTGTGCAGAATTTCGTCTCTTATATTACAGACGAGCAGGCGAGCTATCCCGAGCTATCCCGAGCTATCCCGAGCTATCCTGTGAACCCCACTCCACAGAATCGACTAGTTGGTTGAGGAGACTCTACCGCACAAGTCGGAAAGAGCTACCTTGAAAAACACCCTGTCAGACCCCACAGCGTGGCAAGGGAACCCAACTACACAACGACAAAGGTGTACCAGAAGCTACCTCACAGAAGGACTTCGACCGCACCATCAGAAAGTTAAGTGTAATCGACAAAGGTGCACTTAAACTGATCATAACAGGACCACAGTAGTCCAACTCTTCAGAAACTGTAAATCGGACCACAGTAGTCCAAATCTACATGAAATATCATAGCAAGTGCCCGAGGAAGATATAACAGCTGCCTAGACTATCAGCGAACGAACTATTTGCCTTGAAAGAGACTTTTTAAGTTAGAGTAGTACTTAGAGAATCTTGTATAGAGTAGAAGAAATAAATGTGTGATTTTAACTGTTATCAAGTGGCTGGACTACATATGATTCATAGCCGTGTGAAAGCTAGTGTGACAGTAACCTTTTACCATTTTTCTATCTATTTCTGTACCCCAACCTTAACACAGAACGAGCTAAACAAATAAATTTATTAAAGTAATTCATAGGGTGACTTCCTAGCAGTTCCCACCGAATAAACGTGAGGGTCCATAATTCCATTGTGCAGAGCCCATAAACCCCACATGACACTTTAATTGGCGAGCCTAGCCAGGATCTGTGTATAATAGGAATTGGGTATAACCGGACCTAAGTACAATAAAATTAGATAACAACAGTAGAAGTAGAATAACTTAGAATAGTGTAAGGGTATAACACTGATCAGTTGTGGTGCACTATTCTTTAGTTAAAAACTTTTTTGCTTCAAATATTTTTGTGCCTGTATGTTGCATTGTTCTTTTGCAGGTTTTGCTTAAATAACTGTTGTATGCCATTTGACTCTTGTTTTATTCTATTATTGATTACGAATTGTATGGTCTTTGCATTGTTTTTATTGACTTGCAATATTGCTAGTGTTTTGGTATTCCACTTGATTCAGAGGGTGTTCATAGACACGTTTGGCAATGTCGGACCCAGTGGCCTTGAGATTGCGTTTCAAGGAACTAGGAGAAGCTTTACACTTAGCAGGGGCAGACCTAATTGCGTATATCAATGCAGAGGTAGAGAAACAGGAGGCTAAGGCAGAGAGAGCAGCAGAGAGAGAGGCAAAGAAGTTAGAAGCGGAGAGAGAGCAAAAGAAATTAGAACTAGAGCAAAAGAAATTAGAGGCAGAGAGAGAAACGAGGAAATTAGAGCTAGAAGCAGAACAGAAGAAGGTAGCAGCAGAGAGAGATGCAGAAAGTAGGAGATGGGAGTATGAGAGGGCAGAAAAGGAAAAAGACAGACAGCATGAGTTAGAGCTAAGAAGATTGGGATCAGGAGCTTCAAGTTCTTCCTCAACCCCTTCCCACTCAGATCAGCTAGATGTAGCCCCCAACCCCGTACAAGGAATGTCATTTCCACTGGGAACATTCAATGAGAGAGAAGAAGGTCTAGATCTCTATCTGACTAGGTTTGAGCGTCTAGCAACAGAGTACAAACTAGATCCCACTCATTGGTCTTTTAAGCTTAGTCAAGGGCTTAGAGGAAAGGCTTATGACATCTACAGTAAGCTACCGACTGACAGAGTGACTGACTATCACAAAGTAAAAGAGGCACTCCTAACGGGATTCGAACTAACAGGAGAATGCTACCGGCAAAAGTTCCGCACCAATCGGAGAGTGAAAGGAGAGAGCTATGCGCAGTTCGCGGATCGGTTGTCCACAACGCTGGATAAGTGGATTAGCCAGTCAGCCACGGCTAAGACGTATGATGGACTGACAGAACTGTTAGTATGGGAACAGCTACGGGAAACCATGACCCCCGAGCTGAGAACATTCTCAGTAGAGCAGGGCGCGGAAAGACTGGAAGATCTGGTCAAGGTCGCAGATAGGTACGTGGCCGCACACGGAGAAGCCAAGAGCTTCAGGCGAGACCTAAAGCCTAACGGGAAAGAGGCACAGAAACGAAGCCCTAACCGAGAAGAGCGCACCGCGAATAAGCCGAATAACCCCAGACCTGGGCAGAATAAAGGACCCAACACGGAATTCGGGAAAAGAGGTCCTGCAGAACAGAGACGGTATTGTTCGTTCTGCAACAGAAACAATCACTCCACCGCAGAATGTTTCAAGTTGGCCGCACAACGTAGGGAAGAGCGCGAAAGCCGGCCAGCGCACAGAGTTCTAACTCAAAGTAGCGGTAACAAGCCACACACGATCGGAGATCACCCATCGGTGACAGACACGGTCAAGGTCAACGGAAAAGAAGCGAACTGTCTGTATGACACAGGTCTATCATACGACGCGATAGTTAGCGAATCTCTTGTATCGCGCGCGGACTTGACAGACAAGACAGTCGACTTACAAGGAGCAGACTTGACGAAACCGACGACTACTTGCCCAATAGCATGGATCGAAGTAGAGAGTAGGTACGTCACAGGACGAATCCAAGCAGCTGTTTTACAGAAACCCCTGTATGATCTAGTGCTAGGTTGTAGGTATGTGTTCTTAGGCACGCCCCCAAAAACTGTAGAGATAGCTGCAGTGCAAACCAGGGCCCAAGCTAAAACCCAACCACCCCAGCCCGAGTTCGCTCCGAATCCAGGACTCGAAGAGATCAAAACAGCACAGAAAGAAGACACCTCGATAGCGAAGTGCTTCCAGAAGCTACCCAAGGCGCACACACCCCCGCACAAGGGAGACTTCTACATGGAAGAGGGAGTTCTACATCGACAAGGAGATGGCGATCACACCCAACTAGTACTACCAGCCACCCTTCGAGCCCAAGTACTAGAACTAGGCCACAGCATGCCACTCAGCGGACACATGGGAATTGGAGCCACAGTGCAGAGAATCAGCGCACACTACTATTGGCCAGGAATCACGGAGGATGTCAAGCGCTACGTGAAATCTTGCCACCAATGTCAACGATATTCCCCGCGACATCACACCGTACCAGTTACCTTAGGACCATCGGTAGTAGTCGGCGTACCCTTCCAGCAAGTCTCAGTAGACATAGTAGGACCACTGCCCATGACCAAGAAGAGGAACAGATTTCTACTCACACTCGTCGACGCATGTACGATGTGGTGCGAAGCAGTCCCGTTGCCAGCGATCGACACCAAGAAGATTGCAGATGCACTCATCGCCATCTTTACCAGAGTCGGATTCCCGGACAGCATTAGAACGGACAACGGATCTCAGTTCACCGGCCGCCTGATGCAAGACGTGTTCGAGTTGATACAAGTTCATCACATTCGCACACCACCATACCACCCAGCCAGCAACGGACAAGTAGAAAGACTGAATGGAACCCTTCTCACCATACTCAGGAAAGTCGCCGACGACAATCCAGAAGCGTGGGACACCTACGTGAATGCGGCACTGTTCGCATACCGAGAAACGCCCCATGCAGCCACAGGCTACACCCCGTCAACATTGCTATTCGGCAGACCTCTCGCAGGACCGCTAGAAGCCCTACGCAGAAGTTGGACGGAAGCCAAGATAGACGACACACCAAGAGGTGCCACCAAGTACGTCGCAGACCTGCAGGAAACCCTCAAAGCAACGTGGAAGAAAGCTGGTGAAGCACTGAAGAAGGCAAGAGCCCGTCAGGCGAAGTACTACAACCGCCACGCGAAGGACAGAGAACTGCAAGTCGGCGATCAAGTGCTACTCTTACTTCCAAGTGGAACCAACAAGCTGGACATCGCTTGGAGAGGACCGTACCGGGTGACTGCCAAGAAATCCAAGACAGTCTACCAAGTAGAGGTGAACGGGAGAGCCCGATACCACCACATCAATCTCCTCAAGAAATACGTCGACAGACCAGCGACCCCCGGCACACACACCTGGATGGCCATCGCCATCGCGGAAGAAGTTCATCCACAACTACAACCGCATCGCCGTAACACGGACAAATGGAACACGGGAAATCGCCCCGGACAAAGTAGTATGGACAGCCGAATGCGAGACAGCATTCCAAACACTCAAGGACAGAAGGACATCGGCGCCAGTACTCCACCTACCCGATTTGACTCAGCCATTCGTTCTACGCACCGACGCAAGCGACTTAGGCCTCGGAGCAGTACTGCTACAGCGCGACCCCAAGAACGCAGAGACGCTATTCCCTGTCGCCTACGCCAGCAGAAAATTGAGACCCGCCGAGACCCGCTACGCCACGTCGGAGAAAGAATGTCTTGGACTAGTCTGGGCCATACAGAAGTTTCAACTCTACCTGTATGGGACCCACTTCACAGTTCAGGTGGACCACCAACCACTATCGTTCCTGGCAGCCTCCAAGTCTTTGAACTCTCGCCTGATGCGATGGGCACTCACCCTTCAGGCATACTCATTCCAAATCGAGTACATCCCCGGCAAAGAGAACCACGGAGCCGACTACCTCAGTCGCCATCTCGTGGAGGACACAGCAGCTGTCGCCCACCCAACACAACTAAGGGCCACAGCACCAGAATTCGTCCCCGCCCAGTAATACCCTGTCACTAGTGTCCATAGCTACCTGGCACAGCATTGCAGCTCAGGTAGAGCAACTTAATTAGTTTGTAAATAGGACCCTGGGATAGTGCAGTGTTAAACTAGGCTCTGTAGTAGAAAAAGGTCGAATCCAGCAGTCATCGCCTTTTTTCAGTTGAGGGAGCCTGTCATGAATTGGCTAGTTTTAACTCTGCTCATTGACTATTCAGCCTTGTGTAGTATTTGTAACATTAAGAGAGTTAGTAAAGTACACACAGCAGCAATTAAAGTACACACAGCGAGCGAGCCACACACAGCGTAAGTGAGTCAGCACTTGAGCTTTGAATCTGAACATTTTACCCAATGGGAGCAGGCTAAGTGGGTAGAGCAGTTCTGACTGTGTCAGAGCCACACACAGTTTGAATCAGTCATGTGTGAGACGAGGAAGAAGTAACATCTACTTAGCTAGCAGAGAACTATCTTCACTCATAGACCAGGAAGCAGGACGGTTAGAATCTTAGAATTCTCTCAAGTCACAACGGGCCTGAACTTGTCAGACAGGTAAATGAACACCCTTCTGTTTCATCGTGATATATTTATATTATTGTGGAAATTATGTTTGTGGAATTTGCTATGCATAAATGTGAATTGTTAATCCGAATTTGCCGTACCACGTGGAAGAGCCTACCACGAGGCGAAACACGACCGGTTGCGCCGCCATGTTGCATACCGTACGGAACCACTGCTGTTTAACTTATATGTATGTTTGCAGACCAGTGGCTGTGCCACCGAATGTTTATATTATTATTAATTCTGTATGTGTATAGTTAGACACGATTGATATTTATGTATGTATAGGAATTTAGAGTGAGATTCCAGTGGACCCCGGAAGTAGCAGAATGTTCGTCGCTTATGTATAGAGATGTGGAGCTATCACTGAGGGCTACTTGGCTTTCAGTGAGACGCTCTGCACAAACCGATTATTCAGGGTTGTGCAGAATTTCGTCTCTTATATTACAGACGAGCAGGCGAGCTATCCCGAGCTATCCCGAGCTATCCTGTGAACCCCACTCCACAGAATCGACTAGTTGGTTGAGGAGACTCTACCGCACAAGTCGGAAAGAGCTACCTTGAAAAACACCCTGTCAGACCCCACAGCGTGGCAAGGGAACCCAACTACACAACGACAAAGGTGTACCAGAAGCTACCTCACAGAAGGACTTCGACCGCACCATCAGAAAGTTAAGTGTAATCGACAAAGGTGCACTTAAACTGATCATAACAGGACCACAGTAGTCCAACTCTTCAGAAACTGTAAATCGGACCACAGTAGTCCAAATCTACATGAAATATCATAGCAAGTGCCCGAGGAAGATATAACAGCTGCCTAGACTATCAGCGAACGAACTATTTGCCTTGAAAGAGACTTTTTAAGTTAGAGTAGTACTTAGAGAATCTTGTATAGAGTAGAAGAAATAAATGTGTGATTTTAACTGTTATCAAGTGGCTGGACTACATATGATTCATAGCCGTGTGAAAGCTAGTGTGACAGTAACCTTTTACCATTTTTCTATCTATTTCTGTACCCCAACCTTAACACAGAACGAGCTAAACAAATAAATTTATTAAAGTAATTCATAGGGTGACTTCCTAGCAGTTCCCACCGAATAAACGTGAGGGTCCATAATTCCATTGTGCAGAGCCCATAAACCCCACGTGACACCCCCATCATTGGCAATAATATGGCAGACGGGGATAACCATCCCAGTGAAAGAGGGGTAGGGACCTGAATCAACACTGAACCACCAAAGCAATCATACTGCTAAAATGGACAGTTAAAATGTCCACATTTTATATCGCTCACCACGGGATTCGAACCTGGGTCATCGGTGTGCCAGGCGAACGCTCTACCAATTGAGCTACGGCGGTGGGACACAGACCCTGTCCGGGGAATAGTTTAAATAGTGACTCTGAAACCACATATACAAACTATTACACTAAGTTGTACAATCATAGAAGAGTATGATAAACCGCGTCATTAAATCAAAAGCCTTTCAACCAGGTGGATTATAACAAATGTGCAGTTCTTTCTGGGCGTTGCCAGTGCCTACCCATTCCCCTCCCCCCAAAAAAAACAACAAACAAAACCATGGCATTAAAAAAGCAAAGAATCACCTAGTAGACATGAAGACGTGAAGTAGACATTCTAATTTTGTCGCATTTTGATCAAGAGTTCAGACTCTCTTTAAACCTACGAAAGAGGGAAGATTAAACTTCTGATTCAGTGGATCTTTACATTGTGGTACAATGTTAAAACAAATTTATTATTTAAAAAAACAACTTTTTGTCTTGTGACGCCCTGCCTAAGATGAAGAATCGCTTAGTTTATATATTAAAAAAGTATTTAAAACAAATGTATCGATTTCCACAAGTGTTCTTATTTCCTTGGCCAAGTAGAGTGTGACTAGAACTGATATCGCGTGGAAATTGACAATAGCACATTTAAAAAAAGTAACATATCTGTTTCGTCGTCAAACGAAAGCAAAATGTGCCGGACCACAGTGCAAGGCATTATTTGAACTGCATGTCAGCGTGGGCCTGCCTTCATTTCAGTTTACGGGTAGTGCACAGGACACCTTTCGTCTTTCTAATATTTAGTTTGAATGCCGCGACCATAATAAAGCCCACGTCATGTCAAAATTCTTACTTTTGTGCGGGATGCAAACTTGTTTTTTCCAACCTAGTTCCAGTCATTTGCCCAAAAAGGCAATCACCGAAGTCGAACGAAGCTCTCCGATTTGTTACGAAATGATGCTTGCATGACTACGACTAGTTGACATTAAAAATGATCGCTGTTGCTTCTAATTCTGTTCGATGTACACAGATTAGCATTTCGCAACGTATACTTTGTTATTATCGACCATGCCGTTCCTTGATTTGCATTTTGTTAGTTCTCAGCAGTTGGCTAATAATAACATTCCCCATTTCCTGCCTAGAACCAAGTAGACACTGTTATACAGTATACATAGGCTTAATCTACATTATAGAATTATTATAAGTCAATCTTCGCGCAGCGAAGAAGCTCACTAGCTGAATATAATTATTAGACCTGTATTGTTTGTTTTATACGTAAATAAATGTATAAACTATATCTATTCTAATTAATAATATTTAGGTCTATACTTTATAATATTTGAATCTTTAAATTTCCGGTGAAGAACGAGTAAGCTAAGCGATTTTTTTTTATAACTCGAGATCAGAGTTAAATTAATAGTTAGTTAGTTATTCATTGCTTACAGGGTCCAGCGGACTGCACAGAGCCGAATCAGGACCACAAAATCAAGACAACTCGAGATCAGAGTTAAATTAATAGCTAATTAGTTATTCATTGCTTACAGGGTCCAGCGGACTGCAAAGAGCCGAATCAGGACCACAAAATCAAGACAACTCGAGATCAGAGTTAAATTAATAGCTAATTAGTTATTAATTGCTTACAGGGTCCAGCGGACTGCAAAGAGCCGAATCAGGACAACAAAATCAAGACCTCAACTTCGCTAGTAGTAGTAGTAGTAGTAGTAGTAGTAGTAGTAGTAGTAGTAGTAGTAGTAGTATAGTTATTTAGTTAAATCTGTTATTTATTTATTTATTTATTATTATTATTATTATTATTATTATTATTATTATTATTATTATTATTATTATTATTATTATTATTATTATTATTATTCCTACTTTAAAAAAAAAAAAGGAATAGTGTGCTGCTGTGCGTGCTCAATGGTGTAAATATGGTCAGTGACGTTTTGTTTGTTTTTGCTGAAGTTGGGTGTAACCCGAAATATTCAGATGGTGTTACTGGTTATTTTTTCTTATAGATTTACCAAAGTTTTCAGATGATTTATGGAAATTTCCGCCTGCCACGCAACATTTTTTTTTAATACGTGTTTCTCATTAAAATACATATCATTGAAATACATATAACAAATTTACTGTATCAGTTAAAAAGAATAATATTATTTAAATAAATAATTGCTTTGGTGCTTGCAATACAAATGTGACGTTTTTTTTAGACCATTATAAACTTGCTTTGCCTTGTGCTGAAGGGACATCAACGTATCCATAGCGCTTTTAAGTTTTGTCATGGTTTTATTGTTGATATAGATGTGAAATCGTTGTATGTGTGCATTATGTGTTATGTATTACTTTTTCTCTTTATTACTAATTGTGTCAGTATATTAATCATCATACATGTAAAATAATAATAATACTAACTGCTTCGAAATGCGAATCTCGACTTGACTTAGAACTTGAAGCTGTGCAGATCGAAATAGAATTAGATCTGGAAGCAACAGCAACTATTTTTATGCACGGATGTTTCACCACAGGCTCTGAAGTCTTTTCATTCGTCTTTGTAAACTCGTGGGCCTCCTACATACGTACGTAGTATAGTAAGTAATTGAGGCCTACGAAAGACGAGACTTCCCAGCCTGTGGTTTCACGCAGTCCTGCCAGCATTCGCTCGTAAAACATCGGATAGCTTCTCTCGACTCGGAGAGCTTCGTTCGACTTCGGTAACTGCTTTTTTCGGCGAATGACTGGAACTAGGTTGGAAAAAACAAGTTCGCGTGCGGGATAGTAAGAAAAACATCTATATATATATAAATTGCTTAGCCGGAAGTCCTTCTTCGCCTTTACTGTAAAGTTTGTCCGGTATGGACGCTGATCTGGGCAGGTGCTGGGCGCTGCGGATCGGCCTGCTGTGCGCTCAAAACCCGCGAAATCGTTATAGCCGACATTTCCTTACCGAACGTTTAACCGTTTCTGAGATAAATAAATAAACAAAATGTCCACAAACTGCAATAGCCTCATTCCGCAGCGCTTCCGATTCAACCCGTGTCAAGAACGTGCCGTTCTGTAATACCGCAAATTTTGTTTTATTTCCATTCAAAACACTTTTGCACTCATGTCACCAATCTTACACAATAAATTTGTGTTTAACTAATTAAATTTGATTAATTAAAAATCGAATCGAGGTTTCAGCATGTTTTCCCATATAGACCTAAAAATTGATGATTTTTTATACGAAGCCTTGGTAGCTCACTTAGTCAGACGTTTGCTTACCGTGAAGGCGACCCAAGTTCAAATCACCCGCGGGCCATATTTTTTTAATGTTATTTTTCTTTTTTACACTACAATATGGGTATTTTTCTTTTTAATTTAGGCTTTTTACTTTTAACTTATTTATTATTATTATTATTATTATTATTATTATTATTATTATTATTATTATTATTATTATTATTATTATTATTATTATTTATAAACTAATAATAATAATAATAATAATTATTATTATTATAATTATAATATCTTATATCAAATTTTATTTTAAAACCTTGGTGTTTTTTATGATTTCTATTTGTATTATTCTATATTCAATATTATTATTATTATTATTATTATTATTATTATTATTATTATTACCAAGGATCGGGATGGGGTGGTACGTGTAGGTAAAAGGGGCTACGGGTAGGTTTAAAGGGGCATGGGTAGGCATAACGGGGATACGGGTATATATAAGGGGGTATGGTGATGGTCGATTCCCTCATAACGTCCCCTATACGCTTATGTGTCCGGGGACGTTAATATATATTCGTCGATTCCTGTTGTCCCATATACGCCACCAACGGGGAAGTATCAAGGATGGTACAGGTAGGTTACAAGGGGGGTACGGAAGGTATCAAGGGGGTATGGGGAGGTATCAAGTGGGTTCGGGGAGGTATCAAGGGGGTATGGTGAGGCATCATGGGGGGGGGGACGGGGAAATATCAGGGGGATGGGGGTATGGTGAGGTATCAAGGGGGATATGGGGAGGTATCATCGTCCAAATGAAACTCGCAGACAACAGTTGTCTCTCTGTCTACATTTTAAACTGCAACCTGTGTACCCTGGCTTGCCAGGGTACAAAACCACTAGTTATCCATAAGTTTCTTCCTAATATTTAGTTTGGATACCGCGACCATAATAAAGCCCACGTCATGTCAAAATTCTTACTTTTGTGCGGGATGGTAAGAAAAACATTATCCATTATTCATTTTTATTTATTTATTTTATTTTATATTTAGTTGGTTTGTTTGTTTGTTTGTTTGTTTGTTTTTTTCGGGAGGGGAGGGGGGGGGAGGGTTGGCGACATAGGAAACGTCAATTTACAATCAGTCTGACACGATAGGCCTTCTGTCAAAGTTCAAATGCTGCTTTTCGTCAAATTGATTGCATCAGCCAAGAATGTTTTAGTGTTCATATGAAGATGACAAGTGCAAAGGCGTAAAACTTCACAGTTTATTGAGAATTAAAATATGCTGCTAGCTGGTCCAGTGCGTGAACTATTTTATTAAGGTGCATTCTCTGAAATGTGTTGTGTGAGGTGGTCTTTGAAATAGGCATATGAAAGGCTTTGGTGTATTTATCGTTTTGGCAAATTTCAAGTTTTATATTTTGATTTTGATGAAATCGATCCATCATTGTTATCGGCATCTTTGGCGTGGAATTTGAGATAAGTTATGTCCAACTCGATCGATTCAATGTCTCACTCGCCGATCGTGTTGGACATATCTCATATTCCACGCCAAGATGCCAATAACGTATAATGTCTCCTAGTCGTAACTTTTGGGAGGTTTGTGTAAATAATAGGATAGGATAGGATAGGTGTAAATAATACAGTGTATTTATTAAAAGTTTTATTGTATTGTACAGTACTTGCGTTAGAATATGCGTGTAACGCTTTGAGCAGACTTTTAGTTTGGAATTGCGCTTTAGAAAATAAATGATGATGATGATGATGATGATGATGATGATGATGATGATGATGATGAGATGATGATGATGATGATGATGATGATGATGATGATAATGATGATAATGATGATAATAATAATAATAATAATAATAATAATAATAATAATAATAATAATAATAATAATAATAATAATAAAAATAATAATAATAATAATAATTATTATTATTATAATTATTATTATTATTATTATTATTATTATTATTATTATTATTATTATTATTATTATTATTCCAGAATTAAAAGTTTATAACAAAGTAAGCCATTCAAATGTATTTCCAGACACTCGCACGGACTTTAAAGATCCTGACGCTCATGTCCTAGACGGATGAGTGCCAGCGACACAAATACACCTAGCACGCACTAGGCTCCTTTCACCTTCATCCCAGGTCGCCCAGGAAAGTGCTCAGTTGTCTGGGGCGTCAGACGATGTGCCTAAGTGGGCGGTTCTGACAGCTTGAGTTAGATTTCTGCAACGGCCAGCGCCTTGTACTTCTCTTGATCCGGAACAGCGCTATAAAAGAACTGTTACATAAATACATCAATGCAAGTGAGGGGACATCCTTTAGCATTAAATATTTTAATAAATGGAGAGGAAGGTATAACAGGGACGGAGAGGAAATGCGCTGAATGTACTCCACTCGTAAAGCTGGCCCTGAAAAAAAATGTTCCTGACACCACTTCTCTCCCTTACAACCAAAACGATTACGGTGGAAACCCGTTCTCTTCCCCTTTTCAAAGGGTTCAACAGTCAGCGATCTTTTCAAACTGAATCAAGAGCTTCTGAGACTGATCATGGAACGTGCGTGCAAGGTATAGAGCTGAGGCTAGACGAGGCTTTCTCAAGAGAGAGAGAGAGAGAGAGAGAGAGAGAGAGAGAGAGAGAGAGAGAGAGAGAGAGAGAGAGAGAGACAGAGAGAGAGAGACAGACAGAGACAGAGACAGAGACAGGGAGACAGAGAGAGAGAGAGAGAGAGAGAGAGAGAGAGAGAGAGAGAGAGAGAGAGAGAGAGAGAGAGAGAGAGAGATGGCATTTGCCTAGTCACAGCTATGCTGCACGATCCTGTAGTAATTTAAACCAATATTAACGAGCTCCTTGCGTGGTCTCACCGCTTTGCAACTGACATGGCGACATCCAAACGAACGACAGCAAGATGTCAGCAGGAAATTTCTATCATGTTGGAAATGGAGTAAGATCATGTTGAACGAGGGAGGCCCTCTTCCTGCAAACCTTCACCAATTTGGAGGAGGAGGAAAGAGAATGCGAAAAAAGAAGAGGAGAAAGAGATAGGAGAAGAAGAAGAAGAAGAAGGAGAAGGAGGAGGATGAAGAGGAAGAGGCGGAGAAGAAAGAAGAGGAAAATGCGGAAAGGAAGAAGAGATAGAGGGTGAGGAAGAAGGAGGAGGAGGAAGAAGAATAAACGGAAGTATAAAAGAAGAACGAAAGAAGAGGAGGAGGCGGGAAAGAAGAAGACGAGATAGAGAACGAGCAGGAAGAAAAGTAGAATGAAGAGCAGGAGAGAAGAACACGAACAAGAAGAATTAAACAAGGGGAGGACAATGCGGGAAAAAAAGAAGATAAGAGAAAGAAGGAGGAGAAGAAAGAAAAGATGAAGAAGTCAAGTAAAGTCAAGTCAAATCAACCGATCTGTATTACCCAACCTGGAGAATTCATACAGCATAATGCATCTCAGCGAATAAGAAAAGAAGAACACAAAAAATTAAAACAAATAGAATAATACATAATAATCATCACAACACACAATCTCTTCCAGTTCTTTGTTACTACTAATGCACACCCACATAACAAATGTATTTTGTTTCACAGAACAATTCCTATAATGCGTCTACAATTGAGGTAACGTTCCATTCATTATGATGGTTTGAGGGTATTAACATAATATATAATAGTATTAAATTATTCAGAGGTGAGGCTGCTGCGCTCCTTTGTCATCTCCATCTTCCTATACGCTTGCGAAACATGCACCCTCACAGCAGATCTACAACGAAGAATACAAAGCATGGAGATGAGGTGCTACAGAAGACTTCTGTGCATTTCCTATACCCAGCACATCACCAATGACGAAATCCGACAGACCATCACACAAGCCATTGGACAACACGATGACATGCTCACAGTGGTGAAGAACTGGAAACTCCGATGGTATGGCCACATGACCAGAGGATCAGGCCTTGCAAAGATCATCCTGCAAGACACGGTGCAAGGAGGCAGAAGAAGAAAGAGATAGGAAAAGACGTGGGAGAAAAACATTCGAGAATGCACTGGCTTGACACTGAGCGAAGCCATGAAGGTCGTTGAGGACAGAGAAAGATGGAGTACGCCGGTTAAACGATCATCTGTGGTGCCCCAACGACCTTCGAGTTACGGGATAGGATAGAATCAGAAGAGACGCTACGACCACTACGAGCAATCACATCGAAGGCCAACTGTTTTCATCATGGAAAGAAGTTATCATAGTCAAGGGAAGCAATTGTAGTCATAACACAACCCTAGTACTAGTAATACTATAATAATATCAATAATAACAATAATAATAAGGTCTTAGATGTAGACTGACTCACACACACACACACACACACGCACATTTACACACACCCCCACACACACACATAGACAGAGCATGGTCAGATGGGACGTATTAAATGAAATACGCAGCAAGACAGTTGAACACAGTCATAAGCACCAAGACAGTCTTAGGAAGAAATTCTGAAATAGTTCTCATTCAGCAAGGAGATGGCGGTAGGAATGACAGTGTTTTTGTACCTCTGTGTTCTGGAGCGAGCAAATCAGAATCCTGAAGAAAGCGGAGGAGGTGGAGGGTTAAGACGAGAAGAAGAACAAGAACAAGAAGAACAAAAAGAAGAGCAAGAAGTACAACAAGAAGAAGAAGAAGAAGAAGAAGAAGAAGAAGAAGAAGAAGATGATGATGATGATGATGATGATGATGATGATGATGATGATGATGATGATGATGATGCTGATGATGATGATGATGATGAAAAAGAAGAAGAAGAAGACGGAACAAAAGTAGTTTTTTTTTAAAAGGAAAGGAAGGAAAGAATTCTTTTTAATTTCGTTGAACGGGAAGTCGCCTTCCCCTGTCTATTTCTTCTTCCGACTTCAAAAGACGAAGAAGGGGCAGGAGCTGTAGCGTGGCCGTAAAGAAGCAGAAGAAGAAGGAGGGGAAGAAGATAGAAGAGAAGAAGGAAGAGAAGAAGAAGAAGAAAGAGAAGAAGAAGAAGAAGAAGAAGGAGAAGAAAAGCAGAAAGAGAAGAAGGAGGGAGGTGAAGGATGAGAATTAAAAGGAGGAGGATAAGAAGGAGAAGAAGAAAAAAGCAGAAGAATACGGAGGAAAAGGAGGAGGAGAAGTAGAAGAAAAAGCAGCAGAAAAAAGGAGAAGAAGAAGAAGAAGGAGCAGAAGGAGAAGAAGGGGGTGAAGGAGGAGAATCAAAATGAGGAGGACAAGAAGAAGGTGGAGAAGAAGGTGGAGAAGAAGGAGGAAAAAAAAGGAGCTGGAAATGAAAAAGTAGGAGAAGACAGGAAGAAGAAGAAATAGAAGCAGAAGAAAATGGAGGGGAAGAAGAATTAGGAGAAGAAGAAGAAGCAGAAGAAGGAGCAGAAAAAGGAGGGGGAGAAAAAGAAGCAGAAAGAGGAGCAGAAGAAGAAGAAGAAAAAAGGAGGAGGAGGAGGAGAAGAAGAAGAAGAAGAAGAAGAAGAAGAAGAGAAGGAGGAGGAGGAGGAGAAGAAGTAGAAAGAGGGTATGATGGTGGTAGGCACCGCCGTCGGGCGATCGTGATAGCTATCCCCTTAGAACTGCATTTTCCCCCCCAAAAAAAAAGAAAAAAAAAGAGTGGTTTGATGATATGAGTATTATAAATGTCTCGTGAATATGAGTTACGATCAGTTACTTCCTGATTATCTCAGAAACTTGTAGAAACACAGTACCCATTATTTACTTCTTGGATTTCCCATTGGCACGAAACCTGATACCTACATTTTATTCCCAGATAAACTTATAACTTTCTGGGTCATTTTGGTCTCTCTGAATTTTGTTATTTTATCATTTAAAGTTAGTTTCGATTAGTTGTTTAGCAATGTGGAAAGTTTCGAAATAAACTATTCATCTTCTCGAATCCGTTGGACCCTATACACATTGACTATATAATCTAATATAATCTTCTGGAATTCGTGTTCTCAGAAACCTTAAACCAACTTTCTTACCCAAATGACCTATCATGTTCCGTGTAATTATTTTCCCCTTAAATGGCTTTTATAACCTAAAATGTGAGTTTGAGTTGGTTTTTATTTTCTCCTCCTTCTTCAAACTTTTATTCTAGATAGAATGATTTTGAAAGTTCAACAATTCACATTATTGAGTTTACCATTCTCCGATCGACGTCCAAGCAGCTCAAACAGTCACTGGTGTTCCCGATAATGTCACGGGCTTCAATAGCAAAGGGGTTTCTAATGCCTCTGCAAGTGTGAGCCTGGGGCGGCTTGAGGTAGATCCTGTATCAGCCAGCACCTTCCGTTGCTCTTGAGCTGAAAGAGCTCTACACATAAGAACGATTAAATATATAAATAATGCATTCATCAAGCGTCACTTCAGACAACGGGCACTGCATCGTTTCCCGAAGGCTAACCCACAGTAACGCACTAGGCGTTGTGGGTCATGCTGGGTTAGTTTATAGCACACAGGCACCATTATTTGGACACAATTACGTCCTTTCTATAGGACGTCTCTCTTTCTCTCTCTCTCTCTCTCTCTCTCTCTCTCTCTCTCTCTCTCTCTCTCTCTCTCTCTCTGCACTTTTATATCAAGGTATAAAAGTACAGAGGAGGAGGACGCGTTCTATAGAGGGACGCTATAGTATCCAGACACGAGCGACTGCGGTTTGTGGTTCCACTGTGCCTGTATTCTAAGCGAGATAAGTCATTTACAAAGGTAGCTGAGCGGAGTATTTAACTCCCGCCTCTCGGCCACGTCCTCGAGACAACGGCCCAACCCGAACGGTTATTTTTCACTTATCCATCACAAAAGGGACATATAAAATAGGTGCCTTGCAAGGTGGGGAAGCCTGTTGACAGTAAGACTTGCCGGATTGTCGGCTACTAGTGCCACGACATTCTCTGCAGATCACTGCCACGAACATGCATAGAATGCCCGCCGACAATATTGTCCTGCTCACCACCAAATGCAGAAGAGAAATGGTCAGGCGGGTAGAACACACGTGTCCTGCTTAATCCAAAGTCCAGGCCAAAGGATTTTGCGTATCAGGAGCCTCCCAAGGCCAGACTAACCCATCAAAAGGCAGCCTCAAGGGAGACAATCCCTCCAAAGCGTGATCAGTCATCCCTAGGTCCACCACACTTATATGGCAGACGATCTTTAGAACGGTCGTTTAAAATCAATTTGAAAATAAATATGTTATTCCTAACTCGTAAGAAGACACTTATATTTTCTTGCTGTTTGAAATTTACCTTGGATCAGGGGACATGTCCATGTTCCTAGATTTCAAACCCTGATCCCAGATTCACTATAGAAAATATATTTTACCGAATAGGAATACGATCCACTTTATTGTCTTCAATATTTACACAAGGATATTCATTTTGCGATAAGCATCAGAGACATAGAATAAAACATAAAATAATTTTATAATGCCAAATATTTTCACTGCACCCCCTTTCACACCTACACTGTGTCTTCCCTTTCTCTTCACTAGTCTGTTTCTCATTCACACACTTCAACACGAGAAGGTCGAGACGCAGCACGGAATTTCATAGATATATAAATATATAAATATATAAATATATATAAATATAAATATAATATAGATAGATAGATAGATAGATAGATAGATAGATAGATAGATAGATAGATAGATAGATAGATAGATAGATAGATAGATAGATAGATAGATAGATAGATAGATAGATAGATAGATAGATAGATAGATAGATAGATAGATAGATAGATAGATAGATAGATAGATAGATAGATAGATAGATAGATAGATAGATAGATAGATAGATAGATAGATAGATAGATAGATAGATAGATAGATAGATAGATAGATAGATAGATAGATAGATAGATAGATAGATAGATAGATAGATAGATAGATAGATAGATAGATAGATAGATGACACACAGACAAACACACATCTCTTATGCAATTCTGTTAGCGTCAATTAGACTTCTTTTCCCGCCATTTTTACCTAGGCCTCAGGCTCACTTTAAAACACAAAGAAGACTAAGAAAGACATTACAACGAGAAACCAAATTAATAAGGCTGACGTTCAAATCTAAACCCAAATAACAAGGTTTACATTCAAATTCTTTTAGTTAAGAACACCTGCGTGTGTATGTGTGCCCTGCGTTTGCGTGCGTGTATGGGCGCGCATGTGTGTGTGTTTGTGTGTGTGTGTGCGTGTGTGTGTGTGTGTACAGCTCTGCTAACGAAAAAATGTCTCGTATGTTTTGCTTAGCGTCCAAATTCCTGGGTTACAAAAATAGCGCAGCGAACAGCTAACAACATGCTGAAAATGATTACGACAAAGCAATATGAGGATTTATTAAGATTAAAAATAAATGAATGCAAGCGAAAGAGGCGTAGAAAGACGACAGAGGATGAAAAGGATAGATAAATATTCCATACATAGAAACAGTTTGTTTTAAATGAACCGAATATGTGTGATTTTACCTTGAGAGAGATAAAAGCTCTTTTACCATGTCAGTAATTGGAAAATTTGAACACACTTTTTAAATATTTTGAAATTACAAACATGAAAGACAGAGAGAAAGAGAGAGAGAGAGAGAGAGAGAGAGAGAGAGAGATAAAGACAGAGACACTTTACAACTTTTTAATTTTTTTTTAAAATTAAGGATACAAATTTTAGACTAAATAGAAAGTCTAATCTTCCAATCGGTTATTTAACAAATTAACGTTAACACAAACTTTAACATTAAAAACATAAACTTTGACATTAAAGTTAAATCATACCACACACACAGGCGCCCACACACACACACACACACACACACACACACACACACACACACACCCACACACACACACACACACACACACACACATTTTTTGTAAAAACGACGTTCTGATGACTGTTGTGAAAAAAACAGGGATTATTGTGACACACTTTTCATTTTCGTGACATTATTTTGACATTTTCAAATTTTTGAACCTGTCCCTAACCCTAACCCTAACCCCTAACCCAAACCCTAACCCTAACCCTAACCCTTACCCTAACCCTAAAACAGCTGCATCTATGCCGGAACTCTATTTTGACGTCAAAATAGGGCAGCCTTCCAAAAAAGTCAAAAGAAACCATGTGGAGTTCCACGAGTGTGTCACTGTAACGTCGTTTCTACATGCCCACCCACCCACACCATCCTCATCTTTACACAACATTGAATGACACCCATCCCCATCCCTCACTCTTGAAAAAGAAAGAAAGAAAGAAAGAAAGAAGAAGAAGAAGAAGAAGAAGAAGAAGAAGAAGAAGAAGAAGAAGAAGAAGAAGAAGACGAGAGAGAGAGAGTGAGAGAGGGAGGGAGAGAGAGAGGTTGTTTCCAAATTAAGGTATATAACCAAAGAGCATAATAAGCTCTTTGATATAACCTACTAGACACACTTACTGTGATTTGCTGGCTAACACTGCATACTGGGGGATACAGCACACACACCATATACGGAGTGGCCCACAATCCACAGTCTTCAAAAACCTCAATAATGATTATGATAATCCACAATGCACAGAGAGTAGAGGGGATTGTGAGTGTGAAAATCATATCGCTTTTTCAGCGGAAGCACACCAGTCAAAGTGCTGCGCCACCCGAAACTGAGGAAACAGTTCCATCTACTAACCCCTCTCACTTTTCAACCCAATCATGCAAAAACCTCCCATACAAAACAACTATTGTGGTGTTTCCGCTCCGGTCCGCCAAGCGCTCTCCCCCGTCCTCTTACCCCCTCCTCTCCTCCCTTACCCCTATTACCCACTACTAACCCGCACCCAACATCACCAACCCTTACCCTTACCCCTAAGCGCACCCCTCTCGCACCGGTGAGAAAAATCGTCACCAGCAAATGAAGCATCGTACCGTGTCACAGAACTTGTGTTGAATCAGTGGCAAGAAACGCCTGAAGTGCTTGATGCATCAAGCGTGACCACTAGGTCACAAGAACAAAGAGAGACGGACAGTTAAAGTAATAAATATAAATAAAGAAATACATACAGACAAAAGCTGCGGGTGTTTAAAGCAGTGCAGTTGGCTCATTGATGTATGCAATGATGTAACCTACTCAAATGTCAAGCGATAACCTTGCAGCCTGTACAAGTAGTGGTTCAAACCCCGTTAACACACCAGCTCAATGCCTATGTGTGCAGCACTCTTAGGTTCCCCCACATTTTGCTGGCTGCGGGCTATTTATAGCTTGCCTACACCCTCCCTTCCAGTGAAAGGAAAGGAAAGAAGCACCGGCGAAGCTATCGGCGAAGCTATTTATAGCTAGCCTGGCTGAACTAACCTCAAAACCTAAAAGCTTTGGTTGAGTCGGTTGACTACCTGGAGTAAAACAATAATATTATTTAAAATAATAAATAAAAAAGATTTTTAAAAAAATCCCTGTGACCCTACTCATTCCGATGAGAGTATGAACCGAGGTCTAGTCTGTGCAAGCACGCATTTTCGTATGGAGTTTAAAGATCCTGACGCTCATCTCCCAAGACGTGTGAGTGCCGGCTATACAAATACAACCAACACGCACTTCTCCCCATCCGCGGTCGCGCAGGATTGTGTGCCAAACAGGTTACAGGTTGAGTTAGATCCTATAAAAGTGATAAAATAAA
>CM072518.1:53477418-53639918 GCA_036898135.1 Oncomelania hupensis | reverse complement strand
CAATACATCACAACTGGGTTTATTTAAGAATGTAGGAATCGGACAGTGGTTTTTCTTTAACGGAAAGAACGCAAACTTCTTCTAAAAATGTAAGAATCTAATGCAAAATTTGCTCTTTCCGTCTAAAAAATGGACCTAGTTCGTCTCCTATAGGGGACGAAATAGGTCGAACTTTCTTCAAAAATTTCTCCAAAAATTGACTGTATTTTCTCCGTCCCGGATAGATCACTCCTTTGTACTTAAAGCACTCTCATGCACTACAACCAACTGCACTCACATGCACTAAAAGAGCACTCCCGCGCACTAAAAGAGCACTCCCGCGCACTTAGAAAAAAGCGGGGTCCTGGAAAAAAAGTGGGTTCCAAGCAAATAAACCCATTTGTTACTAAGAAAGACAAGGTCTGAAACCCATTTGTGCGTTTACTCAAGTACACACGCACTCGCACACACTCATACACACAGAGATTAAAACTAAACCTTTTTTTTAAATAAAAATATTACCTCTTTACACATTTTGTGATTTTAGACGATACACAAATTTAACCTCTTTCAAAAGTACGGTTTTGATATTTATTTCTTTAATTAATTTTTTTTCTTTAATCACTTTTGTATAGCGATCTTCCAGCTCAAACGCTGCTCAAGGCATAAGTCCATATATTCATGTGTGTACGTGTATGTACCTATGAAATTAATAGCATCGATTGGATTAAAAAAAAAACAAAAATAGCAATAAGCGTAGCACAGTTGTTTATTTACACACCATAGAAGAGAACATATTACATATTACATAATTGTTGCTTTAGGTCCAGCGGACTCTTCCGAGCCAAATCAGGACCGGACAACCACCAATCCGCATAAAAGATCTGCTGAAACAACCCTAGTGGGAAAACTGAATGCCCTTCACCAGCCAGTCACTTTACAATAAAGACATCCCACGCAGGGGACGGCTGAGGCTTCACCCCAACTTATCGAACCCCTGTTTACAAAAACAAAATAGAATACAAACATCATTATAAATTATCAACAAAACACATACATATAAAATGCCTACATTGCTAAATAATAACATCATAGGAAGCCCTAGTGACCCCCTGGCAGAAAGCGTCCAATATTCCCAAGCTGATCCAACAGACCTCATACACAAACAAGGAGTCTTGTCCCGGAAGAGTTTTCAAGAAAAAAGGTAGGAGACTGGTCTAGCGAAGAAGACGATAGCATAGCAGATTGATAGAACAGAGCAGGAATGAGAAAGAGCAAATGAGAAAGACAGCGACAGTGGGAATTTAAAGCACTAAATTTCCAGAAAGTGGGGATACTATTTATACTGAAACCCCCGGCACCCAACGGGGGTCCATAGAAGAGAAGCTGAAACCCCAAAATCTTGGAAGCGAGTTCAATGAACCCGTGCTCACTATTTCTCTCACATTATTATCTTTGTTATATGACAACAATGTGCATTCCCAGGTAAAATAAATGAAAACCAAAACATGATTAAGACCGTGGCCTTTTGACATTATTTACGAGAAAATGAGGCAGAGAGACCTTCTATTGCAGACACTATTTAAAAGGCCGGAGCCAGAGAGTTCAACGTATTTTATGCATCTATTTCAGACATTTTTTCGCAGGTACTCCGTTCTTAAATCTATGCAGGTACTGAAATATTGACAGGATTTTCTTTGATGCAAGCTGCTGACAATTGTATTTAAAAAAACACAAAAACTGCGTTAAAAAAAATGGAAAGAAATGAAGTTGTTAACTTGTGGGTTATCTTTCTTTCTCGGCTAAATTATTCATGTCGCTGCCATTTTTTGTTTTCAAGCAGAGAATTAACGTAACTCTTTTTTTTGGCCTCGTGCAATAGAGTCGGTTGGAGAGTGCGGGAGTATGCCGGAGCCGTTTAGAAATAACCTTTGAAAATGCAGTGTGTCATTAAAAAAAAGCAAACTGAGGTTGTTGACATGTTGTTAGTTTCTTGCCCTATCAATTATTTATGTCGATGACTCTCTCACTTTCTCACTCTCCAACATCATCAATGAACGAGTGCATGATGCCTCCCTGCCCTGTTGCGACATAACTATTGAAGCAGCAATACGTCGTAAAAACTGAGGTTGTTGACATTTGGTTTATCTTTTTTATTCTAAAATACATTATTCACGAGAGGAAAAAACCACGTATACAGAATCCATTGCAATTATTATTATTATTATTATTATTATTATTATTATTATTATTATTATTATTATTATTATTATTATTATGCAAGGTGGCCTCGTGGCGCAGTGGATTAGTCGCCGGTTTCCTATGACGAAGGTCGCGAGTTCGATTCCCGCAAGGGGCGAACGTATGTGACTTAGGTACGAGACTATTGAGGTCACCGAGGGTTTTCTTCGGGCACTCCGGTTTCCTCTCTCCCTTCAATAATGGTACTGGACGCAGTCAATATAAAAATTTCAAAATAAAAATTCGATTTTCTTTTCGTCTTCCAATAGCGATCTCCCTGCCTTTACACCACCTGTTTGAGTGATGGATGTGTGTGTGCTGTGTGTGTGTGTGTGTGGGTGGGTGGATGAGACAGCTGAGCGTGTATGTTGGTACAGATCGCCGCTCTTTGAGCCTGATTGATTTGGGGGAAAGGCGCGTATATAGCATCCGATATTATTATTATTATTATTATTATTATTATTATTATTATTATTATTATTATTATTATTATTATTATTATCATTATCATTATTATTATTATTACTATTATCGTATATTACTGCTAAAAATGTTCAGTTCGGCGTTCTGCCATTCTACTCCTCTACTACTCATTCTACTATATTATTATGCACTGCTATCCTGTATTTCTGGTAAAAAGGTACAAAATGTTCCCGTAACCTTTCAGTCGTTGAGGACGGGAACCGTTGTCCCTTTTTCTGCGAGCCAGCTTAATGAGAGCGGTGCCTATCTCCATTCCCTCACTGCTTTACCTCCCCTTGTTCTAAACAGAGTCAGGTACCCATTCCTAGCTGTATGGACTGGGGTGTATCGTGCGCTTGTTTCAATCGTTTTGTGTCGTTTAATGGTTGCCTACCCCCTTTGGGGTGCCGGGGGTTTCAGTATAAATAGTATCCCCACTTTCTGGAAATTTAGTGCTTTAAATTCCCACTGTCGCTGTCTTTCTCATTTGCTCTTTCTCATTCCTGCTCTTTTCTATCAATCTGCTATACTATCGTCTTCTTCGCTAGACCAGTCTCCTACCTTATTTCTTGAAAACTCTTCCGGGACAAGACTCCTTGTTTGTGTATGAGGTCTGTTGGATCAGCTTGGGAATATTGTACGCTTTCTGCCAGGTGGTCACTAGGGCTTCCTATGATGTTATTATTTAGCAATGTAGGCATTTTATATGTATGTGTTTTGTTGATCATTTATAATGATGTTTGTATTCTATTTTGTTTTTGTAAACGGGGGTTCGATAAGTTGGGGTGAAGCCTCAGCTGTCCCCTGCGTGGGATGTTTTTATTGTAAAGTGACTGGCTGGTGGAGAGCTTTCGGTTTTACCACTAGGGTTGTTTCAGCAGATCTTTTATGCGGATCGGGGGTTGTCCGGTCCTGATTTGGCTCGGAAGAGTCCGCTGGACCTAAAGCAATAATAATGTAATGTAATGGTTGCCTTGTAAAACATAGTCACCTTAACCCCAATACTGACCTTTCTCGGCCTTGCTTAACATGAAACATTGCTAGCCTTTGTCCAAAACCACTGCAACACTGCGCGAACCAAATGTCTATTATAAAATAAATTTCTGGTACTCTCTTATAGAAGAAGAAAAAGAAGAAGAAGAAGAAGAAGACACCCGGTACACATTGGTCGAAGGCTACCAGAAGCATGCTTTAGTAGTCGCCTCAACAAGGCAATAAAGCATGCTCTCATGCTTCACAGCACTGCTTCCTAAACTCTTCAAGCTCCATAGTGACGGAAAAAGCGCAATTTCACTGTAAATATATACAGAATATGACTCTACAACTTTCCGTCTCAAAAACCCATTTGCCTTCTTGGATTCTTAAATTGTATCAAACCAAGTGAGGACACTATCGACGTCAACAAACGGTTCCAAAACATTCTCAAACGGTTCGTAAAAGACAGTTGACCTACTAGAAACAAATACAGTTTGACCTTATTCGTCCCCTAGAGACAAAACTTACATTTTCTATTTTCATGAGTTCATTCGTCAATGCTCCTAGGGCTTGAACAATATAGGAAGCAGTGCTCTGAAGCATGACAGCATGCTTTATGGCCTGTTGAGGCGACTACTACAGCATGCTTCGACCAACGTGTATCGGGTGAAGAGGAAGAAGAAGAAGAAGATGATGATGATCATGATGATGATGATGATGATGATGACGACGACGACGACGACGACGATGACCCCGATGCCCAAGCAAGCGCTTCTAATCCCTTCGGATGAGAATACTCACAGGCACGGGCTTGAACAATCCTGACGCCCATGTCCTAGACGGATGAGTGCGATCTACACATGTACACCCAACAAGCATTCCTTCATTCCATTCTCCCTCCCCTTCCATCCCCACCTCCCACCCTCCGGTCGCCCAGGTTAATGTTCAGTCGTGCGCAATAAGTAAGGGCGCCTCGGGCGGCTTGAGTTAGATCCTGTATCGGCCAGCCCTTTTGAGCAGTTCTTTAGCAGGAAAAGCGCTATATAAGAAAGATTATATTATTTGAAAAAAACAACAAAAAAAAATATCTTGTGAAAATAGACATGCAGGCACATACGCAAAAAATACACATACGTTCACTCAGTACAATGAGGACAAACTCTATTTGTCAGACCTATATACAGTATCCTAATTGGTTTTTTGGGGGGACCAAGGCCGAAACAATCCAGCCATCTTGGAGCACAAACCCGCATCGGTGTTAGCGGACAAATGAATAATTTCTCCTTTGATCGCTTCATCTTGCTCTCTTTCCTGCCCTTATCCCTCTTGATCCATTGACAAAGAAATGCGGATGTTCCCCTTCTCACCTATTCCAATGAGCTATAGCTCCGGCAATGGAGAACCCATATCAACGGTCTTGGGGGAATCTGTCTTTTTTTTTTTTTAGCCGAGTGGTAGAAATGACGGCTAATCAAGCTTGGTACATCCACTGTCAAAGTACGAGCTACGTTATGAAGACAGCTAGACATTGCTAAAAGGTGTATAGATGGCGGTCGTTTTGCTGTCAAGCGAGACAGCGGAGTTGACCTCCATGCATTTATACCTCGGAGCTCTGTAAACCCTTTCCTTTCGATTACTGTTTTTTCCTTCAACACAATACAGAGGCGGCGTATGAAATACATTTGCTGTAACATTTAGTCGCAGAGAAACAACTACCGCCGTGAAATAATCTTGTTGCGACAGTATTTTTTCAGGAAAATGGAACTCCAACAAAACTATATTACGTTACTCATACTACATATACAATTTAGTTTAATTATATTCAATTCAATTCAATAATTTATTGTAAAATCCCTTCACGTAGGTTTACTAGTGATGTTAGACAACTTCATGTTATTCATACTGACAGGATTGTAGAAAGTATGTGTGTGTATGCGTGGGTGTGTGTGTGTGCGTGTATGTGTGTGTGTGTGTTTAATAACAAACAAATAAAAAGTAAAAAAGGTCAATCATATTTTTTGCATCATATCATGCGTCCTCTGTGATACTACATTTAAATTGCGGTATGTAGATCTACAGTATGTCCATCAGAAATATTCTACATGCAATGCGGGGTACCATTTCACGTGAGCTGTGCTTCTCACACCACAGAAAGCAGCCCAAAAAAAAAAGAAAAAAAAAAGCACTCCTCGTTTCCGAGGTGGTCCTGTTTTCTCCCGAGCCTTCCTTTCTTTCCCCGGAAGCCGAGACTAATAACGCGAGACCCCACGAGACCCTGCGAGACAGCGAGGTGAGGGTCACGTGACCAACAATAACTCGCGGCCGGTGGCGCCCCCAACGCGGAGCCAGAGCGGAAGTGATGAGCAGGGAAGCGCGGCGTGACTTGGAAGAAAGAGGGATGATAGGAAGACCTGACGGGGGACGAATACTAATAATGGACAGCCCAATACTAAAAGTAATAATACTAATAAGAATACTGCAAAAGACCAATGTAAATACTAATATAACTAATCCGTTCACCAGAAAAATCGCAGGCGACCGTGTTTCAAAGCGAGCGGAATCTATTCATAATCATATTACTTAGTGTAATTGATTGATTGATTGATTGTTGCTTTAGGTCCAGCGGACTCTTCCGAGCCAAATCAGGATCGACTTAGTGTAATAGCCTACTAGTAGTTTAGAATACATTCACTGCTCACATTCCGATACAGGCGCCTGTTGGGGTGGGGATGGGAGGGGGGGGGGGTAAGAACGTTCACTCTCAAGCGAAAAAAACTGCTGTTTGTTGTTTGCTGTCGGTATTTTACTGTTTCCATCTTCTTCAGCAAAATAACTAATATAATTATCTGATATTCAGTGCGGACGATCAAGAAAATACTAATCCTAATTCAATGCCTCCATCACATGAGCACGAACCTGTAGCGAGGTAAACTGGCCCAGGACTTTTGTAATCTATGTAACTAAGATAAGATCTAGCCACAATGCCTGTTGGGGGTTGTCGGATCAACTAATATACAAGTAATTTACTGGCTTCTGCTCAGTTGTTTGGGCGTACCGTCAGAAGATGCGCCAAAAGGCAGTAAGTGAGCGTCTCGGCCGACTTGAGTTAGATTCTGTATCGGCCAGCACCTTGGGCAGCTCTTGACCTGAAAGGGCTTTACGTAAGAACTAAATAAATAATTCTTGTTGACTTTCTGCTTGTCCCTTACCACCGGGCATGAAAAGCCCGTCACTGGATAGGAAATGAGATGGTCTACGATGACTGACGTCTTCAGCGCTGTTGAAAAGCGTTGAATAGAAATATCATGGGCACCTGTTTTGAGGATATATCCTAGGACATCAACGTTCAAGGGGTTGCTCATTGCTGATCCTCGACCGATTGATCATGCATGTATTTTAGCTTGATCTTTTAAATCTCATGAAAACAACATCAGCAACAACAACAATAACAACAACAACATTATTGCTGTAGACGAATACTCACTCCTACTTACACAAAAAACACACATTCATCACTAGCACTCAAACATGTGGTGTATGTTTGATCATAACACTCGTGAAACTGACAAGACTTGCTATTTGTCATTGCTGCTCTGTTCGGCACTCGTCATAAGACCTTCACATGAAAGCCGTCAGCTCTCGTAGTCTAGTTATAGGCTAATAGTGATTATTAATGGCATCATGCCACTCGCGCCCATTAATTCTTCCTGGGCTCTCAGGAAATAATTACATATCTGTATCTGTTAATTGTTGGTTTTCTTTCCCCCCCCCCCCCCACAGCACCTCCTTCCCCCCCCCCCCCTTTTTCGACCTCTTAAACTCCATTTCCCCGCAACTCCACCCTATACTCCTCTCCCCCAACCTCTCTCCGCTCATCCAAATGTATTGTAACTTCTCCATTGCACAAATGTTCTGTTTTTCATATTTATTCATTTCATCCCCCTCCCCAACCCCCTCCTTTTTCCTCCCCCTCGACCCTCTTCCCCACTGCCACGTTTTGCTCAATATATCTCAAAACCATCTGAACCGAGTTTGAGTATATTTTGTACATAGTGCTTTGTTTTTGTTTTCAATTCGTGGCCAATCATTCCGTAATTATAGTCCATTGGGTGATCACAATCGGTCGTTCGGTCGAACCTTAGGTCGATGTTTCACGTTTCTGTTCAAATCACTGTTTCGCATCATGTCAAAATTGACTGGACCGGTTTTGATTGTATGCTATGGAGATACTTTAACCACTACGCAGACGTTATGGTATTTCAATTCTAACTGCACTTCCGCAAAGCTCAAGGTCGCGGAGGTAAATCAGTTTATAAACACGTGTGGCGGTGTATCTTCTAAATGGCTAAGACGATTTTTCATATAATATTTGGCTTGGGTAGTTTTATACAGTTGAAGCCCATATGGAAAGACAGGACCATCAGTCTACACTCCAAGGTAAGGCTGCTGCAATCCCTTGTCATCTCCATCTTCCTATACGCTTGCGAAACTTGGACCCTCACAGCAGACATACAACGAAGAATACAAAGCAGGGAGGTGAGGTGCTACAGAAGAATTCTGGGCATTTCCTATACCCAGCACATCACCAACAACGAAATCCGACAGACCATCACACAAGCCAAGCCATTGTACAACACGATGACCTGCTCACAGTGGTGAAGAGACGGAAACTCCGATGGTATGGCCACATCATCAGGACCATCCTGCAAGGCAAGGTGCAAGGAGGCAGAAGAAGATGGAGACAGAAACAGAAAAGAGAAGTGGGAGGACAACATTCGAGAATGGACTGGCTTGACACTGCACGAAGCCACGAGGGTTGCTGAGGACAGAGAAAGATGGAGTACGATGGTTAAAAGATCATCTGTGGCGCCCCAACAACTTTCGAGTTACGGGATAGGATAGAATAGGATAGGATAGGATAGGTTAGGGTAGGATGGATAATTTAAAGATGTGGGGTAGGGAGAAGGGAGAGGCAATCATTGTATGGTTCAATTTGCTTCTTTAAGGTAAACCCAAGACAGAACATTTCCACGAAAATTAACACTGTTGAAATGCTGCTTTTAGCTGGGTTTGTACTGTGTGTGTAGAAATACGTTGCAATGGCTTGTCATCTTGTTACCTTTCATTGATGCATGTACATGACAGTGCTTTCCCCTTTGTTTTGTGTCGCTGCGATCACTGTGGTCTATTATATGAAGAAAGAAAGAATTCAACCACGCAACAATTAAAGTTGACATTAATCACGACTAAACATGTATTAAATTGTGAGTGTGTAGGGTGCAATTAGTTCTAGACGACTATAAAACACTTCGTTACCAATATTGAGTTCCTTTGAAAGGGATTTACAGCGTGGAATGTTTAGAATGTACTAATTAACTCATTAGCTACTTCGATCTGCTTATACCGATAGTAACAATTTATTTGTCTCTAATTTTTGTGCATTTAATAATAGTATTACTATTAGTGTGACCGTTTTAAATTCACCAAATATATTATCCATGCGTAACCTCGATCTGATTAAATTAATAGAAAAAATGTCTTTCTCTCCATCTTCCGGTGCATTTAAAATTCACTAAATATTTGTATAACACAGAAACAAGACAAGCGTGTCTGGATTCATACGCATTCACAGCCGCACTAAATCACGGTGCATGGACATGTGTTATTGAGCACTTAAATCACTTCTGATGTGAAAAGTGATTGTTGTATATTGTCTGTTCAGTTCTATATAGATCAGATTCATAGTACCAGATCAATACACAACAAATATTTTTTTAATCTTTTTGTTTTTTCCAGACTAATTTGAATGGCGTCAAAATGGACATCAAGGTCCAAGGCCAATCCCTCTATACAGGGCATAGTTTCAAATATTTAGGAGCCATTGCATCAGACAATGAGTCCGACAGGAAGTCCTCTCAAGGATCGCACAAACAACTGCTGCCCATTGAAGCCCATTTGGAAAGACAGGACCATCAGTCTACATTCCAAGATAAGGCTGCTGCGCACCCTTGTCATCTCCATCTTCCTATACGCTTGCGAAATATGGCCCCTCACAGCTTATCTACAACGAAGAATACAAAGCGTTGAGATGCTACAGAAGACTTCTGGGCATTTCTTATATCCAGCACATCACCAACAACGAAATCCGACAGACCATCACAAAGCCATTGGACAACATGATGACATGCTCACAGTGGTGAAGAAACGAAAACTCCGATGGTATGGCCACATCACCAGATCATCAGGCCTTGCAAAGATCACCCTGCAAGGAACGCTGCAAGAAGGCAGAAGAAGCGGAGAATCGAAAATGAGGTGGGAGGGCAACAATAGAGAATGGACTGACTTAACACTGAGCGTAGCCATGAGGGTTGCTGAGGACAGAAAAAGATGGAGTACGCTGGTTAAACGATCATCTGTGGTGCCCCTACGACCTTCGAATTACGGGATAGGATAGGATAGGATAGACGTATTTGAAAATATTTTGAAATTGTCGGACGGTGGTGGTGGGACGGGGCAGAGGGAGGGGAGGGGGTTGGAGGAATCAGAACGCGATAAATGTCGGGCTATCGTACCGTTTGTCCGTCCATCCGTCGGTCCGTTGGACGCTATATATCTCAAGAATATGAACGGATTTTGACCAAACTTGATAGGAACATTAACTAGGTTAGTGGCCTGCCTCCCGTGCCATCACATCGGCTCTACCGCAAAGGTCAAGATCAAGGACTGATGTCTATTTGTTGCTAAACACGTTTTGCTCAATATCTCAACAACGGCTAAAGCGATTTTGTTGAGTTTTGGTATACAGATACAAGGGGTCCTCGAGTTACGACGTTGATCCGTTCGTTGGACGCGACGTAACACGATTTCATCGTAAGTCGGAACATAAAGAAAAATACCTGTACTGTAAGCCTACGTACAGTGCTATATACTGTACTGCAACTGTTAATGTTTCTCCCTTTTCAGATCGCTTTATAATGTCCATTTTAACTTCCATGGTGATGGCCTTTCTTTTCTTTCATGCGCTACCATCAGAAGAGTCTGACTTACGTTTGGGAGCCATAACCAAGGGCAAAAAACGATAAAACACGTGAGAGAGATAGACGGCGTAAACAACCAAAAATGGCGTATGTCCACTGACTGAGCGTATGAAGCGACGCCAGCGTAGGAAGCGACGCCGTCTTCCCCGCCGTATAACCACAAAAAAGCGTATTCTTCCGCTGCTCGCCAGAAACTAGCTCCCGTTTGTTTACGTCGCTTACGACGCTAAACCGCGTTAGACGAAACGACGCGTAAAATATTTTTTTTAATATTTTTATGGGGAGGAGCGTCGTAACCACGAAAAAACGCAAGTCGCGACCGGTGTAACCCGAGGACTTACTGTACTTCAAATCATGGACCATCTTTCAGTAGTTGTCCAGTTGTCGGGAAGTTGGTCAGTCGATCGGTCCATCTCTCCGAATTTTGTTTTTTTTTCAAAAGACACATTTTCCCTTATCTCAAGAATCATTTTTAATTTGCGGATACTTTAACTACTGCTAACCAGGTTAAGTCAGTCTTATTTGTGCTTTCTCAAAGGTCAAGGTCGTCGTGCTTCATCATTTTCTAAACATGTTTTGCGCTGTATCTAAGTTTGGCTAATCCGATTTGGATAATATTTGGCTTGCAGACAGTTCCAATAGTGGCCTATAATCCCATGTTTTCGCTCAGATAAAACCCAGAAAATTAACACTCCTGAAAAGGCATATTTCTTTCCGGCTACATTTGTGAATATGGAAATACGTTTGAATGGCTTGCCATCTTCTTTTTAATGAAGTGGACTTTACTTGCTGGAACAGACGTTAAACTAATTATCGAACAGAAACTGATTGGCATTGACTGTACTTGCAATTTTATTCGTCTTTTGGTTCTCTCCCACATTCTACAAGACATTGAAGGCTGCTGCATTTAAAGATATCGTTTTAGAATAGGAAGACAAAAAAATTATAATCAAAAACGACCTGACTACTCAGCTAAAGTGAGCTAAAGCATTTGATCAGTAATTATTTTAGCTGATGTCTGCTTGTCTTCATCTGAGCACGTCCCAAGTTCTTTTTTTTTCTTTTTTTTCTCTTTTTTTTTTAACAAATATAGAATAACCATGTTCTCTGCAATGCCCTTGTGACCACTCAGGGCAAATTGGGGTTGGGAGCGGTGTGGGTGAGTGGTGAACTACAATATAGAGAGTCATTACATATAATACATTTCAACACATCTTTATCGTCAAACTTTCACAATGAATACACGTATACAAGTGAAAAATTGCCTTTGGCGTGCGCGCAAATCTTTGTATCAAATAAAAGTAAATGAATAAATGAACAATTGATAACATGCTGATGCATACAGGAATCACAGGCTCTACTTTTGTACGTGACCTCATCATCACCATCGAGATTTGAACCCATGCAGGTCGTTTACGCGCGCACTCCCGGCTCACAGTCTACAGACTGGACCACTATATACACACCGTTCCCAGGTTTGCACAGTGGCTGTGTGCTCTTGAGATTACTCGAGCGATTCAAAGATAGTAGAACGCAGCTGGCAGTATAAACGCTCGCTCAGCGTCAGTGACACTGGTTCGAACCTCGAAGTTGACGGTTAAACAATGGCAACAATCTGGTACTGGCAAACACGCTTGGTCTCCACAAAAACTCCAGACGATGGACATGGCACAGTCCCGGCGTGGTGCGTCACAACCAGATCGACTACATCATGGTCAAGAAACGCTTCAGATCAAGCATCAACATTGGCAGGACACGCACTTTTCCAGGAGCAGACATCGGAAGTGACCACGACCTCGTGATGATGTCTTTCCGGCTCCAATTGAAGAGAGTAAATACAGCAAAGTGCACTAGACTGAAGTTCGACCTGGACAAACTGCAAGACCCGGAGGTGGCAGAACTATGTCAGGACACTATTGGAGGGAAATTTGCACCACTGCTCATTTTGGGGGCTTGTGAAGTAGATGTCAACACCATGACCACCACCTTCAACTCAGCTGTGACAGATGCCGCTACTGAGATCTTTGGCAAGCACCGACCAAAGAAGAAGCCGTGGATCACATCTGCACTTTTGGATCTGTGTGATAAACGAAGAGAGATGAAAAAGAAAAAGAACACCTCACAGGGAGCTGATGTCTACCGAAAAATCAACAATTACATCCGAAAATGCATGCGCACAGCAAAGGAGAACTGGATAGAAGATCTATGCCAGGAAATAGAGAACAGTCTGAACAAGAACAACAGCAAGAAGGCCTACCAGACTGTGATGCGGCTGACAAGTGTTAAACAACCCAAAGTCTCCACGATCCAAAGCAAGTCTGGCATGTGCCTTACAGAAGAACAAGAAGTCTTGGACAGATGGACAGAGTACTGCTCGGACCTTTACAACCATACACCAAATGGAGACCCATCAGTTCTAGCATGTCCCGAGAACAGAGAAGAAGAAGAAATCCTCCAAATTCTCCGGGAAGAAGTTTGAGGCAGCAGTGCAATCGCTGAAGAAAGGGAAGTCAGCGGGAGTGGACAATATACCCGCGGAATGGCTACAAGCAGGAGGAGAAGCGATGATTGATGCCCTCACCATTATCTGTAACAAGATCTTGCAGAGTGGGGAGTGGCCTACACCATGGACCCAGTCGCTTGTCATCACTCTTCCCAAAAAGGTAACCTTCAGGAGTGTGAAAATTACCGCACCATCAGCCTCATCAGCCATCCCAGCAAGATCCTCCTGAAAATAATACTCAACAGGTTGAAACCCCACGCTGAACAAATCATAGCTGAAGAACAAGCAGGATTCAGGGCAGGGCGAAGTACCACTGAACAGATTTTCAACCTCAGAATAATCTGTGAGAAATACCTACAGCACCAACAACATCTATATCATGTGTTCATAGACTTCAAGAAGGCGTTTGACCGAGTCTGGCATGCAGCTCTATGGGCAACAATGAAAGTGTACAACATCAACCCTAAAATTATTGAATTCATCAAAAGCCTGTATGACAAGGCTACCAGTGCAGTAATACATAACAGCGTCATCGGGAACTGGTTCAGAACAACAATCGGTGTGCGTCAAGGATGCCTACTCTTTCCAACACTCTTCAACATCTTCCTAGAGCGCATCATGTCAGAGGCTCTTGCAGATCACGAAGGCACAGTCAGCATAGGGGGTGGAGCAATATCCAATCTTCGTTTTGCGGATGACATTGATGGATTGGCTGGAGAGGAACAAGAACTTGAACAGCTGGTACAGAGGCTTGAAACCACCTCCAGAGCTTATGGAATGGAAATAAGTGCAGAGAAGACCAAAATGATGACCAATAGCACCAATGGCGTCAACACGGACATCAAAGTCCAAGGCCAATCCCTTAACACAGTGCATAGCTTCAAATATTTGGGAGCCATTGTGGCAGACAATGGGTTCCGACAGGAAGTCCTCTCCAGGATCGCACAAAGAACTGCTGCCCTGACAAGGTTGAAGCCCATTTGGAAAGACAGGAACATCAGTCTACATTCCAATGTAAGACTGTTGCGCTCCCTTGTCATCTCCATCTTCCTTTATGCTTGCGGAGCATGGACCCTCACAGCAGATCTACAACGAAGAATACAAAGCATGGAGATGAGGTGCTACAGAAGACTTCTGGGCATTTCCTATACCCAACACATCACCAACGACGAAGTCCGACAGACCATCACACAAGCCATTGGACAACACGATGACCTGCTCACAGTGGTGAAGAAACTGAAACTCCGATGGTATGGCCACGTCACCAGATCATCAGGCCTTGCAAAGACCATTCTGCAAGGCACAGTGCAAGGAGGTAGAAGAAGAGGGAGACCGAAAAAGAGGTGGGAGGACATTTGAGAATGGACTGGTCTGACACTGAGCGAAGCCATCAGGGCTACTGTGGACAGAGAAAGATGGAGTATGCTGGTTAAACGATCATCTGTGGTGCCCCTACGACCTCCGGGTTACGGGACAGGATAGGATTCAAGTTTCTCCGGCCGTGTCGATGCAGCGATATATATTAATGTGTTGAACCGAAAATAAAACAATGATTGTTTTGCACCCGTTTGTCAATATAAAGTGTTCATTGTTAGTTGTGTGTACACCCACGCCACCCCCAAGAAGAACGTTCCTTCCGATGCTTGCCATTCGTAAGAATGGAAATTGTCAGTGGGTTATTTTTTTTTTCAACAAAAGCATTATAGCCCGTAACAGCTAGCGCTGTTGTAGCCACACTGCGTAATTGAGACCAACAGAGACTGTCGTTCGCCTCTCTCTCCACTAATACATCAAGAGAGGTGGCCGATCGGACGGCTCAGCTAGTCAGCTTACGCAGTGTGCACTGGAAGTAGTGCCTCTCAGAGGTCAACGTGGAAAGAATACCGACTAAGGACTAAAACTGGTACCTTGAAAAGGTTGTGTGATTTGGTTTGATGAAAGTTGTACCGACTAACCCCTTTGTGAACGTTGAAATTGTATAATAAATTATAAGCCTTTACTCCTCATCGTATTGCACCGACATATAGGTATCAAACTAATGTAATTGATGAAGGAATGAATAAACCCATCAGTGTTCACAGCCAGTGCGGCAGCACGCGTCATCCAGTGACATCCAACGATTAACCATTGAACCTTGCTACACGTTAACATGATTGCATTGCACCGAAAATGATCATACAGATAGGAAGCGATGATAACAGTTCTCGTGTCAGCGTGTTACGTTGAAACGCGTACGAAAGTATGTCGGAAACGCGCACGATAGATCTAATCGTTTCGTTTTGCAAAGTATTCAATAATGGAGTTTATTTACCTTTATTTGAGTTTGCATTGTTGTTAGGAGAGGCTGTGTATAACGTTGATAATTTTCGTTAGTCGATATTACTGGAGAATTTTCTGGATCTGCGTGTTTACTCTCGATAGAAATTTCCCGATACATGTCGAAGCAAGAGGACGTTCCGGAAGGAGAAATAATAATGTATGACGTAAGTCAGTGATGACGATCTTTTATTTGATTGGTGGTAGTGCGTCATTTCTACCGGGTTCGAAATTGTTCGGGAAGAGAGAGAGATTATAAAATTGTGTGCCGCACTGTTGTTGAGATATAGTTATTGTTGTTGATAGTAAGTTGGAAAGTAAACTTGAGAGTGGAAAGGCGATTGAGCGACTGTATGCAGTTGTTGATGTATGCTGAATAAAAGTGGAAAACTTCATACGTCGACTTTGTGACTTGTATGCTGTTTGAGCAGGCTGCGTGGATAAACGAATCTGAGTTACACACCTTATCAGGACTTCAGCATCGGGGCTGAATCAAATACTGATAAAGAAAACACCATCATCAAACCGAGTGTAACACAGCGGTCAGAGCTAGTTTAGCAACGCCACTCAGATAAGATAAGATACGATAAGATGCCTTTTTTAACATCTTACCCTTACCAACAACATCAGTTAGTATAACAAAATAACTTTATAACAATAACAGCATAATATAACAATACAAGCAAGATCTGTGCACATACAAACGCACACTTTTACACACATCGGAGGCCTACCGTAACGCATGAACATTTTATTTAAAACAATAATGAATGTTATTGATGTAGAACTCTAATGAAGTAACTACTTTTTTAAAAGTGCATTGTAAAATTATTTTTTTTTATAAAAAGAATACGTGTATTTAGTGACTGTGTTACGTTGAAACGCGAAGGATAGTATGTATGAAACGCGCACGATAGATCTAATCGTTTCGCTTTGCAAAGTATTCAATAATAGAGTGTATTTACCTTTGATTTGAGTTTGCGTTGTTGTTAGGAGAGGCTTTGTATAACGTTGATAATTTTCGTTAGTCGATATTATTGGAGAATTCTCTAGATTTGCGTGTTTACGATCGATCGAAGATTCCCGCTAAATGTAAATATTTGACAACATTCTTGGAATGTGAAGAAAGATGTATGACGTAAGTCAGTGATGACGATCTTTAGTTTGATTGGTGGTAAAGCGTCATCGGGAACATTCTGACGTTATCTCGATCGAGAGAAAAGCTATAAAATGGATGCTCTGTGTGGGGGTTGAGGGTTGTTGATAGTGAGTTGGAAAGTAAAAAGTTGAGAGTGGAAAAGCGATTGAGCGATTGTTAGTCCAGTCCCAGTAATGAAATAAATAGCCAAATAAGCAACTAATTCCTATAAAAATGCTATGCAGTAAAAAATATTCTTTAAGCAATGAGGAAATACCTATAAAAAGTCCCAGTAAAAAAAAGGGGTCTGAAACATGATTTTTGGTGCTTATGTTTTTTCACACTTCAAAACGTCAAAGGGAGATTACTTGAAATAAACATTTAATTCAAAACCATATCATGTTGCATGTCAAATGAAAGCTCTTAACATATACAGTCCGAAAATCTGTTTCAACGCTTTCTGTGTCAGTTTTAGTTCTGACTGTGGATTAAAATTTAATTAACATAGGGGTATAAATGCAAAATTTCGATGATCTTAAAAATCTTGATTTCGATTGTAAAAGTCGACTTCTATTTAATTCACAAGAGAAAAAAGATTAGTTAAAAGGAAGACACACGAAATAAAGAAAAACAGAAAAACCCAGAAAATTGATTAGTTTTCCAGAAGAATATAGAAGTGGTCTACCTTAGTCGCTCTCAGAATCCGACTCGTCATCCAGCTGAACCACAGAGTTTGTGCAGCTGACTCCACGGCATTCTCCACAAGCTATGGTGCACGTAAGTCCGTGCTTTCTGCATCTGCCAGTTGAGCAGTCTTTCTAGCAGCAGCAGCGGATAACATTCAAAATATCCTATGGAGAAGCTGGCTTATTAGTTATGATTGGAAGTAGCCCACCCTCCTGTAACTTCCATTCCCAATCCATTGGTGATAGACCATGGTCTCTGTCTAGACTCAGCTACTCCTGGGCTTGGTAGAATGTTCTGTAGGCATAGAATTCAGCTGCTGCTGCTGTTGGGGGAGCACTTTAGCTTGGATTTGTGTATGGCTTGCAGACACTTTTTGCTCATATTTGACAAACCAAAGTTTGGTCAAGGTATCAGAACGTTTTTCACTGTACAGTACAGGTGAACAAATACCCTCTCATCAGCCGCTGCAACAGCATCATGACTTGACATCTTATCATTGAATACTCTAGCCTCATCCAGGAGCTCTCCTGAATCAAGCTTCTTGACTGTGAGTGATTTTGAGATGTTGAAGGGAGGAGATGTCGTGTCGTATCCACAGAATGCATGGGCAAAAAGAATGTTATTACAGACTGTTGTTCCGGTTTGTTTTCGCAGTTGGCCAAGAATATTTCCTTCGTCTCGCAGAGGATCGTGTTAGGATCAAAGGCTACATGTCTCCCAACCATGCCTTTGCTTCTTCGAAGATGGGCAACATCTTTGGTACTTGGGCCATCAACATAGCCATCGAAAATGATTGTAGCTAGTGTATGTTTCCTAGCAACAAAGCTGACATACTGCTAGATCTTTTAGGACGACCCTCTGGGCCATGGAAGGCGATGCAAAAGGGATCCACCATCGCGAATGAATTTAACATTTTCTCTTGGCAAGGATGCAGTTTCATTGACAGCAGACCAGAGAAATCCTGTAAGAGTATGTTTGTTGGCTTTTCTGGGGAATCCTGTCGCATCAAACAAGGAGGCAGGTACATTGGCCAGTCCATAATAAAACATTTCTTCGAGCCTGTTGGTATCATTCCCAGCGACTTGCACCAACCTTTGAAACAATAACTGCGGATCTACTTACACCATTTCCTGGCCAATAGTCACTCCAGTTTTTGTCGCCATTGTGACTGCTTGATTGCTTTTCTTGAACGTCACGTCAGCTGGAGATTGACCCGTCATCCCTTGGGGAATGCGCTGACCAATTTCAACAGCTTGGTCAGCATTGACAGATGAGTCAGCTGCTTGGCCAGTAGCAATAGACCTAAGACTCATGTCAGCGCAAAACGGAGTTTTTGATGAAACATAGTTGATGACTGTCAAAGTTTCTTTGTGGTCTTTCTCTTGCCTTATTTCAGAAGAATCTTTGTGCTGTTCACTTGTTGTGAACTCGTTTTGCGTCAAGGATTGCATCCATTGGTTTGCTGTTGCACAAGCGGGCATAGAGGGAAGCCAAACAAGCCTTTGTCGTTCGCCCATTCCGCGCCCTTTAGTTAGGCCACCATTTGACGTCAGCGTCCTCATCAAAGTTTGCTCAATCACCAGATCACACGACAGACCAGCCCTATAGCGATCGCTTCTCCTTTTCACGCGATGGCCTGCCATGAAATCGTGATAGACTTCTGGGTAGGTTTTGTTCAACTCCATCATTTGCTGTAAGTACAGCATGGCCGACTTGGTGTAGAGGTTGTGCCCTGAAGCAGCAAAATAGGGCAACATTTTGGCAACAGCAGATAGATGGAGCTTGAAGTCTCCAGTTCTCTCAGCCTATATTGCTGTGTGAAGGAGGTGTACCATTTCTTGAATCCATAGCTTGCTCGTTCTACTTGAACATTGTCGTTTGAAATCTTCCAACCTTGCATTAATGCGTCCTAATACAGGATGTATTGCAGCATCTCTTGCTGTTGTTTTGCCCTGCATCAGTGATTCAAAAAGAGCCTAATCAAAGTCATCATTGCCAACAGACTCTGTTATGTCAAGATCTGCAGGATTATGTAGAAGTGACTCTTCTTCTTGACAATCACCGTTTTCCTTCCTAGGATTGTAATCATTGGACAAAGTGTCAGGATGGAGCAACAGCCATGACATGTTGAAGGAAGTGCTTAAAAATATTGCACTCAATGCTGCTTCGACAAGAAAATGTGCTCTAATTGCCCTAGAATAAGCCTTTCCAGCAATGATGTGAACTGCAGAATTTGATGCACAAACTGCCTCTATTGCCTTGTCTTGTCTTGCCGTATATGCCCACAATCAATCGTGTTGATAATTATGGCACTTTTTTTTTACCAAGGTGCATGCTGGGTGTGTTCTTGTTACCGGCGCTCACCCGTCTAGGACATGAGCGTCAGGATCTTTAAAGTCCGTTATGATGTAATGTATGCGACACAGACTAGACCTCGGTTTATACTCTCATCCGAAGGAGTAGGAAACGAGAGTAAAGTGTCTTTCCCTGGACACAACACAATGCCCGGCCTGGGCTCAAACCCGGGACCTTCCGATCCGCAAGCCAACGCTCTAATCATTCGGCCAACATGCCTCATGCAAGCCTGCATCAGACCAATACTACATGCATTTATCAACCACAGGCTCTGAAGTCTTTTCTTTCCCCTCCTACAAACGTAGGTGGTATAGTATGTATAGTATGTAATTGAGGCCTACGAGAGACGAGACTTCCAAGCCTGTGGATCAACAATGCCATTGACATTGTCACCTGCACATTTCATCACTTGGCTGTAGATTCCTGACGTCATGCGGAACAATATCTGGGCGGTAAAAATGGGGGTTCCCCAATGTATTCGCATCAAAAAATAGTTCGCTTTAAAAAGTTAAAATAAACATATTCATACCCCTTCGATTCCGTGGGACTTTTCTTCAGTTGTAAACACAACTGTAAAGAGTAAATTAGAATATATATCATTTTTATAGGATTTACTTACTTTTAAAAAGCCTGTTGGATTGGACTATGTATGCAGTTGTTGATGTGTGCTGAATAAAAGTGGAAAACTTTATACGTCGACTCTGTGATTGAACGGGTTGCGTGGATAAACGAATCCGAGTTTACACCTATCAGGAGAATTCAAGCATTGGGGCTGAATCAACTACTGATAGAAAAACACCAACATCGAATGAGTGTAACAGACTGCACTGCAAATAACTTCTGGAATGATATTCCATAAAGCGGAACCTGAACATGACAGACTGGTTGTAAACAGATCAATTCCATGACAGAAGAGAGGGTGAACAGTGCTCTTGCGAAATTTGAAACCGCACGAACTCCCAGTCGGAATGCACTGGAAAATTGAATGAGACTGATGTAAGGGTCAAAATGATAAAAAGGGCACTTCAGTTCTGTTTTTTTAAATGGTTTAACAATGGATCAATACCGCCGGACCTAAATCAATCAATGCATAATCTAAGGTGTGTTCTACCGAATAACCTGTCTGACAATCACGAGGACAAATAATACAACAAAAAAACACACAACTTCTTTTTGTTAAAACTGAGACTGACAGGTAGAGATTATCTCATAATGTTTTATCATAGTTTCAATATTTATCATTGCGAGCATGTGTGTGACTGTGTGTGTGTGTATCCGTGCGAGCGGTTATAGCAAGCTTTAAGTCTGGGTTTGCGCTATAAAAAATACATTATTATTATTATTATTATTATTATTATTATTATTATTATTATTAATAATAATAATAATAATAATAATAATAATAATAATAATAATAATAATAATAATAATAATAATAATAATAATAATAATAAAAACAATATTATTATTATTTTATTATTATTTCCCAAAATCCTCTCTTCCTTACCCCAACACCATCCCCATCGTCCACTTGCACTCTCCCCCTATCTGCGCTCCCTCTCCCCTCCACACTCCTTCCGTCTTTTCATTACCTTCCTCCCACACCCCGCTCTACCCACTCAACCTCTTCACCCATCCCATTCCACTCCACCCTACCCCAACCCTCCTCTCCGCCAAACGAAGTTCTCCTTCCGCCCAGTGAGAAGTTATGTTTTGGGTAGCAGGGGTCCAATATCGTCGATCAAGGGTCGCAGGAAGAAGACTTGACCCCTCTGTGAGAGAGGAAATGAAACGCTGGGCCGGTGAAAAAGAAACTAAAGGACAGGAAGGAAGGACAGAAACCCATGATCCCCCACAGAGATAGAGAGAGAGAGAGATAGAGAGAGAGAGAGCGAGAGAGAGAGAGAGAGAGAGAGAGAGAGAGAGAGAGAGAGAGAGAGAGAGAGAGAGAGAGAGAGAGAGAGTATGCGTGAACAAGAAACGAACGAACTCAATTGTAATTCCTGAAGGCACTGGCCCTTAGAAAATGGTCAGAAAACAAATACATGGGAAAACAATACAAGCAAACCGAAAGCCAATAGAACAATTATCAAAAGTCCAAGATCATGACGACAATGACACCCATCCGCGTCTCCTGTTCCTTAAAATGAGTGACTTGGGCTTCCTATGATGTTATTATTTGGCAATATATGCATTTTATATGTATGTGTTTTGTTGATATTATATAACGATGTTTGTATTCTATTTTGTTTTTATAAACGGGGGTTCAATAAATTAGAGTATAGCCATAGCGTTCCCTGCGTGGGTTGTCTTTATTGTAAAGTGACCGGCTGGTGGAGTGCCTTCAGTGTTACTACTAGGGTTGTTTCGGCAGATCTTTTATGCGGATCAGGGGTGAATCCTCTTTCAGCGAAATTGTGGTCGTGATTTTGTGGTCCTGATTTGGCTCTTTGCAGTCCTTCGGACCTTGTAAGCAACGAGTAACTCACCAACTAACTAACTAACCTTGTCAGAGCAGCAGTTGTTTGTGCGATCCTGGAGAGGACTTCCTGCCGGGACCCATTGTCTGATACATTGGCTCCTAAATATTTGAAGCTATGCAATGTGTTGAGGGATTGGCCTTGGACTTTGATGTCCGTATTGATGCCATTGATGTTGCTGGTCATCATTTTGGCCTTCTCTGCACTTATTTCCATTCCAAAGGTTCTGGAGGTGGTGTCAAGCCCCTGTACCAGCTGTTCAAGTTCTTGTTCCTCTGCAGCCATTCCATCAACGTCATCCGCAAAACGAAGGTTGGAGATTGCTCTATCCCCTACGCTGACTGTGCCTTCGTGATCTACAAGGACATCTGACATGATGCGCTCTAGGAAAATATTGAAGAGTGTTGAAGAAAGTATGCATCCTTGACGCACGCCGATTGTTATTTTGAGCCAGTTCCCGATGGCGCTGTTGTGGAGGACTGCACTGGTAGCCTTGTCATAAAGGATTTTGATGACTTCAGTAATGTTAGGGCTGATGTTGTACACTCTCATGGTTGCCAACATAGCTGCATGCCAGACTCGGTCAAACGCTTTCTTGAAGTCTACAAACCTATAATATTGATGTCGTTGGTGCTGTAGGTATTTCTCCCAGATTAAAAATCTGTTCATTGGTACTTCGCCAAGCCCTGAATCTTGCTTGTTCATTAGCTATGATTTGTTCACCTTGGGGTTTTAACCTGTTGAGTATTATTTTCAGGAGGACCTTGCTGGAAATATCTGATGAGGCTGATGAGGTAATTTTCACACTCCTGAAGGTTACCGTTTTAGGGAGGAGAGATGACAAGCGACTGGGTCCATGGTGTAGGCCACTCCCAACGATGCCATCACTACTAACTATGCTATACTTAGGCTACAAAGGTAGAAACAAGAGAAAATCATCTCAGTCACTATGGTAAAACATTCTCCTGGCACTCCGGATAATATAAGTTCGAATCTCTTGCTTGGGCAAGATAACATGTTGCCCTGTTCATCTTAGCAGCGTGACAGCTCTGGTGGTTCAGTTTTGATTTATGTCCCTCACCGCTCTTCATTGGGACGGCTATTCCTGTCTGAAATTCCGCCAAGGGTGGGTGTTGACGTTAATCGGCAGGGATAGCTCAGTCGTCAGAGCGCTTGACTTGTGTACGCGCGTCTCGGGCGACGTGGGTTCAAATCCTGACTTCAGCAAACTATTTTGTGATTGCTGGATAGTAGTGACCAGCGCTTTGAGAAGCTCTCTGAGCTTATAAGTGCGCTATAGAAGACAAATCTCCTTTTTCTTTCTTTTTAAACCTCAAGGTTCATTGAGACAGGGATAGGAACGGACCGTGTCACAATAACATTACATCGAAACGGTGAGATAGAAGTAGCCCACTGTGCTTTGATAAATATCTAAATAATAATTAAGTTCTTAGGAGAACTGATTAAGATTGGTAAGTTTGGATATTTAAAAAAAAGAGATTGCTCCTAAATAACGCACTTGGTAAGTTTGGATATTAAAAAAAGAGATTGCTCTCATATAACGCACTTGGTAAGTTTGGATATTAAAAAAAAGAGATTGCTCTTATATAACGCACTTACAAGCTCAGAGAGCTTCTCAAAGCGCTGGCCAGCAATCACACAATAGTTTATTGAAATCAGGATTCGAACCCATATTAAATGATGACAACTTTATAGAGGGGTACTGCGCTTTGATAGTATACAATTATATAAAGAAAGGTAATTATCTTGGTTTTAAAAAGGAATAAAAAGTGGGACATGCTGTCTTTCAATGCCATTTACCTCTCCATGAGCTTACGGTTCTCAAATAAGACGTAAGCTCATAAAGAAGCAAATGGCATTGAAAGACAGCATGTCCCACTTTTTATATGAGCTTACGGGTCTTAAATCCCCCTGTTGGGGTGCCGGGGGTTTCAGTATAAATAGTATCCCCACTTTCTGGAAATGTAGTGCTTTAAAGTCCCACTGTCGCTGTCTTTCTCATTTGTTCGTTCTCATTCCTGCTCAGTTCTATCAATCTGCTATACTATCTTTTTCTTCGTTAGGAGACCAGTCACCTACCTTTTTTCTTGAAAACTCTTCCGGGACAAGACTCCTTACTTGTGTGTGAGGTCTGTTGGATCAGCTTGGGAATATTGGACGCTTTCTGCCAGGTGGTCACTAGGGCTTCCTATGACGTTATTATTTAGCAATGTAGGCATTGTATATGTATGCGTTTTGTTGATAATTTATAATGATGTTTGTATTCTATTTTATTTTTGTAAACGGGGGTTCGATAAATTAGAGTATACCCTCAGCGTCCCCTGCGTGGGATGTCTTTATTGTAAAGTGACTGGCTGTGTAAAGCCTTCAGTTTTACCACTAGGGTTGTTTCAGCATATCTTTTATGCGGATCTGGGATTGTCCGGTCCTGATTTGGCTCGATAGAGTCCGCTGGACCTAAAGCAATAATCATGTAATGTAATGTATGGCTCTCAAATGTAGGACAAATGCCATATAGGTCTCATCAGAAAAAGTTTGACCTTGAATGCTTTGGCTACATTATTATTATTATTATTATTATTATTATTATTATTATTATTATTATTATTATTATTATTATTATTATTATTATTATTATTATTATTATTATTATTATTTAATTAGTTAATTAAGACGATTAACTTTGGATATAAAAACAGATTAAATTTATTGAGGAAATGCCCAAGAGTTTTATGTGATTAATGCGACAAGGGACAAGAAAGAGGGACAAAAAGTGACGATCACACACAGAGCTGCTGCCTCTGCCGGAAATGCCTGACCAGGCCTCTAGCACATAAAATACCTTCTTCTTCTTCTTCTTCTTCTTCTTCTTCTTCTTTTTTCCCCTATACGCTAATGTGTCCGGGGACGGTAATCTACCCACTGAACTTCTTCTTCTTCTTCTTCTTCTTCTTCTTCTTCTTCTTCTTCTTCTTCTTCTTCTTCTTCTTCTTCGTTTCTTCTTCTTTTACTTTTTTCCCAAATGAACTATGTGGCTATAACCAGATTTCCCGAGTAGGTCTGGCACTATTGCGTAAGTTACGCACAGACGTAAAAGGTCACAGATCCTTTTCAAACTCACAGTGAGTGTTACCCCAACGAGAAAAAAAGATTCACACAAACACACCCATCCACCCACACACACAGCCGAGGTTACACAGTATTATCATGACTTTCCAGAAACGCCACCCATGCCCACGTTGTGCTGACAATGGGTTATATTTCGTCCCCATTTTTAAGTACTTTGAAGAGTTCGAACCCTAACCCTAACCCTAACCCTAACCCAGCCCTAACCCTAACGGATCATTGTTCTGACGTCAAAACAAGAAGGCATGTCAATACAAGTTATGTAGATGTTCACTGATTTGTCCCGATAGTAAACAAGGATACACACACAAACACACACCCACATACACACACAGACCTCTTTCAAAAAATCCAGTTTTGATATCGATCAATAAATTAAGTTATTATGTATGTGCCTGCCAAGGTGGATTCCTTTCTATAAACAACAACAACAATTACAATAACTACAAAAAATAACTACAACAATAATTACAGCAACAGCAACAACAAACAACAACAACGCTGCAAAAGAGTACAGAGTAGGTAGGCACAGTTGTTTGTGAATTAAGCAAGGATATGATGACGAATAACGAATAACGAATCGAATAACGAATCTTTATTGTCCCCATTTGCACAAGGATGTTTGTGTGTGATGCACAGTAACTGTTAACATATTAAGAAGACAACACAAAGGTTAGCGTACATGTATACAATAAAGAAACGGTAGCGGATATTAGAACACCTTAATGCATTAAAAAAAATAAATCTTAAGACTATAATTGCCATTTTCTCAATTATTCACGCTTTCTCATGACCATGGTAATCCTTGCACATTCATTCTTATCCACGCACCGACTCATCCCACACACACCCTTAATACACGCCAACACGTCACGGCGGCAGGGATAGCTCAGTCGTCAGAGCGCTCGACTTGTATATGAATCAGAATCAGAATCTTTATTGTCCCCATGAAAACACAAGGAAATGTGTGTGCGGCGTACACTTCATCAAAACAACGGCACAAAAGCAATAAAACACAAAAGACTTCAGGGATTAAAACAATACACCCCAAGAACAGAAAAGCAGGTGTACACAACATGAATGTAGCTTATGAAATAATAAAAGTCATGCATCCTACTTTCTAACCCCTAACACAAAACACCCACCTACACACACACACACACACACACACACACACACACACACACACACACACACACACACACACACACACACATACTTGTATTCATGTCAAAATGGGGTCCTTTGACGTACTTCGCGCCTCTTAGGCGGCGAATTAGGTCAACTTTCTTCGAAAAACGGCTACTTTTAGCAATTTTCCTCGCCTCTTAGAGACGAAGTAGGTCAAGTTTGTTCAAAAACACAGCTAGGATAAGGAACTTTCCTCGACGATTAGGGTAAGGCAGTGCATCGACGATTAGGGTAAGGCAGTGCCTCGACGATTAGGGTAAGGCAGTGCCTCGAAAAGGGTTAGGGTCAGGGCTAGTTGCAGCGCTGCAACTAGCCCTGACCCTAACCCTTTTCGAGGCACTGCCTTACCCTAATCGTCGAGGCACTGCCTTACCCTAATCGTCGAGGAAAGTTCCTTATCCTACCCGTCTGGAAGATGCACTACAACTACACCAGGTCAAGTGTACTTGTAGTGCATGTGCACTACAACTACACTTGACCTGGTGTAGTTGTAGTGCACATGCACTACAACTACACTTGGCCAAGTGAACTTTAAGTGCACATGCACTACAACTGCACTTCGCGAAGTGAACTTTAAGTGCACATGCACTACAACTGCACTTCCATGCACTACAACTGCACTTGCATGCACTTAAAGAGCACTTCAGCGCATTTCAATGGAAAACAAAATGGGTTTACAAATTGGTACCCCATTTTTGTTTGTGAACCCATTGTATACTAAGTGTGCAAGGTTTATAAACCCAAAACGCCATGAATACAGCCCCACCCGCACACACACCCGCACAAACACACACCCACACACCAGAAGTTAAAAAGTTACCGGTACAGTATTTAATGCAGACTGTCACTGGCCTGTGGCAGGACCAGTAATGACGTCACTTCTAACCTAGTTACAGTGTTCTAAACACACAACGGGAGTTGTGCTAAGTCTGTGTTTATTTCAGTTCAGTGCAGATCAACTGCAATTCCTGGATATTATTTTTATGCGTACACAACAGGACCCAAGAAACAAAGACCTGAATTTCCAAGCAGTATACATGTTTTTGATATTATGAACCAGACTGCCATGCAAGGAGAAACTGGGTCAGTACAGGGTTTTCTGATGATTAACTTTGCACAGACTAAGTATGGTTATGCATATGAATCTCTTAAAAACTAGACGACTAAAATCTATTGCTCTAAAAGTAAATTACATAGAATCACGCTGGATCCAGCTGATAATAAAAGAGTCAAGCTACAAAGAGGTAAGTAATAAATGCTTCAACCTACAAATTTTCCTCCACATGCAGGTTTATTATAGCTAAAATAAACAGAACAAAACAAAACAATACTTTTACAACCACTCCTACAGGCATACACTCATGCACACACATGAATACACACCACCACTACTGTTAATAACAATAATCACAGTCTGATTATGACATATAAAATGATACTGCATCCAATCTATCAATCATTATCACAGTTCTTGATGGTTAAGAGTCAGTCCAAGATGATGATGATGATGATGGTGATGGTATGTAAATACATGTTCACATTGACAGCAGTGATGGGAATGACAACAATAGGAAAAGGTAATCATAGCACATTGCACAGGCTGTTATTAATTATTTGCAAAGAACCAATTTATGTACTAATACTGTTGAGATAGCCAATAATGGTAATTACTACTAGTGTTGTTGTTGTTGATGATGATGATGATGATGATGATGATGATGATGATGATGATGATGATGAGGATGAAGATGCTGAGGATGAAGATGAGACTGCCAAGGATGAAAGACCATTTTTATTTCTCTTAACAATGTCCTAATAAACATAGCAGTGAAATAAACAACAGACAAGTTTCAATTTCAATTTTAATTTGTATATGCGCGTCTCGGGCGACGTGGGTTCGAATCCTGACTTCAGCAAACTATTTTGTGATTGCTGGATAGTAGTGGCCAGCGCTTTGAGAAGCTCTCTGAGCTTATAAGTGCGCTATATAAGAGTACTCTCTTTTTTTTAGCGGACGGTTTGAGCAAAGGTTATTTTATCAACTTTTAAGGCGACTTCAATGCCGTTTCCCAAGTTGCTGTTGTAGTTGTAGTAGTAGTTGTTGTTTGTTTGTTTGTTTTTGTTAGAAGGTATTCGCAAGAACTAAGAAGTGACCCTACACAAAATCGACAGACTTTCTGATCCCCTATAACTACTAGTACTGCTGCTGCTGCTACTACTACTACTACTACTACTACTATCTCTCTTTCTTCGTATTCTTACGCTGCTCAGCAATGCACGTACTCTTTGACGGCGGTGGGTGTGACACATGTAAATGAGCATGAACTGTCTGGTCTTAACACTGTCTGGTCTTAACACTGTCTGGTCTTAACACTGTCTGGTCTTAACAGAGAAAGAGAAAGAGAGAGACAGAGAGAGACAGAGAGAGAGGAAAATGATCTGTCAACTTCTGTCCATGCTCAGGTAATTTAATCAACACCCACATTTCCAACAGCCTTGCCGCGTTGTGTTGCTGAGACTAGACGAGACTAATGTTCTTCTCTACGTGTAAGACAGAGGGGTTATTCGGCAAGTGTCAGCTACGCTGTATGCCTTGCCGCTTTTCTCTGAAGGGCTTCGGATGTCAATTTTGAGTACTGACAGAGAGAGAGAGAGAGAGAGAGAGAGAGAGAGAGAGAGAGAGAGAGAGAGAAGGAAAGGAGATAGGAATCGTTCAAAGACTGAGCTAGGAATGACAGAAAAAATATTAGAAAACAAAATTGAGGGAATTGAGTTAAGGGTACCGGGTGAGAAGAAAGGGTTAAAGGAATGGAGAAGAAGAAGAAGGAGTGGGCGAAGGGAAGTGGAGGAGAATATGGAAGAAGATAGCAAATTAGTTATTTGGTAGAGGTCGGGCCTTCAAAAGTTGGTTTGTTCGAGCATTATGTGAGTACTGACAAATTTTAAATTGTTGTACTCAAGTTATTTTTGGTAATCTCTACGGTACGTGTTGTTTCCTAATGCATAGTAGGTGGAATTTACGTTTGAGAGTGGGGGGGGGGGAGGAGTCGTGTGGAGCGAGAGAGAGAGATAGAGAGAGAAAGAGAGAAAGAGAGAGAGAGACAGAGACAGAGAGAGAGAGAGACAGAGACAGAGAGACACAGAGAGAGAGAGACAGAGACAGAGAGACAGAGAGATTGCACGCAAGCGTTCAGAACACGTTTAAGAACCAATTATTTCCCGACATACATGTCATTTCTCGTCAGACCTTTTGTCCTGCTTTCAAGGAAGCTAGTGAAGGTTACTACTGCTATAATCAAAGGGAACTAGTATCGTGTGTCCAAAATGTTTGAGTGTGTGTGTGTGTGAGAGAGAGAGAGAGAGAGAGAGAGAGAGAGAGAGAGAGAGAGAGAGAGAGAGAGAGAGAGAGAGAGAGAGAGAGAGAGAGGAAGGGAGGGAGGGAGGCGACAGAAACGAGGGCGAGAGAGAGAGAGAGAGAGAGAGAGAGAGAGAGAGAGAGAGAAAGAGAGATCGTTTAATAGGATTGATGTTGAAAATGTTAACAGACCATGTGCTGTGCTCAGAATCTAGTAGTTTCGTCATGTATTGTAACTGATGCTAGGTTTTGGTTGCATTTACAGGTTTCGCCTAAGCAGCGTTTTTTAACATTTTAGTTTTGGGTTGTTTTGGATTAGGTTTTGTGCTTGTCTAGAGAGTTATTTTTCTTTGTTAGAAGTGTTATTAGGCGTTTTAGTTTATAAGTAGTCAAGTTTCATTTTGGGGGTTTAGTCTTAGTGTTGGCTTAATTTGTTTGACTTATTGTGGTAGTTTTTAGGAAACAGAAAGTAAAGATAGGAATAGAAATAGAATAGAAAACAGAAGTTATTTTATTGGTTTAGGGTAATACTAATATTGTTTATTTTAGTATAAGAAATCCAAGCGTACCACCTCCTTGCCTCTTCTCGACGACAGAGAAAGAAGTAAGAAATATCAATAAAAGTTGTTGAAATTAGTATTCTTTCCTTTCTTTATTTTAGTTTGTAAATGATTTATCTCTTCTTTTGTTGTATGGAGAGTTGTGGGTATATATATATATATATATATATATATATATATATATATATATATATATATATATATATATATATATATATATATATATATATATATATATATATATATATATATATATATATATATATATATATATATATATATAGGCTTATACAAGTACCCACAAACCATGCTTACAAAGTCTGCAACCGGTCATTTGGGTACCCGGCTTTGGATCTGGGGACCCGGCCGGGTTCCCGGATCCAAGGCGGCTCCCAGAAAACGATCTGGGACCCGGCGATTAGGGTAAGGCAGTGCCTCGACGATTAGGGTAAGGCAGTGCTACACATATTCCGCTCGAAACGGGTTAGGGTTAGGGTTAGCGGTCCGTCTACAAGTGATGAAATTACATGCAATTATAGTGGGGGTACCCAAAAGCAAGGCGGTATATATATTTCTTTATACATAAAGAACTACACGCTGTTTGACAATAAACTTTAGACTGCTCCAAAGATCACACTTTCAATTTCAGTTTTACTTGTAGAGAAGCGGTGCAGAGTGAAACAGAAAACAAGATTTGCAGACCATTCAAATGTATTTCCATTCACTCGCAACACACGTAGCTGAAAATCCCGCATTTTCAAAAGTGTGGATGTTCGTGCCAATATGTTGTGACTCTTGTTTCATCCTAGAGACGCAAAATTAGCATGAAACGATGAGGCCCTATATCTGAATTACCTGCAAACTTACATAGATAATTCGGATAATCTGTTAATTAGAGACAAGGCGGACAAAATTAATGACATCAGCGGCCTTTACCTTTGATGAAGAGCAAATGAATGACACAAAACGCTGGGTGGCGGTTAAAGTATTAGCATCATAAAAATAATAAAACTCGATTTTTTAAAATTTCATTCTTGAGATTTAAAAAAAAGGTGGAGGGGGGGGGGGTGTGTGTGTGCTTGGGGAACAAAGTGAAATACGGAGAGACCGACCTGCCGATTATCCGACAAATGGACTGGCATCGAATGAGCGGCCATGAATTGAAATGACGTGTACACCAACATTCATCAAAATCAATTCAGGAAACCGTGTTTAGCTCCGAAAACAAATTGACCCCAGCGACCTTGACCTTTGCGGTAGATATACGGTGACAAGGAAGGCAGACCACTAACCAAGGTAATGTTCTTATGAAGTTTGGACATTCTTTGTCCAGCGGTTGTTGAGAAAGGGCGCACGACAGACGTGCAGACGGACAGACTGATATTAAACAGCTCGTTCTGATTCCAGGCAAGTTCAAAGTATGCTGACATAGTATTTGGAAATGCAGAAAAAAAGGTCTCCGCAATACACTGTTTAGCTACTCGAAAAGACGAACTTTTAACATTCATTTTCAGTGGGAGTAATATTACTCTTCAGAAAATAAAATGATCTGCCACATCTGCGGAATAAAACTTTTGATTGCATGAAAGATTATAAACTTTTTAAATTTCGTTTTTAGTGCGTGACCTTTCATTTTTTGTAGTAGACAGACAAAAGGGGCACCAAGAATTCACTTTTAGAATTAACGTTAGACGAATACAAACTTTGTGAGTGCTCTGCTATCAGCAAAGGCAAGTCTCGCTATCCCCAACAAACTGCACCTCTTCACACACATTCAGAGGTTCTGAGTATCATCACAGCACAATGTATCTTGCATGGATAACAAGCCTTACATCACAAGTTAATTTCGTCGACGTCACTTTTTTCCCCTTTTATGTGGGGGCGGGAGTGGAGAGTGGGCGGGGAGTGGGGAGGGGAGTGAAAGGGGTGGTTGAGGTAAGTGGGTGGTGAACATGAAACTATGATTCTGACCGTCAATAATGAATGTTTTTCTCTACAACTACTTCTGTCTTACTTTTACTGCAAGAGTCAGCACCCATTGCACATAGCTACGATCGAAAGAAAGTATACTCTGTATTATTTAGGCACAGGCTGTGCAGCAGGCCAAAGTATGTCCCTTGTCCCTTGAAGGGATACTTTGGCGAGGTTAGCAGCCTGCTCAGTTACAGTGTCGCTGAGAGACTAGAAATGGAAAAGTTTCGTCCCCTCTAGGCGACGAATTAGGTCACGCTGTATTTGTTTGTAGGTCAACTGCCTTTACGAACCGTTTGAGAATCTTTTCGAACCGTTTATTGACGCCGGATAGTGTCCTCACTTGGTTTCATACAATTTAAAAATCCAAGAAGGAAGGCAAATGGGTTTTTGGGACTGAAAAAGAGCATGTTTTGTTGGTGTCCCTACTGACCTCCATGTCTGTCACAATACGAGCTGTGCTCGTTTTGTGCCGCCAGCATCAATCTTTCATAACTTGAACACCCCGTCTGCCCACACGCAGACTGAGTACATGTACACACAGAGTATATGCGACCATCGCGCCTCTTCACGTTTCTGGCACTAAGCCTTGAAGTCCTGAGCGCCTTAGTGCCAAAGACGTGTGCAAGCCTTTTCGTGGTTTTTGTTTTTAACTGTAATACGAGTCATTACTTTGGAACTTTGTCCTTTTATTACACATACAACAAAACAACAACATACTGAACTCGGCTCCTAGCCCAGGGGGTAGTATAGCCAGACAAATGGGGAATTGAAGGGCCGGGGTACACACTATACTAAAGACAGTACAAATACAGCATGAAATAACATATAAGGGCATTGCAGTACATGCCAACAATAGAACCACATCATATTAAAGGATGCACAAACAAATAACAACACGGCTCGACATCGTGGCACCAGTTCATACAGTACTCAAAATAAAAACATTTAGAACAAGTTCAAAAAGTGAAAATATAATTTCAATAGAACGTTCTAAATTCATTAGCCTCTTTTTCGATTTTCAGTTTATTAATTCTCGTATTGTGACAGACATGAAGGTCAGTAGGGACACCAACAAAACATGCGAGTATCACAGATCGCTGGAAGCCACGTGGACAGACAGACAGACAGAGAAACAGGCAGACACACGCACGCACCAAACCACCTATTTACCCACCCCACACCTTACAGAAAATCGATTCCTTTGAGGAAAACATCGCCATCGATAATCGACTTCGGGTTTGATTATCCTATTTCAAAAAACTACTAGTTCATTTTTAATTTTCCAGATTTTTTTTAAAATAGTACAAAAGGATCGTTTTTTTTTTAAAGACTACTGGTACGGATTACGGAAGGCCTCGACGGTGGTGGGAGAGACCGACATTTGGCTCGCTCTGATTCCAGTTTATTTTAAAATATTTCCAGACAAGTACAGAAATACAACAACAAAAATCGACCATTCCCGTGACTTCTATAACGAGCATATGATGCGTTTCAACGGAGTGCATATGCATTTTGCTGCAATCCAGTCTTAACATTACAGGGGGTGGGGGGGGGGGGGGGGGGGGGGTAGCAAACTCTCAGCTCCGTTTATTTCACATTCACGCATCCCCGTTCAGATTGGTTCATTTGTGTCATCAGGTGCAACTGGTTGATCGGTTTCGTCAAGTGCAACTGATCTAACATTGGTTGATCGGTTTTGTCAAGCGCAGCAGTTGCATGATTGGTTCATTTGTGTCGTCCGTTGCAACTGATGTATGATTGGTTCATTCTGTATTCAGGTACAACGGATGTTTCATTGGTTTACTGCATTCAGGTAAAAATGATGTATCATGGGTTTAATCTGTGTCGTCAAGTGCAATTGCTCTATAATGTATTTTGCTCGTGTCTTGTTATACGGTTGGTTCACGAGTGCAGCTTATGTATGATTGGGTTGTTTTTTTCGCGGCTGTATGAAACCATGCTCAATGAGAATTCTCATTGGATACCTGCGTAATACAAACGGACAGAAATTATCATCGTCATCAGTTGTGTCATGAGGTGCAACCGGCGTTTCATTCTGTCAATTGCTTGATATCGTGCCTAATATTACAACAGGAACTCAGAATTCAAAATCCTTGTGAAGTTTCTTTTCGACGTTTTTCCCATCAAAAGTAACATTATCGTCGCTCGTCTCCTTTTCAACTGTTTAGACAAAATGGACAAAATCTGTTTTGCGCTAACCCACTTTATGAGTATTAACACAACTAGAAAAAAACCACATTCAGACTTCTAGTTTCTTTTGTCATTATTGTCTTCATTCCACGTCTTTTTTTCTTTTGATGTGTTCCCATCACAACTGCCATTGCCGTCAATGTACATGTAAATACAAGAGGTTAGTGCTTGGTTTTCTCACCCCCGTTGGGGTGCCGGGGGTTTCAGTATAAATAGTATCCCCACTTTCTGGAAATTTAGTGCTTTAAATTCCCACTGTCGCTGTCTTTCTCATTTGCTCTTTCTCATTCCTGCTCTGTTCTATCAATCTGCTATACTATCGTCTTCTTCGCTAGCCCAGTCTCCTACCTTTTTTCTTGAAAATTCTTCCGGGATAAGACTCCTTATTTGTGTATGAGGTCTGTTGGATCAGCTTGGGAATATTGGACGCTTTCTGCCAGTTGGTCACTAGGGCTTCCTATTATGTTATTATTTAGCAATGTAGGCATTTTATATGTATGTGTTTTGTTGATAATTTATAATGATGTTTGTATTCTATTTTGTTTTTGTAAACGGGGGTTCGATAAGTTGAGGTGAAGCCTCAGCCGTCCCCTGCGTGGGATGTCTTTATTGTAAAGTGACTGGCTGGTGGAGAGCTTTCGGTTTTACCACTAGGGTTGTTTCAGCAGATCTTTTATGCGGATCGGGGGTTGTCCGGTCCTGATTTGGCTCGGAAGAGTCCGCTGGACCTAAAGCAATAATAATGTAATGTAATGCTTGGTTTTCTCAATTTTAGTAACTGTTATGACAATCACTGACAAAATCTGTTTTGCGGGAATACCCCACTGATGTGGTTTTATCAGCATTGTTCTATATAACATACGAAACTCTTTGCAAGCTACAAGATTTCCTTCCCTTCTCGCCTCCTCCACACACATAAACACAAGCACACACCGGCCAGCGAACCAATGTTACTTTGCGATCTTGATTAAGTAAACTAAAAGAATGACGCAAGTGTCGGTCGATTAACCCCATTTTATGAAAAAATCCTATCTTCTATGTTCTTTTTCCTCCTGATTGTTCCTTCTCTTCCTCCACCATATATCATCATCATCATCATCATCATCATCATCATCATCATCATCATCATCATCATCATCATCATCATCATCATCATCATCGTCATCACCATCCTCGCCCTCCTCCTCCTCTTTCTTCGCCTTGTAGCAGACGCAGAATGGATGTAAAGTACAGAATTATTTACAAGCAAACCATCCACTGACATTTATAGAACTCCAAAACACTGTTTGAGAGCAGAAAGTAAGAGAAGAGTAAAAACAAAAAGAAAAACAAAACAGAAAGAAAGAGAAAAGAGAAGAGGGGAGAGGAGAAGAGAAGAAGACAAGAGAAGAGAAGAAAAGAAAATAAAAGAGAGGAGAGGATTGGAGAACAAAAGAGAGGAGAAGAGAATGGGAAGGAGAGAATAGCAGAATAGAAGGGAAAGGAAAGGAAAGAAGGGCCACAATGTAGAAAGAAAGAAATAATAAACAAAAGAATAAACAAAATAATAAACAAAAAGAAGAAAACAATTAAACAGTAGTCTATGTTGGAAACAAGAAAACCTATGCAGTTGTATAAACACTGATAGACTAAAGAAAACAACATAAGATAACAAAATGAATACACCTACATGCACTGTACAACTATTAATAGCTGCCTAGATCCAATATAATTATGTATCGTACTCTAAATGATGTCATCAAGCAAACAAAAGGAACACGACATGGTTGGTTGGTTGGTTGTTTTATTAACGTCTTTTTGCATCAAGATGATAAATAGAATACATACAGATTCACGCATTTAAACAGACATACATGAACACATAAATACACATAGATACTATTACTATCTCTCTAACATAATAATAACAATGTCAGTTAAGTAAAACGAGCGACTGGAGAAGTAATTAGAGCTTTTGCCAATCCCACACTCAATTCATTGCTAATGTTTTTAACTGATGTTATAGTATTTACTTCAAGGGGCAAAAGAGGATGAACCTGAATGCAATGAAATAATATATGTTTTAGAGTTAAAGGTTCATCACAAATGCACTTTACATTTTTACAATATTTGGTTTTAATTGAATTTAATAATATTCTGTTTGCTATAGATGAAACTGATCTTGGAAATCCACGAAGATTGTTATAGTTTGTATGGTACTGAATTTTCTTTACAATATCATTTTCAATATAATTTTGAATCTCTTTGGAAGACAGATTTAATTTAACTGATAGGGAATTAATATTTAATGCCCCTAATTTTGCAGCATGATCATCCCAATCATTATATAGAAATCCACAATGCGATGGAATCCAGCAAAAGGTCACTTCAGTACCACTAATTATCAATACATGAATAACGTTATTAATCTAAAAAATAATCTCTTTTCGTTCACAGGTAATATTCGATTTTAGAGCTTCTAAAACAGATCAAGAATCTACGCATAGAACTATACTAACTATATTCAGACATAAACTAATAATAATAATAATAATAATAATAATAATAATAATAATAATAATAATAATAATACAGGATGCTATATACGCGCCTTTTCCCAAATCAATCAGGCTCAAAGCGCGGCGATCTATACCAACATACACGCTCACCTGTCTCATTCACCCTCACACACACCAAATACACATCCATCACTCAAACAGGTGGTGTAAAGGCAGGGAGATCGCTATTAGAAGACGGAAAGAAAATTGAATTTTTATTTTTTGAAATTTTTATATTGACTGCGTCCTGTACCATTATTGAAGGGAGGGAGGAAACCGGAGTGCCCGGAGAAAATAAAAATTTTATTTAGAGCCATTAATAATGGTGAGGGCGTCAATCATCGCTTCTCTTCCTGCTTGAAGCAATTCTTCCAATCCCTCTGACTTCCCCTTCTTCAGCGATTGCACTGCTGCCTCAACGTCTTCTCGTAGAATTGGGAGGATGTCTTCTTCTTCTCTGTTCCCGGGACACGCTAGAACTGGTGGGTCTCCGTTTGGTGTGTGTTTCTAAAGGTCCGAGCAGTACTCTATCCATCTATCCAATGCTTCTTGTTCTTCTATAAGGCATATGCCAGACTGGCTTTGGATCGTGGAGACCTTGGGCTGTCAGCCGCTCCACAGTCTGACAGGCCTTCTTGCTGTTGTTTTTGTTCAGACTGTTCTCTATTTCCTGGCATTGATCTTCTATCCAGTTCTCATTTGCTGTGCGCATGCCTTTTCGTATATCAAAGTTGGTTTTTCGGTAGGCATCAGCTCCCTGTGAGGTTTTCTTTCACTTGTTCGTTTGTCACACAGGTCCAAAAGTTCAGGTGTTATCCACGGTTTCTTCTTTGGGAGGTGCTTTGCTAAAGATTTCGATGACGGCATCTGTCACAGCTGAGTTGAAGGTGGTGCTCATGGTGTTGACATCTACTTCACCAGCTTCCAAAATGAGCAGTGGTGAAAATTTCTCTCCAGTTGTGGCTTGTAATATTTCTGCCACCTGCGGGTCTTGTAGTTTTTATTTAAGCAACCTCATAAAACCAGCTCACCCAACCAATCCAGCACAAACCGACTTAACTCAAATCAATCCCCTGTAATAGGGTGCACAACTCCATGTAGCCGAGACATGCGTAAGGGCGCAGAGAATCATGACGGCAGCTGCTGTGAGAAGAAGAAACAGGCTTGGGGTTTTGGGCAGAAGGAAGCGCTCGCTCGTCTGCTGAAAATTCAAGATCCTTTGCGGTCGTAGTGGAACTCCCCCGAGTCAGAACGTTGTTTGAAAAATCTCTCTTCTTTACCGTGAAGCTCGTTGAGGCTTGTGATTTCCGTTGTCTACACATACAACAATATGCTCGTGTATAGTTTTCGATTAACGACAGCACAATGTGTTTATCACCAGTACAGTGTATTTTTGCTCATTGTTGGTCTATACCGGTTCATCTAATGTGCTTATCAGTCAGTGGTCTTACAGTGGCCTAGAATATTGGGCTATTCTAATCACGGCCCAACTTAGCGTTATGATTGCTCTGGTGGTTCAGTCGTGCTTTAGATCCCTTCCCCAACCTCCTCTTTCCTGAGAGGGTAATTTCCGTCTGCTGTACATCGCCGATGGAGGGTGTGGACGTAAAAATTCAATGCTCATTCTAATTACTCCGAGAACTCTTTAAATGAAGATTGTGAAGGACCTAGATAGAAGAAACAGATAGATGGTTGTAGGCCTATATGGCTTAATAATAATAATAATAATAATAATAATAATAATAATAATAATAATAATAATAATAATAATAATAATAATAATAATAATAATAATAATAACCGGTGCTATATGTGCATGTTACACACACGCCTACATACACACCAAACATTCATCACTCAAACATGTGTAAAGGCAAGTAGCTATTACACGACGGAAAGGAAATCAAGTTTTATTTTGAAACTTTAGATTGACTTGCCTCCAATACCATTATTGAAGAGAGAGAGAGGGGGGAACCTGAGTACCCGGAGGAAACCCTCGCTTAATCTCGGAATGGAGTGGGCTAATGTTGGGAAGAAAGTAAGACTTGTATAAAACGTATAAATTGCTGGACTTGAACGACTCTTCTGTTTTATCTCCGCTTCCTTCTCCTCCTTCCCTCTCCAAACTTGATGTTAGGAATAGGTACATAAACAATTCAATGTATGGATTTATATCAAGAGTTTTTGGTCCTGTGGTTTGTCTAATATTATCTTTTTTTTGTACCGTTGGGGTAAAACCCACACCTTTGAAAAAATGTAGGAAAATATTTGCATTCTTGGTTTAAATAATTTGAAAACACAAAACCAAAAAATAAATCATTTCTGTTTGACATAGAAAGTGCAAGTTTCACGAAAAGCCTTGAACATAAAATTTGATCCAAAGAGGCCGCCAATTTAGCGGGGTTATTTTATTTGTCTGCCTCTGCATATCATTGAGGCAAACCCATTCCAAATCAGTGTAATTGAATTCCCTATTTTAGTTTAACGTCTTTTCACGTACATACGATTTTAGGACACTTCATCCTCGCGCACGGACATAGAAACAAAACATACAGTCAAATCTAACAATTTAAAGTTAAACTGCACCCAAACACAATCGCATACGTACACAATTTTAGCAACTGCGAACATGTAAATTAATGCAGAACTATGAATACAATGTCATTTTATATTTTAAAAAAATAATAAAATAAAACGTGCAATATAAGAATAAATAGCAGGCAAAAGAATCAACGTACAGATTGTTCTGCTCGACCCAAGAAAAACACCAAGCAGACATATTGTTGTTAAAGAGTATGAAGATCTGGGTAGCCAGGTCATTTTAAAATAAAATGTTACGTCTGTTGTTTGAATTTTTCTTATCAAATGTTTTGGTAGCTTATCTTGTATCCTGCCCCACCACTCCCCCCCCCAAAAAAAAATAAATAAAAGATAAAGAAAAAAAACAACATCAGCAACAACAACAACAACAACAACAACAACAACAACAAAAGAACTAATACTCTTGATCTACTTCTTCTCACAGCAGAATTTGCTATATATCACTAAACCGCGAACATGTGTTATTATCAACATGGGTTTGTGCTGTATATACCATGGGCCGCAGCTGGGGCTCCTCGAGCATCTTCAGTTAGATCGTGTATGGGCCGACGCCTTGAGCAGCCCTTGAGGTGGAAGAGCGCTATATAAGAACTATTAAATAAGTACATAAATATTAATGGATATTCGTGTTTATATTTACGGTGCGGTAATAACATTTTTTTGTATGTTACATTTGGTAGAAAGGCGAATTTAAACTCAATGTTCTCCATGAAGATAGAGTTCTCGATAGACATGAAGAGGAACATTAAGTAAATCCCCCTTTCCCCTCCCATACACACACACACTTTCCTCACCTCCCTCCCCTACCCCATTTACGAAACTACCCTACCCTCTACATCACCACCAAACATACTAAATCTAATGTTTAATCAGAACCAGTTTATCTCCACATCCCCAATATTTACCACATTTCTTTTTGGTTTTTTAATCATGATTAACTGCCACTAAACTGCTAGACGACACAAGTGGCGATCAGGTTAACCAGACAGATGATAAGCCTTTATTTGTTTGTTTATTTCATTGACGTGGATTCACCGAAGTGATTGTAGACTCGAGGTTTATAGGACAAGTTCGCCAAAAAAATATGGAATACACGAGTAGAAATGCTAAATTAGCTGCAGGGAAAAGGTTCATAATGTTGCACCATAATAGAAGAGAACACATTGCGAATTCTAAATAAATGTGAACACAAGAAGAGGAGAGGGAAGAGGAGGAGGAGGAGGAGGAAGAAGAAGAACAAGAAGAAGAACAAGAAGAAGAAGAAAATGATGATGATGATGATGATGATGATGATGATGATGATGATGATGATGATGACGATGACGATGACGATGATGATGATGATGATGATGATGCAGAAAAAGGAGAAAGAAAGAAAGACATCTGTGCAGAAGACTGTTTTTGAATTCGTTTGGAACCAAAAAAAGAATCGTATTAGTAGATACAGTGGCGTTAAGAATATTGTAAATGAGGTATTGCAATACCCGAAATTAAAAAAGTATACATACAGTCGTAAAAATTATCCTGAGTAAAACAGATTCTGTATTGCAACTCAAAACGGACAGCAACCTTACCTTGGAGTGTAGACAAGACTGATGGTCCTGTTTTTCCAAATGGGCTTCAACCTTGTCAGGGCAGCAGTTGTTTGTGCGATCCTGGAGAGGACGTCCTGTCGGGGCCCATTGTCTGATACAATGGCTCCTAAATAGTTGAAGCTATGCACCGTGTTGAGGAATTGGCCTTGGACTTTAATGTCCCTGTTGATGCCATTAGTAATGTTGATCATCATTTTGGTCTTATCTGCACTTATTTTCATTCCAAAGGCTCTAAAGGTGGTTTCAAGCCTCTGTACCAGCTATTCAAGTTCTTGTTCCTCTCCAGCCAATCCATCAATGTCATCCGCAAAACCGAGGTTGGAGATTGCTCTACCCCCCTATGCTGACTGGGCCTTCAAGATCTGCGCTCCAGGAAATTATTGAAGAGTGTTGGAGAGAGTAGGCATCTTTAAGCACGTCGATTGTTGTTCTCAACCAGTTCCCGATGGCGCTGTTGCGGAGGACTGCATTGGTAGCCTTGTTATGAGGCTTTTGACGACTTCAATAATGTTAGTGCTGATGTTGTACACTCATGGTTGCCCCCAAAGCTGCATGCCAGACTCGGTCAAACGCTTTCTTGAAGTCTACAAACACTGCATAAGGCAATAGCAACACATATTGTGCTTTCAAGTATGAAAGTAGTGGCTAGTGTAGGTGCTCCTTCTGCGGGACCGAGCGAGAAAGCACTGAACATTTACTTTGGCATTGTGACTATGTATGGGGTTTTTGGAATTCCAGTTTCAACAGTTTATCAGTGACAGTGGTCAAATTGCACTAATATTAACTTAAATGAACCCATTGTTCTGTTTAGACACGATGAACATTTCAGATCTGATATAATATTTGATATGATTTTGTTGCTTGAAAAGAATTTTCATTTACAAATGTAAAATAGCTGGCACTAGTCCTACTATTCGAGCTTTTCAAAACTGTTTTAAAATACTTTACGATATTGAAAAACAGGCCTCGTACTTGACCATGGATATTCACAGGTTTAATATAGAGTGGCTTCCCTACTAACCTTTGTTACACGAACGATTAGCTGGCGTTGCACACTATTCCAAGTGTTTTTCTGAAGACTGCTTTCTTTTTTATTTTTCGTGTTATGTAATGTATTGGAGATACTTGATCAATTAACGAAAATGTTGGTAGGAAATATGCATTTTCAGTGTTTTAGATCCTAAAAAAATGTGAGGGTTTTCATACCTCCTGAGTCAAAATGTAAAGGGTATTAATATCTCCAGCTGGATTTTCAAAGGTACAACCATTCGCAAATACTTTGTTGTTTTTGCTTCATTAATGTGTTTGCAAGTTTCTTGACACTATGACATATGATATTGTGACAGTGTCTAGTGTGTTGTGAAGGAAAACAGACTGTTCTTGACTTAATACAATTTTGAAGTATCCAAGATGAACATATTGTTTGATGTACATGCCTACTGTTTAGTATCCACAAAAATAAAGAAAGAGAGAGATGCTCTCTTCACAAAATTAGTACAAAATTAGTTAATACATGTGTAACAATTTTAACTGTCTTTTATTGTGTACTGTGTTCATCACTTCACGCTTGTTAATTGCATAAGTAAGGCTGCAACAACTTTAATTTGTCATTTTGAAATCGCAGAAAAGGATGCAACAACAGTTACGTTAATCAGCTCCAGACTCATCACATGCTATTCATAGCATGAACTGAATTAAAACACATTCTAAACTCCCATACAGAAGCTCAGCCAGTGCTCACCCTGCCCTTGACAGCAAAGAAAATCGGATTCAATATAATTATCATATGCCTAATGCGAAAGAGTGGCCAAGAAAATGACTATCACGCTAAACGATGCTGAACAAGTGTACCATTTTCAGCACATTTTTGATAGCCATTTTCTTAGCCAATCTTTTGGACAGCCAACCTGTTTCTCTTTTTTTTCCCACTCCGTTCTGTCATGGACTAAATATACATATATTTAGTCCATGGTTCTGTTCACTGAACCCGAAGTAGAGTTTGTTTCACTTGCGGATACGTTAGTATCGGTCGTCTGCTACGGAAGCTCATAGGCACTTGAACGTTGTCAATTCCTGCTTGTGATTGTCGAATCTCAGAACAGATGACAACTTCAAAAAATGCGGAACCTATGTAAGTACGTTGCGCAAGTTGCGATAGCCTCCATGACCGTACCTCCGCTGATAAATTTCTTTACGTTTTCAGACCCCTACTAAGAAAAAACATTACGTGATCAGACCCTCTCTTTGGCACTCTTTTACGTGATTTTGGACGCCAAGAGGTATAATACCTCCAAATGTACGTGATCTAAAACACTGGTATTTTCCTATTCGCAGAGGCAGAGACAGTTAGCGTGCAACTATGTATTGATTGATATAGGTTATAACATTACATTACATTACATTACATGATTAATGCTTTAGGTCCAGCGGACTCTTCCGAGCCAAATCAGGACCGGACAACCGCTAATCCGTATAAAAGATCTGCTGAAACAACCATAGTGGTAAAACTGAAAGCTCTCCACCAGCCAGTCACTTTAAAATAAAGACATCCCACGCAGGGGACGCTGAGGCTGTACTCTAATATAGGTTATAGGTCTCTACTATCAATTCTCTCTTTCTACTTCTCTCTTTTTTTTCTTCTTTGTTTTTCCCTTTACTTTATTTTCCTGTCTGTCTCAAAACTAAAATTCTGACATGTAGTATTAATTAATAAACAAAATATATTTGACAGGTAAAGCACACAGTTAATTAAGTAGTTTTTTTCAAATGAAGCCAAAGTTTTAGAAAAAGGGAAGGTAAAACAGGGGGAAAAGAAAAGGAGAGAAAAAGGTAAGAGTAAACATATATTATAATATATATTGTGGTTTAAATATATATTGTATATATTGTGATTTAAACATATATTGTATATATTGTGCTTTAAACTTATATTGTATATGTTGTGCTTTTTTAACATCACATTACACTGTACGGTTGTTGTTTTGTTTTGTTTTTTACAAAGTGTAACTTAAGGAGCTATAAATGTATGAAATAAAATATGGAGGCTATTTGTCAAAACGAAATATAACCCAGGTTCCTGGAAACAAATCCAAAAAAAAAACATAAAAAAACAACAGCTTTATGTTTAAACCACTTATACGCTTCTGCTCCATCCTGTTAGAAATAAAGCTAGAAAAATTGAAACTTGAAAGCAGAAATCCAAGCCCAGAAGAAACGAAAACAGGGAACATGCTTGATGATGATGATGATGAGGATGATGATGATGATCATCATCATCATCATCATCATCATCATCTCATCATCATCATCATCATCATCATCATCATCATCATCATCATCATAATGATGATGATGCGACGACTATGATAATTATGATAAGCAGGTCCAAGAAGGGCAACAATAGATCCCGACGAAAAACAAAAAATAGAATTAATTAATCATAAAAGCCACAAAAGTAAAAGATAAGAAGACCGAAATAAAGAAGGAGTGAGAGAAAGTAAGCATTAAAAGACAGAAAGAAAGGAAGGAAGGAACGAAGGAATGAATGAAGCAGAAAGAAAGAAAGCAGACGACAGACAAGAGCAGGACCTGCATTCACATTTAAGAAAACTGCCTAGGGGAATTTCGATTCTGTAATCGACAGTGAACCATCGATAAACCTTCGATAAACAAGAACACACTGCACCCCAACCGCACCGTCAATGGAAACTCACACACAGAGCTCATCAGGTAGGATGTAAAATATTGAATATATTGAACTCTTTTGTCACTGTGTTTGTCGGCCATGGTTGAAACCCTGGCCTGCTGTTGTTTGCCTCAACAAACGAGGGGCCGGTTTTAGAATGTGCACAAACATGGAACCGAGTTGTCGATCCATTGAATCACAGAGGTGTGCATATTGTGGACAGGCATTCTCTCCTTTAAAAAAAATAAATTTCCAGACTTAGAATCAGAAAGAGCAAAATGTCTGTCGGTATGTCTGTAAGTCTGTCGGCTCGCCGGTCGGTCGGTCCGTTGAACCTCATAAGAACCACTGAACGAATTTGGACCAAACGTCATAAAAACATTACTTAGGTTGGTGGCCTGCTTCCCGCTTCCCGCGCCATCACATTTGCTTTAAAACAAAGGTCAAAGTCACTGAAATCATTTTGTTGCGAAACGCGTTTTGCTCAATATCTTTGAAAACGGCTAAAGCGATTTTGTCGAGTTTTGGTATACAGGTCCTGCGAATCATGAGTTAGCCTTCAGTAGCAGTGAGGTTATTCAAAACACACCATTTGCCTTATCTCAAGAGAAAATGAAGCGAGATTGATCTTTTTTAATGTGCGGACACTTTTTCTCCTGCTACTATGTTACATAATTCATACTGATACTTTCTGAAAGGTCAAGGTCATTGTGATTTACTATTTACTAAACACGTTTTGCTCTGCATCTAAACATATGGTGAGCCAATCTTAATTTTTTTTTGCTTGCAGATAGTTCAGGTAGTGGCCCCTCATTCCTTGTTTTTCTTTTGGACAAAGCCCAGCTCGCGCCACAACATCGCAAAGAAAATTAACACGTTTTGAAAATGCTTAATTTTCTTCTGTATGCGTGAGTGTCTGGAAGTATATTTGAATGGCTTACCATATTGTTTCTCTACTTTGCCACTGAATTCTTTGCTTGACGCACAGTAGAGTCAGATCACAGCGCACGATTTGTGTACGTGCGTCTCGGGCAAGGTGGGTTCGAATCCTGACTTCTGCAAACTATTTTGTGATTGCTGGGTATTGGTGGCTTTTTGAGAAGCTCTCTGAGCTTGTAAGTGCGCTATATAAGAACAATCTCTTTTGACGCAATGTAAAATCCTCTTACCTTTTATTTCAGCCCTGCCATTTCCGTAAATGGTGTTTAGGTCTACCGTTTGATGGTGAAGGTGTCCACTTGCATTGTAAAACGAAGTTCATCAATGCTGGGCATCAACCCTTTTGGAAAAATAAGCTATTTATAATATAAACAGAATCTTCCAATGAGCGTGGTTATGACGGTTAGCGGGAAGGTTACCTCCATTGCTTACAACTCAAGTCGATTTTGAAACCTGTCCTTGTTTTCTCTTTTTTATGACTTGAGAGTTTCCTGGTTTGAAAACTGTTGCATAATTTCGCTAAGAAAAAAAAAACAGAAGGAGGGAGGGAAAGAAGAAAGGAGGGAGGAATAGAGAAAGTGGGAGGGGGCGAGAGAGACAGAGGCAGAGATAGGGATATATATATATATATATATAGAGAGAGAGAGAGAGAGAGAGAGAGAGAGAGAGAGAGAGAGAGAGAGAGAGAGAGAGAGAGAGAGAGAGAGAGAGAGAGAGAGAGAGAGAGAGAGAGAGATTGATATAAATGCAATTTGCACTACAACTTCTAAGCTGCCAAAATTTAAGTCGCACGCTCATATACACAGCTGAGAGAATGAGTGAAGGAGACAGACAGACAGACAGAAATGATCTGAAGGTAAGCATGCAGACAGAGCGAATGTGCGCAGTCACGGATGAAAAACAAATTTTGAATCCTGAAATTGCAATTATGTGAGAGAATCTGCACTAACGTGCATTTCTTTTCAAGACCCCTTTCTGCACACACACAACAAAAATCTAGAATGTGCCGAAGCACGAAAATGGAATTCTCGATCCTGACACTCTATCTTAATTTTCAAAGAGAATTACGAAACTCTAGCCCCCAGTAGCTTCCGAGTGGGTTTTTGGTTTGTCTGTAGCGGTAAAGGTGAGAGCATGTTGGGCATACAGCAGGAGGTTTGTGGGGGAATTCGAGTTAGAATTAACCCGCAGGAGATAATAGATATGTCATGTCTACTACGTCTTGTCATCTCGATGAAGAAAATGTTAATAAAACAACCAACCAACCATGCCATGTCTTGTTAAAAGGCAGACTTATTAAACATTCTGTTGTGTTCTGGAACATAGAGAAACGCACACACACACACACACACACACACACACTCACACACACCCACACACACAAACTCACGCACACACACAAACGCATTTCTAGTACTTTATATACTCTTATATATATAAGTTAAAACGCAGAAAGAGCGTAATAAATAACAATTTTTCTTCAGAGAGAGGGAGAGAGAGAGAGAGAGAGAGAGAGAGAGAGAGAGAGAGAGAGAGAGAGAGAAAGATAGACAGACACAGAAAGACAAAGAGAAAGAGTTAAAGTAGAGACAGACAAAGAGGGAATAGAGCTAGAGCAAGACATAGAAAGACGAAAGAGATTATTCGAGAAATTCGGGGGGGGGGGGGAAGAAACACGGTTCTCGGTATTAGAAAATAATACTATCAAGTCTGAACAGATCTTTTCTGAAAACATCAGATCCCACTAGAGCTGCCCTCTTTCATAAGAATGTTAGCCCAATGAAAAAAGCATTGATGATTCCGTCTGTGTTTGAATGCCTCTTTCCCAAAGGCGCTTTCGCTGACTACCGTCAACGCATTTAGAAAGTGGGAGGGCGCAGCATTTAAGGGTTGCTTTAAGAGAACGGCTTCAAGAGGACTCGTCATCTGTAAAACAATGTCCTCGGGCCTCGTGAGCGCTAAGCTGACACAACGATGAAAGGAAAGAGACATGGAAATAAAGACAACTTTGCTACTACAGTACAGCCATCCTCAACACACGCGCACACACACACACCCACACACACACACGCACCCACCCCCATACACGCACACACACACACACACACACAATTCTATTCAAAGTTGTTGTTAAATAATTGTTCTGAGGATTTTAGTACTGGCAGCAATGCACGTCTTAATTTCTCGGTTTGAGACAACACAGTAGGCTCGTATTCTTGAATCTTGAAGGTGAACACAAACAAGAAAGTGAAAATATGTTATGTAAGAGTATATTGCCCTGAGAATATGGCATGCATTTGTGGAAATGCGGCCATTCCCTATGTTTATTTATCAACCGCTGTGTTGACAATAAGCTCGAAAAATAAGTCTGTACACACTAAAAAGAGAAACATTAAGAAAAAGAGAACAACGACGATGAAGAGAAGAGAGACAGGCAGAGAAGCAGACTAACAAAAGGTTTAGCTTTTTTTTTTTTTAAAGGCAGAACGACAAAGAAAACGAAAACGCCCAGAGAAAAAAAAAAGTTGGTAGAAGACTGATTAATCGTTACTGGCGGCGCGCTTTTTGATGCGACAACAGATCGATAGAGGGCGCAACTCTCCGCGACAACTTGCCCCACTTCCGGTTTCGCTTTGGGCTCTGCTTCCGGTTCCATGGGCGCTGATCCGTGCGGCCGTTTTTTGCCGCCCATTGTTAGAGCGGCGGTTTGTTAGGCGGATCCTGTGTTGAGAAGATGGAGGCTTTAATGCCACGTTCGTTAAAGCAGGAGTCGATGTGGTCGCCCATTCAAGTTCGTTTGACGTCCCACTCCTGACGACGCATATTGACTATTAACCTGTCAGTTGTTGCTGTAGTGCCGATGTCGTATTGCCTTGAGCTGCCCTTAATCGCACACAACCCAACGATTTGTCGTCTATCGCCGCATAGTGTTTTGACAGGATGAGAGTGTGGAGTGTAAAGCAGGGGATGGATGAGATAGAAGAGGTGGGAAGAGAGAGAGAGAGAGAGAGAGAGAGAGAGAGAGAGAGAGAGAGAGAGAGAGAGAAAAGAGAGAGTATAGATGGAATCAGAACGAAAGAGGGGAGCGAGAGAGAGAGAGGGAGAGAGAGAGACAAAGAGATATAGAGACAAGGTTAAAACAAGAGAAAGAGCGTGTGTGCTGTGTGTTTGTGTGTATGTGTGTGTGTGCGTGTTTTTCCTTCTCTGCTTCCTCCCTCCTTCCTTCTGCCTGCCGCATTCAAAATAATCTCTTTTTCCAATGCTCTCACTCTCTCTCACCAAACCTCCTTAAAAAACCAATTTAATCTGCTTGCAAATTATTTTGGTTTTTTTAATGACTTTAGCTATAATCGATACACAAGCAAACCTGATTTTTAGGAAAATTAAATCTGGCATTTCGAAAATCCTTGGCGATTTCATTTGGTTTAAATTTCAAGAGAGAGAAAGAGAGAGAGAGAGAGAGCGAGAGAGAGAGAGAGAGAGAGAGAGAGAGAGAGAGAGAGAGAGAGAGAGAGAGAGAGAACACAAATACGGCGACACATGTTCCGTTCGATGGATGCTTTGCATAAAGAAAGTAGTAGGCCCATTAATTTTAAAATGCATCACGCAGAGATTATTATATACAACTACAACACACACACGCGCGCACGCATGCGCTCACACGCACACAAACAACAAAAAACCGTGGTTTTTTTTTGAGTTTTTTCTTTAAATCACAAGAGGACTTTCTGCTTTTGTTTTGCTATGCGTTTTAGCGGCCCAAAACATTAAACATGTTCACCTTTTAAGTGATAATGTGCTTACAGACATGATTAAATGAAAGGCCGATTGATCGACGGGTGTTTTTTTTTAATCGGGACACAATCAACATTAAATAAAACAACTGAAAGCTCGAATACTTCGGCATAATTAAAATGTGATAGTTGTATCCCCCAAACCCAATCCCCCACCTCCCAATCTCACATCCTCTCCAGATTAATATTGCACTTAAAGCCGCTTAAAGCACAAATGGTAGCCCTGCATGAGCCTACTGTAACGCGTCCCTATTTTGCGTTATCTGTGTGAGAGTTGAATCTAACTAACTTAATTTTCTACTTGTACGGGGGTCGGGCATGACAAACCAAATTATAATATACAAGACATACAAAATAGAATCAGTCTCACCACCTTTCAAAAAGGGTTTGCCATGCGCTCAAATAAATAACAATAAACTACAGCTTGTCTCCATTTTATACAATTTTAATAATCTAACTAATACATGTCAACCAAGAAACATAAAACTCGCATGCACATATACCTTAACTAACAATGCAAAGAATAGTCAAACAAATTCATTGTTTCTTACCGCATCTTTTCAGTTTCTAACACTTCTACATCTGACTCACTATTGTATCCAAGCCAGGCTAAGCAATTTTTAATCATCCCTTACCACTATCTTACTCCCTTGTACAACTTTCCCTCAAAGGTTATAATTGCCGCCGGCCTGAGAAGGAGCGTCCTCGCTCCTTAAAAAGTAACCATGTAGAGGAAAAAAAAAAACAAATTAAAGAGGGCACAAAGTGACGTTACTAAAGCGATCTGAGGAGGCGAAGTGGCGAAGATGAGGTAAGACGTACAAAATATAAAAATTGCAAAAGAAAGTTGCATGCAGCAGATGACATAAATAAGCATAAAACATTGAAAAACCACAATTAAATATGTCCGACGGTAAAGTACTTGAAAGTTCATGTGCCAAAAAACTTTTAAGGTTGTGCAGTAACACGGAGTGAAGACTGATGGATCCAGCAACAGAAACGACCAAAAGGGCTATGAGGACATTTGGCAATGAGGACAAATGAGGACTGTCCCCACTAGCCAACCAGCACCTTAAGGCGTTTGCGCGTAAGTGAGCGTAAATAATACTGAAGACGGACGTGTAGACTTGCTATCGACGAAGGGACGACGAAGAAACGTGAAGTGTCGCCAAATGAAGACTGTGACGTCACCGCACCATGCAACCCTCCGTTGATGGAGAAACCGTGGTGTAGCGGACCTGTCAACCAGTAGTCGACCGTAGAGTATGACGAAATATGTAGTGTCTGAAGGAAGTAGACCCACATGACGAGGCACCCAGGAGTATGCAGCAAGCGAAGGGGATGGTAGTGTGCGTTGAGGTTGAGCACACAAAGGGAATGGGAACGGAGATTACAGAATAGTAGAGGGGAAGAGCTCCAACCTCGTTTAGCGAAAGTCTTTGCTCTCCCCCGTCTGTAATATAGGAACATGGGAGATGACCACAACTCTGGGAGAAGGTGGTACAACGTCTGGTCGGGGAATACAAGGAGAGATGTTCTCTGCAACTGGATGAAGTGGGCAAGTTGGGGTACGGGCAAGCAGGCCAAGTGGGTGTACGTGGGACTGAAGGTTGTGAAGATTTCAGACAATAGGCGAAGGTGGGATCTTTCATCAGGGTTGCTTCGTTAAATGAAGATGAAAGGTCTAATTCAATCGTAGACTGGTTTAAAGTTGACGTGAAGAAGGGTCCAATAATGCAAAGGCAGAGCCAGGCGATGGCTGAAGAAGGGAGGCACTGCATGGTGTGATGGTGACGTCACTTGGCGACGTTGACGGTCGTCAAGTGATGAAGGCATCCACGAAGACTAAGGTAGAAACGAAAAATAGGTCACATAAAGTCAATACGACATGTTGATCACTGTGTCGAATGTCAAGGTAAAAGTTGTTTTCAAGATATAACTGGCACAACCACAGCAAAGCGTCCGAGGCACTGAATATAAATATTAATTACGACACACCAAAATATGTGACATGGTCACACCGTGATGGACATTCTATAACCTGCAAACAACACTATTGAATTAAAATCACCACAATATCTTAAAGAAACATGAGAAAAATAGAAAAGCAAACAGTTTATAAACTTGGTTGAAAACGGCAAAGACCGATACACAATCAACCATAAATCATTATACCACCGAAAGGACAAATGGGAACAAGAAAAACATTTAAAATCAACATGTAAAAATGTGAGCGAAATATTCAAGAAACATGAAAGAACAACAAAAACCGTTAAAGTGCAAAACAACCAAATTAACAAGTTTGAGAAAAAAATTGAAAAAGAGAAAAAAAAATTACAAAGTAAGGGAGTGATAAACCAGGAAGTCATCAAATGATGAGCAAACACTGTGCCATTTCAAGGCAACTTCAAAAAGGCAAAGTGATAACAATAACGCTAGAACTTACATGTGTGAAATAACAAAAGTGTAAACTTTAAATAAAATATAGGAAAGATACTGAGATAAACAGATAAAGGAGAAGGAGGGGAAGATTGCTCACTAGGACATAACACAATAGATAAAAAAATAAATCTAAGTTAAGTCACTGAGGAAGGAAAGAGAAGAAGAAGAAGAGAGAGAGAGAGAGCTACAATGCGCGGAGAACGATAGCAAAATTTGTTGCTGCGTGTGTGAGCGATGAAAAGGGTCTGCGTATGTGAGGGAGGTAGTACCACAAGACCAAAAGGGCAAGAGGTTAAAAGGTCACCTCAATGAATGAAAATTCCTATCATGTGTACACTAGGAATTTCTTAGTGTATGGAAAAGAATGGTGGAGAGAGGAGAGAAGGGGAGAGAATAAGTAGATCGTCAGACAAGAATGGTACCTAAAAAAACGGCATCAACAATAAAATAGCGGGACAACCATAATTATACCTGAGAAGAGATGTCCAATACAAATCATTATACAATAAAATTCTTAAAGATGATATTTATAAAAAAACTGAATAGGAGCATACAATGTGGAGCACAACGAAATATAAGCCATCATTGATCATTGAGAGAAAAAAAAACACACATAAGACAACGTAAATAGAGAGCAATAATTCAAACATGAGACACTAAAACAAGTAAGTTGTAGTGGCCATGATACACAAAACCAATGCTAACAAAACATGTAAAATTGAGTGCACATTAAGTCGAGCATCTGTGAGACTCTTGTCTACCAGACGCAATTCATGAAATATAAACACAGTCCATTAAATTACGTTATAGATACGGATACAACATCAATAGTATTGCGAGTACAACATCAAGGTTATTAAACACACAACATCAACGTTATTGCACACACATTGTAAGGTTACAGTGAGAATGAGTGTCAGCAAAATAACGTGTACACAAAATCGTATAAAACCCATGACAAATTCCAATGTCATTGACATGCACATAGAACACACTGGATGAACCCAAATATTACAAGGACTAAGTATCATCTCTAGACATTGTAGTAAAGTGATCGACAACGTTGCTGAATATTGCAACACACTTCTGGTAAATGAACACATATAACAATTATAAATGCGAATGAGTGCGTTGCAACATAAATAGATACCCATAGAGAATCATGACAATTGTGAACATTTCATGTTGAACAATAAATGAAAAAGTTGAACCAAGTACAAGTATAAGTTGTTTTTTTTTTTGAACATAGCGAACTAAGTAAGTACACAAGGACCAATAAGTAATATGCACATGAATCAATCCACCATGTGCTGATTCGTAAAAACCCGTAATTAGCACCATTATCAGAAACAAAGTAAAAATAAGTGTCAACACCATGCACAAAAGGTTGATTTAAGGATTTTACCTCAACAATTGACAAAACTGTTGCCGATTGCTACGATAAAATATAACACACAACAATGAACACTGCATGCAATCGACATACGTAACATGCATAGCATCTCCGAGATGGATGATCGATATCGTTACCCGATCACACAAGAACCGTAGGTAACGATTGAAAATAGCATTGATGAAAGAACTTAATCAATTTCATCCATTTCGGATTGCATTTGAATTAGTGACGTAGAAACCGAAGCCGTCGCCTTTTTCAGTGGCGAATCATGAAAACAAGCATCCTGGTTATAGGATGATTGAGCACCGAATGTATGTTCACTTCTCATACAGTGAATCAAGAATGCGCTGTACACGGGGAAGATGCACGATTTCTTCCGTTTGTTTATCGTAATATGTAACTCAAGCCATGTAATATCGAGATCAGGAGGCGTAACGCATGGAAACCTCCGCGAAGATAACGGAATCATTTATTTATAGCAAAATAATATTGACTAGGACAAGCTGGGAGTGTGACAAAATAAATATTTACTAAGCGCTGGCCATTAGAGAGTTCTTAGATAACTTCCGTACGATAAATTGTAGTCTTCAACAACAAACCAGTAGAACGAATAAGAACAATAAGTAGTAAGGCGAACGTAAGGAGGAGAACGGAAGAAAAGGAGGGGAAAAGCACCTGGGGAACAGTAGGTACTGGACCCGATGAAAATGAAATAGAATTCACGTCAACAGCCAAAGGCTTATTAGAGGTTAAGAGAGCAACCATCAGACATAAATTCTTGAAACGACGGTAGAGAATGAGAACAATAACAGAGATAAAGACTAGGATCTGACAGCAAAAAGAGTAGAGTGATCAGTCAAGATAGCCAAGTAGTCTGGGATGTTGACTAATCGAGTGGCATGAGGCGTTGTGTGATTGAAGGGAACTGGAGGCGTGAGAACCTGAAAAACTTGAAACAAAGCTGTCCTGGAAGAAATGAGTATATTAATGGTTAAATACAAATCATCACCTTGAAAATCATACAATATATCCTGTTGTCCATAACAAAATACAGGATGAAAACTGAACAATGTCAAAATTACTTCATGAGCTACACATATCGTGCTTATGTTACCTGAATGTTGAATACAATCGAGTAGAGGTATTGGCAGAACTGTCATTTTAGGTACCATGATGACATAGGTATGTTGCCAATGCTGGATGGTTGTTACCAGATGACCAAGATATTTGAAGAAGATGCCATCAGTCAAGCGAGCTTCATGAGTTGTCACCACCCCAGTGATGAAGGTGAATAGAAGAAGGGAGGGAACGAAGAAACGACTGAAACAAATAAAGAACAGTGAACATGTGAAAGAACCTATTCATGATAAGAAAACGAAAAACAGAGTTACATTTGTAACGTGAGATGAAGAAGTTAGGCCAAAGGAAGAAGCTGTCTTCTGCAAGAAAAAGTGTAAAAGGACATTATAAATAAGCACATTAGAAGAAGCTGAAGCTGGTGATCTGAAGGAAGAACTGTTAAACAATTTAATACAATCTGGCAAATTATAAATAGTACTAATATGAAAAGTAGCAGTCCGTACTGATCAAACTGGAAATGTACCTCAAGTATGTCGTCTGTCATACGTACGAATTTATTCTTCAACTTAGAACTGAATTCTGTCACATCACAAAAGAATTGAACCCGTAAATAAAATGATGGAACGATACTTATCAATCCGTACCATGACCGACGTCACGAGGTGACGAAAAGTTTGGTGCACTTCAAACCTTTGCATGAGACGGAGAGGAAGGTAGCATCAACATCGGTTCTGAAACTTAAGAACTGAATAAAAGATTAGACACATCATCATACACACCAATTATGATGTAAATCAATCAAATACATCCCCTAAATGTCTAAGTCCGATAAGTCATATACCTTAACTAACAATGCAAAGAATAGTCAAACAAATTCATTGTTTCTTACCGCATCTTTTCAGTTTCTTTCGCCCTTCTTTCCTCCATTGAAAACACGAACTTTCACCCTATACTAACAGTAATAGACTAAAACTGCAGTCTAAACTATGCACACACCCTTAGAACCGACCAACCCTTCCTTATTTGTCAGCTCATTTACTGACTAACTTTCAAACTCACTTTTGCCTCTAAATAACAAAATCACCAGTTAAACAACTACTAAATACAAGCCACCAAGCTTTGTACTAAACACCCTACACACATCCTGACACATTATGCACAAGAGAAGAGAGCCCGCAGTCTCTTTACACTAAACTCACTACATGTTATATACTGACCGCCCTAAGCTTTAGCATTCTATACAGAAGAGAGGTCTGGAACCCCTGCAGAAACAGAGTGCTGTCTGAAGTCTGGCAGAAGGAGGAAGATAAGAGAGAGATTCCTTTGTCCCTCCTGGGTTTTATAGTACAACTTTCTTAAGATGCCTCCCTCTACATAAGGTCATGCCTTAATTCCTACGTCATTGCCACGTGACTGACCGCACCCGAATACATATCACGTGGTCAGACTGATCACGCTCTTGCACACAAAGGATGCATGCCCATGTGTATGCGTCATTGTCTGACCATGCAAACTATAAACTTTCCCGGCCAGTAACTGCTGACCAGGCGAATGTGTATCGCACGTGCCAATGTTATACTAACACTTCTACATCTGACTCACTATTGTATCCAAGCCAGGCTAAGCAATTTTTAATCATCCCTTACCACTATCTTACTCCCTTGTACAACTTTCCCTCAAACGTTATACTACTCAAAGTAATATTGCACTAAAAATCATTGTTTATGTATACAACCTGTTATCACAGGTTAATTCTTCTTCTTCTTCTTCTTCTTCTTCTTCTTCTTCTTCTTCTTCTTCTTCTTCTTCTTCTTCTTCTTCTTAGTATTATTATTATTATTATTATTATTATTATTATTATTATTATTATTATTATTATTATTATTATTATTATTATTATTATTATTATTACTATGATGATGATGATGATGATTGTTCTTCTTCTTCTTCTTCTTCTTCTTCTTCTTCTTCTTCTTCTTCTTCTTCTTCTTCTTCTTCTTCTTCTTCTTCTTCTTATTATTATTATTATTATTAGTGGGACGAACTTACTTAGGTATGTGACTTTTGAGGACATCAAAGGTTTTCTCTGGGTACTCCGGTTTCCTCCCTCCTTTTAATAATGGTATCGAAAGCAGTCAATCTAAAATTTCAAAAATAAAAATGTAGTAGTAGTAGTAGTAGTGGTAGTAGTCGTCTTCTAGTAGTAGTAGTCTTCTAGTAGTAGTAGTAGTAGTAGTAGTAGTAGTAGTAGTAGTAGTAGTAGTAGTAGTAGTAGTAGTAGTAGTATTTCGTTCTTGAGTTTTGGTATAATTATAGTTACTTCAAATCATTGGCAGGGAAAGATGGAGTACGCTGGTTAAACGATCATCTGTGGTGCCCCAACGACCCCCGAGTTAGGGAATAGGATAGGAGAGGAAATCATGGGCTATCCCTCATTAATAGTCCGGTTGTCGGTCAGTCGCTTCGAACTTCATCTTTTTAGAACTTGATATTTGGAAACAGTTGTTAACGTTCCAATTTCACGTATATACGCATGCATTCATTAAAAGGCCTCTTCTTATACAAGTACACCAGTTGAGTCAGAGATAAACTTCAAATACTCAAGACATAAAACACATCACTGTTGGAACACAACACCGGTATATGTTTTGCTCATTTAATAGTTCTCTTCTTTCTCTCTCAAAGTAGCAGAATAATAATTAAAACGGAATTCAAGAAAACTGTAAGTCTTAGAGTAATAAAATAATAAATAGCTAAACTATACTATGACCTCTCTCTCTCTCTCTCTCTCTCTCTCTCTCTCTCTCTCTCTCTCTCTCTCTCTCACTTTTGTGAAGCAATCCCGTTCCCGGTCTGACAGACATTTGCATTTATCAATTTATGAAAATATTTTTTTTGTTTACAAATTAGTTTCAATATTATGTTTTCAACAAGCACATCATAAACTATAAATATTCAAATTACCGTGCATGGCTGTCATGAACAGAATCCAGAATCACCACAGTGAAAAACAGAAGTAGCCAACACAGTAACACAATATTTGAAAGTCACACAAAATAAGCATTCACCCTTTTTTTCAGTCTATCTTTCATTCCACTAATACACCCTATCCTGGACCTATTTCATCCAATCACATATAGCACCAACGCTCATTCCATGTTTTCCATTTGCTTCATTAGCATAACATTACATGACATGATTATTGCTTTAGGTCCAGCGGACTCTTCCGAGCCAAATCAGGACCAGTATAGCCGAATCAGGACCACAAAATCAAGACCACAACTTCGCTAAAAGAGGACTCGCCCCTGATCCGCATAAAAGATCTGCCGAAACAACACTAGTGGCACAACTGAAGGCACTCCACCAGCCGGTCACTTTACAATAAAGACATCCCACGCAGGGGACGCTGAGGCTATACTCGGATTTATCGAGCCCCCGTTTACAAAAACAAAATAGAATATAAACATCATTCTAAAATGACAACAACAAAAAACATACATATAAAATGCCTACATTGCCAAATAATAACATCATAGGAAGCCCCAGTGACCACCTGGCAGAAAGCGCCCAATATTTCCAAGCTGATCCAACAGACCTCACACACAAATGAGGAGTTTTGTCCCGGAAGAGTTTTCTAGAAAAAAAAGGTAGGTGACTGGTCTAGCGAGGAAGAAGATAGTATAGTAGATTGATAGAACAGAGTAGGAACGAGAAATAACACAGGAGCAAGACAGCGACAGTGGGAATTTAAAGCACTTAATTTCCAGAAAGTGGGGATACTATTTATACTCAAACCCCCGGCACCCCCACGGGGGATTCATTAGGATAAAGCCGTGTCACAAAGCCGCGATATAGCTAGGAATGGGAAAGCCAGGGACTTGGGCCATGAGTAGGCCTATAATATAGTACTCTAGAGTAGTTGGAAGACCGGTAAGGTAAAGGTAAAGGTGGTCCCATAGCCTGTGGCCGTAGGGGAGCGTGATTTTGGAGATCACACTTATCTTGGGCCAGCGTAATGAGGATGATGCCCATCTCTCTCTGGAAGACAGAAGAAGAACAAGAACAAGTAGAAGAAGAGGGATAGAGGGACAAAGGGACAGGGACCTCTATTTTTTATCGCGGGGAGTGGTGTTGATGTAGACCAGCTGTGTGTAGTGAGAAACAATACTCCTTGCCTGACCCTGGGGCTAGATCGATCATCGACTACCTTTGGGGAAAGAAATGGGGGAGCGCACGTAGGGGAGATGTGTGTTTGTGTAGGAGGGAAAATCTCCCAAGTCCAGGGTCTCGCGTCTGCTGGGTCAAGTCTATTATGTCAACGAGTCATCGCCGCAGTGTTTGCTATGATGCTGCTGCTGCTGATGGAGGTGGTAGTGGTGCTGCTGCAGATGATGATGATGATGAGAAGGAGGAGGACGATGATCAGGATGAGAATGATATAAGATGATTGAAGATGCAATATGATGTATTGTCCTCAAAAACATTTGACATATTTTCATGATGATGATGATGATGGTGATGATAATGATGATGATTGTGGTGGTGGTGGTTGTGGTGGTGATGAGTGGTGATGTCGGCGGTGAAGACAATTTGAACACTGCTTGGGACTTAAGATTTGAAATATTAAGGAATCAAGATACTGAATATTAATGAAATCAGAAACATAGACCAATAAGTCACACGAATAATGGTTTTGGATAGGCATAGTGTAAAATCACATGTCTCATGGTTTAAGAACAGTACAACGCATGTCATTTGTATCATGGTTTGAGATAGGTGTATATTATAAGTCACCTGTATAATGGTTTGAGATAGGTGTATATTATAAGTCACATGTATAACAGTTTGAGATAGGTGTATATTATAAGTCACATGTATAATGGTTTGAGATAGGTGTACTGTATATTATAGGTCACATGTATAATGGTTTGAGATAGGTGTATATTATAAGTCACATGTATAATGGTTTGAGATCGGTACAATGTAAGTCACATGTCTCATGGTTTGAGAACGGTATAATGTCAACATCTGCAGGTGATAGTTTAAAAGTTCTAGGCTGTCGGTCGTCAAGAATCACCAACACTAAGTAACAGTAGCAGGGACGGATGAATGTCAGGTACAAAAGTTGGTTAACGCCGTCCGCAAGGGTATCAACCATGAGTAATTGAGAAGAAGAAGAAGAAGAAGAAGAAGAAGAAGACCGTAAAGTGTAATTATTACGACTGATATCAATCTTGGACTTATTCTTTATCAAAGGCGAAATTGCACAGAACGTACCGTATTAACAGATCAAAGTCCCAATTACCATTAAAGTGTCCAAAGTCTACTAGCCCGTAGTTAAAATTAGTCTGAGGTCATTTTGCGCAAACCTTTCACAATAGTTGGCATGATCGTTGGACTTGTTCACAGTGTTGAAGAAACGGAAACTCCGATGGTATGGCCACATCACCAGAGCATCAGGCCTTGCAAAGACCATCCTGCAAGGCACGGTGCAAGGAGGTAGAAGAAGAGAGAGGCAGAAAAATAGGTGAGAAAACAACAGTCGAGAATGGAATGGTTTGACACTAAGTGAAGCCATAAGAATTGCGGAGGAGAGAGTAAGGTGTAATACGCTGGTTAAACGATCATCTGTGGTGCCCCCAACGACTTTCAAGGTACGGGATAGGACCTGTATGATCTTAGAAGTGATTTTTAATGCATAATAATAATAATATAGTTTCGCATGTTAGTCAGAACAATTTTAATTTCAAACAGCAAAAATATTTTATTTTAAGGTAATCTAGTATAATCTTTTACATTCTAAATATCATCGTCTTTGGTAAAACAACACAAACACACATGCGAGTATTTTTGTTCGGAATACCTTTGTCTTTGTCCAAACTTTAATATTAACTCGTAAATTCAAGCACTTTCGAATAATCTGAAAGGGTAGTCTCTTTAAATCAGCTCAGTGCACTTTGTATTTCGCCGATTACGCGACGAGAGGACTATGGACGACAAAATGATACATTAAGGCGAAGAAAAATAATATAATATTGATACTAAAGCCTTTGCTACCAGTAACACAATACAGTCTCTCAGTTTTAACGTTCAAGCCCTCCCTCTCCCGACTCTCCCCTCTCTTTTCGCTCACACACACATAAACAAACCCACACACACAGACACGTGCGCGCAAACACACACACACACACAAAGGCACACAATCTCCCCCGTCCCGCCCACGCTCACACACTCGTTAAGACTTTGAGTTGTCACTCAAATTTAACCACCATCTCCAAACCCCTCCCCGATCCCTTAACCTTTTGTACTCATGGTTTTCGTAAGAGATTAAAGAGTGTACTCGGTAATAGTCTTTTCATGGATCGATTAGAATATACATCTTCGTGCAGCCATGCCATTAAAATGCAACTCTAGTGAGGTTCATGTTCAGCTTGCATACAGCGAAGCCGAGACTCGTCGAGTGCCTGTCACTATATAATGAGAGGCAAAGTTAACATAATAAGCTTCGGCTAGTCTCAGCTACGCAGTGTGGTCAGCATGTAGATCTCCAGTGTTCTCTGGAAGAAGAGGCACGGCCAGTCTCAGCAATGCAGTGTGGTCAACCTGTGGATCTCCAGGGTTCTCTAGATTCTAGAAGACGAGGCAAATGTCATAATTAAGTTTCATTCTTTCTAGGAGAGTAGTATAACACAAGCACAGAACGACGGGCGATGAATACGTTGTCGATCTCACAGAGAGATAGGAATATTAAAAGAAAAATGTAATTAAAAAATAAGCTATAAATCTCTGCACTGTTTTTGTCACCAAAAAACTTAAATAGTTTGGACTAACTTCTTGTTTTTTCTTGAATGGAAATGTCGCGGTTGGAACAAGAAGTAGACGTGAAGCTAACCACAAAATTGAGAACATTGAGAATATCAAACGGAGACATGTCATCCAAGATTTGCTCAAGCACGGCGAAGGAAATCCTGTTCCCAAAAGAAATCATGATATACCGAAGTTCAGATTCTGAGAGTGAGGTGAGGTAACTAAATACGAAACTCAAAACAAAGCCATTTATTAGTTTCAGAGAGAAGTGCGCAAATGTCACATAAACGGACGGCAGCGGGACACTAAACGGTCGCCGGAAAAAAAACCGGTCAAAGCCAAAACAGTAGCTCCAAAGCTTACAGCTCAGGAACAAAAAATGAATGAACTAATTAATGAAGTAATATAGTCCGCATAGCTTTCGCGATAGCGTAGCAGGCGCAAAAAATGCCATTTTACCTGCTGTCTGACAGTAATCAAACGAAACCTTCTAACCGGTCTAGATTCCAAAGCAGTTACATAATTTGATTTACTGGACATGGCATGAAATACTTTCGTGTTACTGGAGTCGAAACAGCTAAACAGCTTGACTGGATAGACGCAGCCATATCGAAGCAGTTAAATAGTTCAGCCCACACCTTTGAACACCATTGCAACTCACACCATTGCCACTAACAAATTAATGTCAAACATGGTAACCGAACTTTATTTGTAGTGGTGGGGGCTTGTCACACTGCGTAGCGGAGATTAGAAGAGGCTTACGCCCGCCTTTCTCCGCTAATAAGGCAAACAATAGCCAAGCAGAGTCCCAGCTACGCAATGTGGGTGCTTGTCAGTTTATCATAGCGGTTCACGTCCCTCTGGAACCTAATTAAGGATTACAAAGGGTTTGGTTCGGGGAGACTCTTGCATACACTTTACCTCCTTGACGTTGCTCGGGGTTGTGGGCGTAGGGTGAGGGGGTGGGAGAGACACACAGAGAGAGAGAGGGAGGAAGGAAGGGAGGGAGGGAGAGAGAGATATTCAGATTCATTCTTTATTTTTTTTTACAAAGATGGAGTCCTATGGCTTTTAGCCTAAGCTTACCAGCTGTCCTTCCGTCTTTCACTCTGATAGCTAAACAGAATGACAGTCCCCAAGCCCATCTAACTAATAATCAAACGATAGTATGTGTCTCTAAGAATTAATAGAAATTTGTTATGATGTGCCTGGTTGGTTGGTTGGTTGTTTTATTTACGTCTTTTCCACCAAAGATGATAAGACGGAGGGGAAAAAAAAAAATCCCAAAAATATAATAAAAAATTATTTACACAAATCTAGCTACAGGAGAATCCATCAAAAGTTTTGCTAACAATGCACTTTGATGAAAATTAATATCATCTAATGTTCTTATGTCATGCAGATGCACATTTAGTACAGGCAGAAAATGACGGCAGCCAAACAGTAAATGATATAATGAAAAAGTCTCATTGCATACACACTGGACATCTGGACAATACTTTGTTTTTATGGCATTCAACATTATTCTGTTAGCCATAGTAAAAATTGTTCTCGAAAGTCTACAGTCTACAGCAAAATGTGTATCAAATACAACATGTTTCCTTGACCTCTCTTCAATCATACGTTTTATTTCCTTAGGGGATTTATTGAGTTGAATACTCTGAGCATTGATATTTTTAGCTCCATTCTTTGCTGCTTTGTCTGCACTATCATTAAACAGGAAACCACAATGTGAAGGTAGCCAACAGAAGCTTACCTTTGTACCATTAATAATGAGATTGTGGACTAAATGTTGAATTTCTAAAATAATTTCATGCCGTTCAGTATGGTCATGAGATTGTAAAGCATCTAAAACTGACATCGAATCAACACATACAACAACTTGAAATACGTTTGAGCAAAGATCTGAAAGTTTAGTTAATGCCATAAGGATTGCGATAAGTTCACACGCAAAAATAGATGTATTTTTACTCAAAGAGAAACATTTTTGCAATTTTAGAGCTGGAATTACATAGCCTGCTCCAGCTTCCCCTGTCTCTAAAACCGATCCATCAGTATAAATATGAAGGTGTTGAGAATAATTTTTCTCCAAATGACAACGAACATCACTTGATAATAAATTAGCATTTTCATTCTTCTTTTCCAAACTATAATGTATGTCAAAATGAGCATTTTCAAGCTCCCATATAGGTGTTGGAGAAATAATATTTTTAGAAAAAGATTTTATGTCATTAGATAAATCATCAATTAGATCTTTTGTAAATGTTGCTATTGATTTTAAGAATGATATTTTCTGTGCACGTTTAGAAAAAATCAGATCAGACCTAAAATGTATCTCATCATCATTATTATTATATACAGATGCAGCTCGTACAATATATTTTGCACAAGAAATTTTTCTCCATTCTTCAAGGGATATGACTCCTGCTAACTTGTAAGCTTTAAGTGTTTGTGTATGTATTGGTACACCTAACGCTAATTTTATGGACTTGCTGTCTAGACTTTGTAATCTGCTAAGATAAGTTTTAGGAGCAGAGAAAAAGACTTCCTGTCCATATGTCAGTTTAGATCTGACTAAGGCTAAAGCTATATGTATGAGGGTTTTGGTATCTTGACCCCAGGCCTTTCGGCTTATTATTTTTAGTAAATTATAGCTTTTTATTGCCTTTTGACAAATGTATTCAATATGTCTCTTCCATTTTAATTGTTTAGTTAGATATACACCAAGGAATTTAACTTCATTGACATACTTTATTTCGTCATTATCTATAACAATTTTTGGTAGCATTCTTGGTTCTCTACAATTATTAAAAAGAATCATGTTTGTTTTTTCTTTAGATAAATCTAAACCATTTTGGTTCATAAATATGGCTATTTTATGAATTTCTGTTTGGTATACATGAGATATATATTTTATTTCGAAAAGAGAAGTATTCTGTTTTAAATTTACTTTCATCCAGATAGCAATGTCATCAGCATACTGAGCCAAGGTCACTCTGTTACTAAAAGTTTTGGGCAAGTCATATATTAAAATATTGAACAGCATAGGAGAAATTATTGATCCTTGTGGTATCCCCATGTCTGTACTGTAAGTAGAAGAATATGAGTTACCTACTTTAACTGTAATGTTTCTATTGCTTAGAAATGTGTGTATGTATGTATACAAGTTACCAGATAATCCAATATTTTTCAGCTTATACAGTAAACGAGCATGCCAGACTCGATCATACGCATGGGTAATATCAAAAAATGTAGCCAAAACACCCTTTCTCTTAGCAAACTGCTGCTTAATATGTGTCGTTAGTTTAACCAGGTGATCTGTTGTGGATCGACCTTTTTGAAAAGCAGCCTGGTTTACAGGTATAATTTTATTTTTTGAGCAATAATAGGTCAATCTATCTAATACCACCTTTTCCATGATCTTACAAGAATGTGAGGTCAAGGCTATGGGTCGGTAGCTAGATGTAACTGTCCTGGGTTTGCCAGATTTAAGAATTGGAATGATTAAGGATGATTTCCACTGATCTGGCATAACACCTGTCGCCCAACATAATTTAATGATTTCATGGAAGAAATGTAACAATTGTTCAGGTAAATGTGCTAATAAGTTATAAGAAATACCATCAAGACCCACAGCGGATTTCTTCCTACCTAATTTTAAAACAGCATTTTTCACTTCCTGATATGGGATTTCGGCGTTTATGTACAAATTATTATTAGGCTGTGGTTGTTGGTATTCTATGCTATGCTCTTTATTCTGTCTTTCTTCTTGAATGTGAGTAGGTAAGCTAGAAGAGTGGCTGGTGTGAGAAAAAGTTTTCCCAAATTCTTCTGCTTTTTCTTTATGAGTTGGAAATATGTTATTTTCTAGTTTAAGATGACACTGGGGCAACCTATAAACATTTTGCATTTCTGACATTTTTTTCCAGACTTTGGCAGAATCTTTGCAGGTCGTTACCTCATTATTACAATAATCTGACCAAAATTTTAACTTTTCCTCAGCTATTATTTTATTACATTTTATTTTTGACTGTTTCATAATATGGAAATTATTTTCTGTTTTTGATTTTAACCAAGTCTTATATGAAGCCTTTTTTTCATCTACTGCTGCTTTACATCTTTGATTCCACCAGACGTTGCCTCTGTGTAGTATTTTGTTGTACATCCTCTTTTTTGGTATAGAATTTTCTGCCGCTCTATGTATTAGCTGCACAAAAGAGTTATACATCTCATTTATGTTTTCTCTGTGTATATGACTCACATCATAGGACAACAGTAATGTCTGAAATGTTTGCCAATTAGCACTGCTGTAGTTGTATTTTGGCACATTATCTTCTATATCATCAAGTTCAACAGAATTATAGCACGTAATAAAAACAGGAAGATGATCACTGCCAAGAGAATCATTTCCAACATCCCATTGACAGGCAAAAAATATATCTGGGGTAGTAAATGTTAAATCAATGGCAGATGGATGATGGTTGGAAACATCTGGAATACGTGTTATCTGACCATCATTCAACAACAATAAATCAGAATCTGTGACATTATCATAGAAGCGACGATTACTAATGTAGGTACAGTCCTTGTCCCACATAGGGGCGTGGCTATTAAAATCCCCGCAGACTATCCACTCATCGGTAAAATCAAAAGTGCGCAACCAGTCACTGTTTACATTGTCTGTGCCTTTCGGATAATATATGGACATCACATTGACACATTGATCACTGTTGAGCTTTAGCTTGATAGAAGCTGTAAAAACATCAGGCAAATCCTTAGCAACAGGCGCAGGTACAATGTCATATTCTAAATCATGTCTGATGTAAAGAGCAGTCTGTATCTTTGTTGAGTTAATATTTATCACTGGTGGATAATAAAATCCTTTAAATTTGGGCAATTTTCTTCTGTTGACTTGTAATGACTGCAACGCCAATACATGATGATCATTTACAGATAGATATTGTTGTAGGTAATGAGAGTTAGTGGCGATGGAACGACAGTTCCATTGAAAAATAGACAAAAATTCTTTCTTCATTAACAAAGATATTACAAGATTTTAATCAAAAACTTTATGATATTAATTCTAAAACAATAAAGAGTGATCAATATTTCAGCTCTTTAAAACTACGCGGGACTGGATGACAAACTAGCTGTCCTGATGGCAATGGGTCAGTACCACATAACAGGGAACTGGATGGGAGAATGCGGGAAAAAGTTTCCCTTCCAATCATAGTAGCCAGGAAGGGGGTCCGAACGGTAGTTTCGCCGAACGGTCTTGCGCGGCTTTTCCCATAGTTGACGATGGACGTGCCTCCCAATATTGCCTGCGAGGACAGAGGAGCCGCTCTTAGTGGGGTGGATGCGGTCACGGCGGATGGCGAAGGGGAGCAGGTTATCGTGGCTCACAAACGAGAAGTTCTTGGTCTCGCACAGCTCAGACAGCAGAAGGGCGTTGAAAAGGTCCCTTTTCTGCTGGAGCTCAGGGATGAGGACGGATGGCAACTTACTGATGATGATCTTAGATGAGGGGCTCTTCGATGAGATGGTCTTTGCTGCATCGATCAGTTGCTTGCTGGCAGATTTCGCATCCTGCTTCTTCAGGTTGTTGAGACCACAGTGGATAAGAATGGCTTTGGGAGGCGCATCATCTTCACACTGGGTCGTTTCAAAGGCAGGGACAAGCTCGCTGATGGTGAAAGCAGCCCGCTTCGTCACACCAAATCCGTACGACTTCCCGAGTCTCTTTTCTTGGACACCACCGAGAATCGAGTCATGCAAAATGAGACAATCATTTACGCATTCATGGCTCGTGTTATTGGAGGAAGTGACGTCACTTGGTGATATAACGAGCTCTTTTACGTCATCACTTGCGCGAATCAGTTTGTTCTTGTCATTGCAGCATGTTGATTGCGCGCTAGGTGCTTCTGTGGACTTACAAGGACCACGTCCATCGTGTTTGCATTTTGGGGCACCCTTCGTAGCCTTCAAAACATCCGCATAAGTGACCGATGTTGTGTTGCTGGGCCCCGCCCCCATCGTCTGCATGCTACGAGCAAGTAGTGCTCCGATTTGCTCGTCCCTTTTGCGCACCAAGCCTTCTAACGCAGCTACGCGTTGACACAAACATGAAATGACATCGCGCAGTTCGATCATCGCACTTACTAGGTTTGGGCTGCCAGTGCTGATTAAAATGGTATCGGAAGGATCCTGTACGCTAGTAGATGGTACCGCTTCAACGTTGGATCCAGCTCCGCTGGTTTTTCTCACCGTAGAGCTTGCCATAGCGATGTTTCCTACAGGATCTCTTGCTTCCTTTCCCCTCTCCGTCTCTTGTTCTCTCTTTTTTTTGTTTTTTCGTGAGGCTCCCATGATGGTTTTTCGCGTAGCAAAAAAGGAAAAACTCCATAAACTGGCATTTGTTTGTTTATGTCTCCATCTTGCAGCGTAGGAATATCAATATGATGTGCCTGTTTTGTGTGAGTGTGTGTATTTTACCTCCTCCCCCCTCCGCACCCCTAAAAAAATTTTTTTCAACCTCTGTGTTTCATCTGTGTCTGCGTGCTGATCTGGGCGGTCTGACGTTTTGAACTGTGATATGTGTCGTGGTGTATGCTGGTTAAACGATCATCTGTGGTGCCCCCAACGACATTCGAGTTACGGGATGGGATAGGATAGGATCCTATACTATCGTATCCTGTCCCGTAACTCGGAGGTCGTAGGGGCACCACAGATGATCGTTTAACCAGCATACTCCATCTTTCTCTGTCCTCAGCAGCCCTGATGGCTTCGCTCAGTGTCAAACCAGTCCATTCTGGAATGTTGTCCTCCCACCTCTTTTTCTACCTCCTTGCACTTTGCCTTGCAGAATGGTCTTTGCAAGGCCTGATATTCTGGTGACGTGGCCATACCATCGGAGTTTCCGTTTCTTCACCACTGTGAGCAGGTCATCATGTTGTGCAATGGCTTGTGATAGGATAGGATAGGATAGAATAGGATAGGATAGGATAGGATAAGATAGGTATGTTTTTCGGTCTGTTGATGTGTGAACTGTGGTGGCGTGTTCTTGGTCCGTGGCGATGTTGGCAGTTGTGTTTATGATGCGGTTTGTGAACTTTAATAAGTATGCGTGTGTGTGTGTGTGTGTGTGTGTGTGTGTGTGTGTGTGTGTGTGTGTGTGTGTTGAATTGTATTAGTTTTGTTTCCCCTCCAACTGTTTTTAACCGGGGACTTTTTATTACTTTACTGTTGCCTGTTGCTTCGTTATAGTCTAAGCATTTTTCAACCTTTTAATGAGTGAATGTTTGTAATTGCCTTTTCTTAAACATGTATTGCAATTTGTTGTAGTACTGTCAGCAAAGCATGTCTTAATTTATCTGTTGGAGTAATAAAGGTTTCTTGAATCTTCCATGCTAGTAGTTAGTATACATGTGCATACAGTTCTATTTTAACAGACATTCCAGCATTCATCCTCAACTTGGAATGTAAAAGAGAGAGAGAGAGAGAGAGAGAGAGAGAGAGAGAGAGAGAGAGGGGGGGGGGGGCGGGAAATGGGGGGAGTGCCATATCCGCCTCTTATTGTACGTCTGAAGTTCGGCACATACGAGGCCCTGTGGTCCGAATTACATAATAGATCAGATGGGCCTGTGGTTATTGCTTTTCCTCAGACGTACTCGGTATTCTTATTGTTCGATATAAATTGGGTGTGCACCCCCGTCGACCAATTCTTGCAGAAGTCACCCAATTTACATTCATGGATCAGACGGCGTTTTCCTTCTAAATTCTTCTCTGAACTACTCACCCACATATTGCACTTGGGAAGTTTGACAGACGCGGACGGATATTTATTTGTAGACTAAATTGCAGATATACATCGCCAAAGTTCCCCCCCACTCCCCCCCCTCCCCATCTCTCTCTTTCTCTCTCAATATCTAACTCGCTCACAAATAACAATGCGTTACTCAGTTCTTGTTGCACGGCTAAAGTTTGGCAGACAAGAGGAGAGTGGATCCAATTTACACCCAGGAATGGATGCAAACGCTAGTGTGCTATTGCACTCTCTCTGTGTGCTATTGCACTCTCTCTCTCTCTCTCTCTCTCTCTCTCTCTCTCTCTCTCTCTCTCTCTCTCCTCTTATAATCTCTTCTCACAATAGATGAATACAAGTTGCCACAATTCCTCTCTCTCACTCTCTCTCTTCATCCCCCCTCCCCTCTCACTCCTTTGTCTTCTGTTCTTACAATAGTTGGGTATAAATCGCCACAACTCGACTGAGAGGGACAGAGAGAGAGAGAGAGAGAGAGAGAGAGAGAGAAAGAGAGAGAGAGAGAGAGAGAGAGAGAGAGAGAGAGAGAGAGAGCATCAATTATAGAAAGGCTCCTGGGACAGGGCATGCTCCCCGGTCGAACAATGGTTGGCAGAACAACTAGTACTGCTTGACCTTTCTCTTGTCTAGGATTAGAAGTATTTGGGGTTCAATAAGATGGACTTGGATTGTCTGTGGAGGATAATCTCCCAGATGCTTCCACTAACTCCAAACCCCCAATCCAATAATCTCTCCAATAGCGCACAACTTCATGCCGAAAAGACCATACTCTAGGCGCTGATTGCAGGAAAACCCGTTACTGTTGTGAACGTAAATGAGTCCACACAGCGAAGCGGAGACTCGCCGAGTACTTGTCACCAGTAGGGGCGAGTGTAAGCTTATGCTAGTTTCAGCTACGATGCCTGAGTCTTGTGTTTCCGACCTTTACAACAAACGATTACGCCTCGAGATGGGAGGTCGCTAACTTTAGTCCCTTTTTCTGGAGCGAGACTGCCTTAGGTACTACAACTACTACTACCACTACTACTACTACTACTACTACTACTACTACTACTACTACTACTACTACTACTACTACTATGTAGATTTATATAGCGCCGCATCACAGCCACAAGTGGCTGTGCTCTCCGCGCTTGACACATTCATACACCATTTATACTACACAACAACAGTAGGTATATAATGTCTGAATAAATTCACTAAAACTGTACAACATAATGTTAAAAACATTCAATAAAAATATTACATTGTGTTACGTTGAAACGAGCACGATAGTACTAAGAATTTTCTTGCAGGTGTTTGTGGGGACAATAAAGATTCTGTATTCTGTATTCTGAGACGCGCATGATAGATCCGATCGTTTTAATTTGCAAAGCATTCAATAAGAGATTGCATTTACCTTTTGTTTGATTTTGCGTTGTAGTTAAAAGATTGGTATAATGTTGATAATTTTCGTTGGTCGATATTATTGGAGAATTCTCTAGGGTTGCTTGTTTACTATCGATCGAAGCATCTAGATAGATCCACTAGAAAGCTGAGAGATTCTTTTAGGATGAAGAAAGTTGTATGACGTGAGACAGTGATGACGAACTTTATCCTGATTGGTTATAATTGCGTCACGCTGGAACATTCCAACGTTCTCTGGAGCATAGAGAAACTATATAATGCCGCACTGTTTGAGAGAAAGTGGAAAAAAGCGATTGTATGCAGTTGTTGATGTGTGCTGAATAAAGTTGGAAAACTTCATACGACGACTCCTGCCTTGTTGCTGAGTGAACAGGTTGCGTGGATAAATGAATCTGGGTTACACTTATCAGGATTCAAGCATCGGGGCTGAATTAACTACTGATAAAAACCAACAACCAGTGTAATACATTAAAAAACCAAAAAAGGCAAGTAAAACTATTATTAAAAAAACAGTTAAAAGGCAACAAACACTTATAAGAATTATTAAAAGCGAACACCATTAAAAGCGAACATCATTGCCCGTGGAGCTCCAGACATGTGTGCATACTAGACTGGTGATGAGATTAATTCACGTGTTTTATTGAGAAGGAGCTACAGAAGGTGTTTCTAATGTAATGCACATCAGGCAAGGATACCTTAAATAGTGAGCATGCTGTGGTTACATAATTATATTAGTGGATAGATGAGATTTCCTTAAAGTTTAACTTTAAATACAATTTATTGGTTTATATATATTCGATGACATACGTTTTGATTTTACCGTTTTGTGCATGTACGATCTTCGTGGCTTGGACTTTCGAGCAATTCACTGGAGTTGGTAAATGCACTATACTAATCATAAGAACAATCCAATAATTATGACTGTACAACATTACTGAAGTAGATTCGATTTTAAACTGTTAATGTAATAAAATTATTGATAAAACCGTGTCAACAATAAGTGTGTTTGCCATTGGTAAAACTGTTTAAACTATTTCTTATGTGCTAATATCACTGGTGAAGCCATACAGCTAAAAGCTTTACAATACAATACCTTTGAAATTAATTAAGTGAAACATTAATTTATTTTTACTGTATACTGTACATAGGTACAGACAAAAACTAATAAAATCAATCATTGTATGACATAAAACAGTGATTTTTTTTGTCCAGCTAAACTGTTCGTGCGACCAACACCAACAACAACAACTCAAGGAATGAAATGTTGCACTAAAAAAAGATACAAGATACAAGCAAACTTTTGCAGGCAGTTAAAGGAAGTCATCAATCAATAAAAAGAAAACATAACACCTGTGTCCTACATAGAAAATGCCTACATTGCTAAATAATAACATCATAGGAAGCCCTAGTGACCTGGCAGAAAGCGTCCAATATTCCCAAGCTGATCCAACAGACCTCACACACAAATAAGGAGTCTTGTCCCGGAAGAGTTTTCATGAAAAAAAAGGTAGGTGACTGGTCTAGCGAAGAAGAAGATAGTATAGCAGATTGTTAGAACAGAGCAGCAATGAGAAAAAACAAATGAGAAAGACAGCGACAGTGGGAATTTAAAGCACTACATTTCCAGAAAGTGGGGGTACTATTTATATTGAAACCCCCGGCACTCCAACGGGTGATAAAAGTGTATATAAAACAAAGTATAGAGCAAGAAGCGTTATAAGCGTTAAAAAAACATCAACTTGAGGTATTCTTTATACACTTTTATCCGCCGTTGGGGTGCCGGGGGTTTCAGTATACGGGTATGTGTGTGAGTACCGTCAAGATAGGACTATAATGGGCCACAACAGGTTTGGTGTATCAACGGTTGGACGAGGAGCAACGATAAACAGCCCTGTCAACTTTGACATGCATCCCGCCTGCCCGCATCATGGGCGACATTTGGACCAGAAGATAGATAATCCTGTAAAAGTTTAACACTAAGGTAGCGAGTGCCATTGTGTGAGTAGGATAACTGTAGCTAAGCACATGCCTAGAGCACAAGTCATACTCGTGGTTCTGACTATAATACTCTTTCTTAGAGAGGCAGAGACAGAGTACGAAGTAAGAAAGATGAAAGAAGAGACTTCCGAGCCTGTGAGCTACGTCGACCATTTTGTAATGGGAGAACGCTCTACTTCTTTTTCCTTCCACACCTTCCAACAGCGTTGAAAAAGCCGTCCACTGAGACTCACTCTATTAAAAAGAAGAAAAAAAAACCAAGTCTTTCAATATCAATCTTTGAAACTTATTCTTCAGGTCGGAAAAGCACGCCACATTTTGCAAAGCGTAGCAGTGACCAGCTGAAACATCCGCCTTCACTGAGTCAAGGTAATGTAATGTACAGCGAATTCAGCAGCGGACTCAGACAATCTGTCCACCGTTGTCGTTAGTGTAATTGTAACGGCGTCTTATTAAGTTCTATTACTGTGTTGGTTCCAAGCTGCCCGTGCCTGCCGTTGCTAGCTTATCAGGCGGGCCCCAGCTCCAATTTACCTTTCCCAAGATAAGCAGGTAGCAATTATCCTCCATTGGCAAACTTTGCTGTAGATAGAAGCGTTGTCTATAGTTTTGTCTGTCTGTGGTTGGCTGTCTTTCTGTCTGTCTTGCCTTTGTGCCTCCTTGCTTGAAACAACCTCTTCGGCTTGCGTTTGTGTCGCCTTTGAAGTACAAACCCAAACCAACAACAGCACATGAAAGCATCCCACCACCCCCACCACCCCTCACACACACATACACAAATGTACACACAAACGTACACAAACACACGCACACACAGAGATTACACACACAGACACACACACACATTTAACAATCCTTTATACCTTTGTTGCTCTGGGTATCACATTAATTTTCTCCTGTGTAATCTCATTCGTCGCCTCCTCTTCTTCTTCCTTCTGTTTATTACTCTGCCTCTTCTTCTTTTTTTTGTCAAACACCCCAACACCCATTTCTGTTGTACCTTCTCCTTTTTCTTCTTCTCCTTCCAACTCCTTCTTCTCATTGTCTGCCCCGTCATCAAGCAGCCTGCAGCAAATTGCCATGCCTCAGTTTGCAGAGGGGGATGGAGGACTTCTTCTACTTCATCTTCGTCTTTCTTTTCTCCAACACCCCTTCTCTGTTCTACTTTCTCCACTTCCATCTCCTCTCTCCAACAACTTCTCCTCTAACTCCTCCACCTCCTCCTCATTTTCTATCCCTTACCTAGCTAGAAGACTACTACAGTAAAATGCCATGCCGCAAGTTGCTGAGGTGAATGGACGGATCTAATTTGCTCTCCCCCCCACCCCCACCCCCTACTCTTCCTCCTTCTTCTCTCCTTTCATACAACACCCCCTTCTTCTGTTATACTGTTCTTCCTTCTTCTTCTTTCTTCTCCTCCTCTTCCTCTCTTCTTCCCATCCTCCTCGCCAACCTCGCCTTCCTCATTCTCATTGTCTGTCCATCATGTAGCAGACTGATGCAGTAATGTGCTGGGCAGGATGGACCTCTCAGCCCAGTCTGAGTGGAAGGTTTATAGGTTACAGAGACACTATTGCTTTTTCTATTGCTTCTGTTACATACGGTATATCTCCTCGTGAGAAAAGGTCGCAGCGTTCATCCCTGATATATAGGAAAACACTCTCCAACCCCCACTCACACACACACGCACACATACACACAAACTTACATACACATTCACGTCACACAGGGGTATACTTCCTATCCTATCCAATCCCGTAACTCGAAGGTCGTTGGGGCACCACAGATGATCGTTTAACCAGCATAATCCGCCTTTCTCTGCCCTCAGCAACCCTCATGGCCGGCTTCGCTCAGTGTCAAGCCAGTCCATTCTCGAATGTTGTCCCCCCACCTCTTTTTCTGTCTCCCTCTTCTTCTGCCTACTTGCACCGTGCCTTGCAGGATGGTCTTTGCAAGGCCTAATGCTCTGGTGACTTGACCATACCATCGGAATTTCCGTTTCTTCACCACTGTGAACACGTCATTGTGTTGTCTAATGGATTGTGTGATGGTCTGTCGGACTTCGTTGTTGGAGCATACTTGGAGTAGTAATTACAAAATAAGGCAATACGAATACTTGAAGTACGAATTACGAAATAGTGCGTTATTATCATCACTTAGAGATAAGTAAAAATAAAATAATATATTGAAATTGCAATTATTCCTTGAACACACACAAACACACACACACACACACCCACCCACACACACACACACACACACACACACACACAACAAATAAAACAATCACTGCGACTTTACATAGATATTCGCCTGAAATGTGGTCGCCCAATTACATACCCCAATGCACGACATAATTTTACAAGCGGCTATATTGCTTAGTACGCTTCCAGAAAGAGAGAGAGAGAGAGAGAGAGAGAGAGAGAGAGAGAGAGAGAGAGAGAGAGAGAGAGAGAGAGAGGGAGGGAGGGAGGGAGGGAGGAAGGGAGGGAGGGAAGGAGGCAGCGAATGATACTGTTCGAAGGTACCTAGTACATCAATAGACGAATAGAGAACAGCTTGACGATAAAGATGGACAGGACCAAGGAAAATGATTAGAAATGTCTCGGTAGAAGTGTGTGAGCTAGAAAAGAAAAACAAGAGGAGAGAAACAGAAAGAAAGAAATTGAGTTAGAAATAAGAAAAGAAAAAAAAACGACTGGTTCTGCCTAATAATGTTTTAGACTGACTTACTCAGGCCCCTGGGATGGGAGCAGTAAGGTAGAAAAGACAGAAAATAAGAATTCAGGGAGTTTGGATGGGTGGATGTAATGGGAAAAGTAATACAGGGGAACACATTAAGAAATAAGATAAAACAGTTTGGCGATATCAAGATTCAATAACCTTTTGTATTTCCAGAAAAATCTGCAAATACTTTAAAATAGTCGGAAATCAGTTTGACCCAAATGTCGGTCAGTCGGTCCATTAGCTGTAACATAGTATTAAGGTGGAGAGACGAGAGAGAGAGAGAGAGAGAGAGAGAGAGAGAGAGAGAGAGAGAGAGAGAGAGAGAGAGAGAGAGAAGAGAAATCAACAAATCCATCATTCGGATTACAGGTCTTGGTTTTTTACTCTTTCTCTATTAACCACCTTTGTGAGGCTCCAGACTTGCATGTCATCTCTACTCCCCATAGGGATAACAGAGCGTACAAGCTGAGCCTCTACATAGTGTTGCAGGTTTCTAACGTCAGAATCAAAGTCTCCTAGCCTCGAGGGTCAGAATCGAAAGTGTTGCTATCTTACTCTGAAACCACGACCCTTTAAAACGACTACAACGTTCACGTGACCACGCTCAACGTTCACGTGACCACGCTCAACGTTCACGTGACCACGCTTAACGTTCACGTGACCACGCCATGGTCAAGATACTCTGGTCGTTCATTGGGTTATCTCTACGATAATGAGCAGGAGAGGGACAACGATGATGAGCAACCAATCAACCGTTGCATTCGCTGAGATCCGAACGGCATGCACGCTAGATATTAAGGTTAGGTTCTACAATCGAACCTGGCATGCCCATTGGACACGGAGTATTTACAGCCTCAAGGGACGACTTTGTTACATGGCTCGCGATATAAAGTTTAGGAACCATGTAACAGACTTTTGCCCAAATTTCGTAGAAGTCCTGTTCCCTTTTCATTTTGGTTCTTTAGGATCAAAACCTAGACATAACACATCCACGAAATTTCACACTTATTTTAAATGTTTACTTTTTCAGCTATGTTTGTAAGTGTCTGGAAATACATTTGGGTGCCTTGCCACCTCGTTTGTTTAACATGGGCGCCCTTTCCACAAATTAATTCAATTAACAGGCGCGCATTTAACAAGCCTGATACCCTTTGAACTCGTCCAGGCAGAACAGGCCGTTACCAATTGTTACGATTAAGACGCGCACGATAGATCCGATCATTTTGTTTTGCAAGGCATGCAATAACAGAGTGTATTTACCTTCGATTTCATTTTGCGTTGTTGCTAGAAGAAGCTTTGAATAAGGTTGATAATTTTCGTCGGTCGATATTTCTGACAATTTTCTGAAATTACTTGTTTATTATCGATCGAAGCTTCTAGACCTTACCGGTAAAAGCTGGTCGAATCATATTAATTCGTAAATATTATGTGACGTAAGACAGTGCATAGTTCTGGTGACAAGTTTTATTTTGATTGGGTGTAATTGCGTCATGCTGGAGTGTTCGACATTTTTTCGATAGCAGAGAGGCTATATAAATGCACTGTCTGCTTGTAAGGATGATCTTTGTATCGAGTTTCGGAAAGCGATCTTGTATGCAGCTGTTGATGTATGCTGAATAAAGTTGGAACACTTTATATGACGACTCCTGTCTTGTTGCTGAGTGAACAGGCTGCGTGGATAAACGAATTCGAGTTACACATATCAAGATTCAAGCATCGGGGCTGAATCAGGAATTGATAAAATACCGGGTAACACCAATGCAGGCCTATCTCGTACGTATTGACACTCTGATGTAAATCTAAAGAGAGGTATTTAGACGCAATGGTTCTCTGCATGATGGTATGGCATTCTTACTACAGGCGTTCTCGCTAGCACAAAGGCGCGTAGCAAAAAACTGTGCAGTGGGCGAAGTCCAGCACTAAGATGCCCCGAAAGAACCGTTTTCAAGAGTCTCAAGAGCAACTCTACAGATTTGCTGATGGATGGAGCGGAGCGCATATGGGCGAGCATTCCCGAGCGCTGAGAGTCCATCTTCAGCTGCACTGAACTGATTGCTAGCACAGCACTTTTAAATCACAATGACATAATTACAGTCTCATTATATAGGTTCTTTCGTTCTTTGACGTAATGTTGTTACTTGTTTACATATAATATTTTTTGTAAAAACTCAAAAGTTGTAATGTGTTCTTTTTTTCTTTTTTTTAAAAAATGTAGCGCTCTTACGACTTCACAGAGCTGCTCAAGAAGCTGGCAACCAAAATCCCATAGTTTGCGCCAAACAGGATGGCCCCAAAACGACGCACATGTGACTCAAGTTTTTATTTACTAGAGAGATTTAGAAAGCAAAACGAAACGTGCTACGTTCTGTTTCGTTTCGTTTGCTACCAGAATGAGGCTAGAAACGAAACGAACTGCGATGCGTTATCAAAAAGACTTTTTAGAAGGAAACGAAGCTCGTTTCGTTTTCAAGCAAGGGACGCAACCACTAATAACTAACTAGGCCAATAGTGCAAGTCTGTAGACGATGACCAAAGACAAAACAACGGGAGGGAGGGGTCTAAAATCAAACATCAGGTGGTTGTTTTCCTTTTAACTAAATCACACAGATTGTGTGTTTTACGGAACATGAAATCAAAAATCAAGATTGCAGCAATAGAAAATTTGATGTGATGACCTACTTTTGCGGGGTCGTCTGCTTGAAGGCCGAGAAAAGACCAAAATCAGTACCTTCAAATTTTATCATTTTGAGAAACTATACGATCTTCCACAAACAAATTCTAATCGCAGAGCACATTCTAAAAGGGTTGATGAATCTGAAACCGCATAACAATCAACAAAATTATAAGGATTATGGTACAAAAATATTCACAAACTCTGACGAAAAGTAGCTCGGAATTGTATGGTAAAAAACGAAGCTCGTTTTGCCGGCGGTCTACGGTTCGTTTGTGTCTGACCTTGAACTTTGAGTCCGGATGTGACGAAAGGCAACAAAGTCGTGACGTATACAGCAAACTTCGAAAACGAAACGGAGTACGTTTCGTTTTCTAAATCTCACTATTTACTCGTATTTATCGTTTTTATGTATCGCCTTTCCAGCTCAAGGGATGCCACAAGGCGCTGCTGGCCGATACAGGATCTAACTCAAGCTCAATGTGCAGCTTTAGGGCGCATAGTCCAGACGACTGAGCACCATCCTGGGCGACCGGGAACAGGGGAGAAAGGACCTAGTGCGTGCTTGGTGCATTTGTGTAGCCGGCACTCACCCATCTAGGACAGGAGCGTCAGGATCTTTAAAGTCCGTGGAATGCGAGCGTGCACAGGCTAGACCTTGGTCCAAACTCTCATCCGAAGGAGGAGGAGTAGAGAAGTACTTACGACCCACCTGCTGCCGATGCCTCTTCACTTCAAACAAACAAACTGCGGCATAAAACAATCAAACTTAACTAACAAACAATGTAATCAATATTACCCCCGTTGGAGTGCCGAGGGTTTCAGTATAAATAGTATCCCCACTTTCTGGAAATTTAGGGCTTTAAATTCCCACTGTCGATGTCTTTCTCATTGGCTCTTTCTCATTCCTGCTCTGTTCTATCAATCTGCTATACTATCTTCTTCTTCGCTAGACCAGTCATCTACCCTTTTTCTTGAAAACTCTTCCGGGACAAGACTCCTTATATTTGTGTATGAGGTCTGTTGGATCAGCTTGGGAATATTGGACGCTTTCTGCCAGGTGGTCACTAGGGTTTCCTATGATGTTATTATTTAGCAATGTAGGCATTTTATATGTATGTGTTTTGTTGATAATTTATAATGATGTTTGTATTCTATTTTGTTTTTGTAAACGGGGGTTCGATAAGTTGGGGTGAAGCCTCAGCCGTCCCCTGCGTGGGATGTCTTTATTGTAAAGTGACTGGCTGGTGAAGAGCTTTCGGTTTTACCACTAGGGTTGTTTCAGCAGATCTTTTATGCGGATCGGGGATTGTCCGGTCCTGATTTGGCTCGGAAGAGTCCGCTGGACCTAATGCAATAATAATGTAATTTAATGTAATCAATATTGCTTCTCCATCATTTTGATCCATGACGTCCCCACCACTGAGAGCTGGGGGTAAAATGACGTGAAAAATATCAAACCAACACGCACACACACACACACACACACACACACACACACACACATACACGCACACACAACACTTTAATCAGATATCTCATCATTGCTGAAGAGCGCAAGAAGCCAAAAAGGCGCTTTCAAACACACTCTCGCCCGCCTAAAGTAGTGTACGGGGAGTGGCCATAAAGGGCCGCATCAAAACTGAAAAGGGGCAGCACGACAAAGACGATTAGCGATGATAACTGATGTGAGATGACGCGCTCTCTCACTGGGGAACGCAATTTTACGTTTTATCTTACACAAAGTGTAGGCCGTGACGCAGTTTATTCGATGACATTTTATGGCGCGCGACTGTTTTTAACTCCTCTGCGTCACTTCCTTTCATGTGCAGTTATGAGAAAATGAGCCTCCCTGCTGACTGTGAAAAGGCTGGGCGAAGAAATGGCAAGCAAGATAGGGCGAGCATCCCAAGTTATCTTTGGGGATTTTTGGAAAATTATGATCGCTATCAAACTTGAGAAAGCTTGTCATAAATTGTTCCACCAGCCTAGGTTTCTTATTACTGTTTAATGGCCATTTCTTTCGCAAACGTCCATATCTGCTGAAATTGAACCCCGCCGACTTTGAAAACCATGTTAGGTTATTCTCACCATTCCACATCAACCATACCAATATGCATTTATGTAGACCTATATCAGTGAGTTCGGTTTATTCCTTCATTCATGTATAGGCGGCTTTCGGTTTATCTGTTTTAGCTGAAACAAAGGTTTGAAGTGCTTTGAACAATTGTCTGGGAACCTGAGAAACCGGCGAATGAAAATTGATTTTGGCTTTGTAAAAAGCTAGTGATGCCGTGAATGGAGTTCTTCATGAGATGTGATATTTATTGGCTTTGCTCATCAAAACACACGCTTTAGTAGCTTCAGGGGACCCTCGCTGCCCCTTTGAAGACCACGACCGCGAGTGTTACTGTGGTTGTTTGACAACTGATGTTAACGCAGCTATAGTCGACGTTCGCTGGCAGTAATACTCTTTCTTTATGACCTTTGATGTTGCGTGTTGTGTGTGTGTGTGTGTGTGTGTGTGTGTGTGTGTGTGTGTGTGTGAGTGTTTGTGTTAGTTCTTATGGCGTACGAACAGGGTCAAACGCGCGATGAAAAGTAGTAAGGATCCATCAGTTTAAAAAAGTATCGCTACTTTTTTCAAAAGGTTCGCACATTTTCTCAAATGGAACGCCAATTGCGAAAGTATCGATGCTTTCTGAAAAGTATCGATACTTTGCATCGATACTTTAGCTCGAGCAGTTTCATCGCGCAGTTCCGAAGTTTACCGAGGCGAAACACGCTGTTTCTGCAAAACTGAAATCGGTCAAGCTAATTAAATAATAAATTATACATGTATTATGTAACATTCCGCAGTTCCAATTGTCCTTTGCAGAGCAAATTAATTAATAAATATAACAGGTCTCTCTTCAAGTTCTCTCATTCGATCGTCGATAATTTCAATCGCATCCATCTTCCCGCCTCAAGTAACGCAAAACGAAAGGAAAGCAAGCAGATTGGCGCGATTGCCTGTTTTGTGTTCCGCTTTAGTTCCGATCAAACTTTTGGAAAATTTGCACACTGTGTAGTCGGAAGAACTCGGAAATGCGCGATGAAAAGGATCGATCCTTTCGTAACGGAGCGATGCAAAGTAGCGATACTTTTCAAAAAGTATCGATGCAAAGCATCGCTACTTTTCATCGCGCGTTTGACCCTGTTCGTACGCCACAAGTTCTCTCTAAAACTGTTGTACGACAGCGTGCATTTATTTGTTTATTTATGAATTAGTTATTGAACTATGTCTTGCTTTCTTTTGTTTAATAGTTCGTGCATAGCGCTTTTCCGGTTCAAGAGATGCTACAGGCGCTGACTGATACAGGATCTAGCTCAAACCGCCCTAAGCACCCACTTGCAGGCTTGGGGCGCATCGCCTGTGGTCCAGACAACTCAACATAATGCTGGGCGACCTCGGCTGGAAGAGATGAAGGACCTATGGTGCTTGCTGGTTGTGTTTCTGTAGCCGGCATTCACCCATCTAGAGTATAAATTGAGTGCTATATCGAACTTCCTCATTTCTAACTAGGGTGAAGGCTTGTAAGACTAAAGATTCAAAAACGCAGGGTGACTCAAGGCGCTGACCGAAGTTTACCCGGTGCCGCGAAGGAAACTTATCCTATACGTAGCGGAACGTCAGCTGTCGTACCCTTAGGAGAGGCACGGTGGCCTAATGCCTGGTAGAGCTTTGGCTTGCGGATCTGAAGGTCCTGGGTTCGAGCCCAGGCCGGGGCATTGTGTTGTGTCCTTGGGAAAGACACTTTACTCCCGTTTCCTACTCCTTCGGATGAGAGTATATATTAAACCGAGGTCTAGTCTGGTCGCATACATTCCATCATTACGGACTTTAAAGATCCTGACGCTCATGTCCTAGACGGGTGAGTGCCTGTGACAAGAACACACCCAGCATGCACCTAGGTCCTACTCCCCCATCCCTGGCTGCCCAGGATCTAGGATTGTGCTCAGTTGTCTGGAGCGTTATTACAATGCGCCCCAGGCTGCAAGTTGGCGCCTCGGGCTGCTTGAGTTAGATCCTGTATCGGCCAGCGCCTTGAGTCGCCAAGTACGGCGAAATTAGTGCGCTATACAAATCCTCAATAATAAGAAATAAAATAATAAATAAATAAATAGAGTGGAAAATACGCTTCAGGCCTTAGCACAACCTACTCGAATTAACGCATTACAATTTTAAAAAAAAAACAAACAAAAAAACACGCTTCTTTGGAGCGCATATTCATTCAATCCGAAGAAAAGACAAGATCCTTTCGATTTAGACGTCAAAATAGCCTTACAGAAATGTTGAGCAAATATTTAAAAAAAATAGACGGAGGATTTTATAATTCAATCGAACAAGAAGGTGGATTGTTCAAATTGACATAAATGAATTCAGAATGGGTGGGCTAATGGAGAGAGCAGGTGCCACGTGCAGACGGGGATTCTGTTAAGTGGGCGGTCTTAAACGCTAGATGAAAAACAAACTGAGGTGAAGAAACAGACAAAACAGCAATCATTCCGCAGATACACATGGTCAGCTGCAATGAAACATGACTCGGCTCTTACCTCCCCTTCTACAGCGAGGGTCTAATTCCACGAAGACCTTTTTTCCTATTGTTTTATCTTCCTTCCTTCCTTCCTTCCTCCTTCCTCCCTCATCCACCTTCTTCTCTTTCTTTCTGTGTCGGAATAGTAATGACTGGTTCACGCTTGGGAGAAAGATTGTTGGATAGTCTAGCCTTGGGTGGCTCCTGCTGTGCAGAATCCTTTGGTGTGACCATTAGGTTATGCAGGACAAGGCGACACGATGTATGTTCTCCCCGCCTGGACATTCATCTTCTGCTTTTGGTGGCGAGCAGGACTATATTGTCGGCATGCAATTTAGGCAAGTAAGTGACTTGTAGAGAGTGTCGTGGCACTAGTAGCCGGCAAACCGGTTTACTATCAACACGCTTCCTCGCCTTGCAGGGCAGCAATTTTTATGTCTCTCCTATGAGGGATAAATGAAAGTAAAAATAACAGTTCGGGGTGGGCCGTGTTCTCAAGGTGTTCTCCCCGCCTAACCATTCGTCTTCTGCTTTTGGTGGCGAGCAGGACTACATTGTTGGCAGGCATTTTATGCAAGTCAGTGACAGTGACTTGTAGAGAGTGTAGTGCCACTAATAGCTGGCAAACCGGTTTATTATCAACACGCTTCACAGCCTTACAGGAAAAAATATTTTTATGTCTCTCTTACAAGGGATAAATAAAAATAACAGTCCCTCTTGGTCCGTGTTCTCATGGGCGCGTGACCGAGAGACGGGAGTCAAATACTCCGCTTGGCTACAAGTGGTGCAACGACCGGGAACAGGATGATGCTGGACCGTGGTAACTGTCGAAGGCAGTTTTTCACTTTTAAGACAGTGAATGGGGACTGACTGGGCGTAGTCAATTGCGGTTCCAGACATACCTGTTTTGAACTGGGAAACAATGAGGACATAGTTCGCTTTGAGCTGTGGGATATATGGTGGAACGGGAGGCGACTGGTTTACGTTTGGGAGAGAGATTGTCTACATTACATTTGTTGGCTATTCTAGCCTTGGGTGGCTCCTGCTGTGCAGAATCCTTTGATGTGGCCATGTTCTCCCCGCCTGACCATTCATCGTCTGCTTTTGGTGGCGAGCAGGACTACATTGTCGGCAGGCATTTTGTGCAAGTCAGTGGCAATGACTTGTAGAGAGTGTCGTGGCACTAGTAGCCGGCAAATCGGTTTGCTATCAACATGCTTCATCGCCTTACAGGATAAATATTTTTATGTCTCTTTTACGATGGATAATTGAAAATAACAGTTCGGATTGGGTCGTGTTCTCAAGGACGCGTGTCCGAGAGGCGGGAGTCTAATACTCCGCTCAGCTACATTTCTTTCTTTCTTTCTTCTTTCTTCCGTTTTCTTCTTCTTCTTGTTTTTCTTGTTCTTCTTCCGTTATTGTTAATGTTCATAACTTTAAAGAACAGGTTCTAAGATTAGGTAAAGCCTCAAAAACTTTATCCTATTTAAGTTTCAACTTCTAACCTTCAAACTTCTTTTATTTTTTTCATCATCATCATCATCATCATCATCATCATCATCATCATCATCATCATCATCATCATCATCATCATCATCATCATCATCTTCTTCTTCTTCTTCTTCTTCTTTGTTTAGTTTCTCATCGTCTTTCTTTCTAAGTCTTTATTACTTTCTTAGTTCCATATTTCTCACAGTGGTGAAGAAACGAAAACTCCGATGGTATGGCCACGTCACCAGATCATCAGGCCTTGCAAAGACCATTCTGCAAGGCACAGTGCAAGGAGGTAGAGGAAGAGGGAGACCGAAAAAGAGGTGGGAGAACAACATTCGAGAATGGACCGGTTTGACACTGAGCGAAGCCATCAGGGCTGCTGAGGACAGAGAAAGATGGAGTATGCTGGTTAAACGATCATCTGTGGTGCCCTTACGACTTCCGGGTTACGGGACAGGATAAGATAGGATAGGATATTTCCATATTTATCTTTCAGTCTTTGTTTTATTTTGCCCTTGTCTCCCTTACCCCGCATCCTCTTCTTTACTTCGACTCTTTCTACTCATCGTTCTTTGTCTCTCTTCCTTTTTATCTCTGTCTTTCGTCCTCCTGCCTCTCTCTCTCTCTCTCTCTCTCTCTCTCTCTCTCACTCTCCCTCTCTCTCACTCCCTTTCCGTTTATAAAATAATGTTTTCATAATTCCACTTAGCCTACTTTAGTCTAAATCTTGTTAGTATTGCTCCCCTCCTGATCCTCCTCTTTCGCTTTCCCTCTTCTTAATTTCCTCCTCTTCTTCCTCTCAATTTCAACACCCTCTCTGTATACTTCAGCTGGACTTAAAGCAATAACCATGTAATGTAATGTATACTTCAGTAAAACTACCGAAAGAGACCCTTTCCTTTTAGCGCGGAAGACACTCTATACCAGACTGCATAGCAGGAGAGAGTTAAATTGGTGAAAATCAAGACCTCATGATGAAGCAAAGGGGGGAAAACTCTTCTTGCGAACGTTGCAAGGCAAAGGAAAGAACTCGATAACTCTTATGTAAACAAACGAGCAATTAGAATGTAAAGAGAGATAATGAACTATTTCATTCTCTCATTAAGTCTCCCTCTTCACACGCACGCACAGTCGCACGCGCGCCGCTCTCTCTCTCTTTCTCTCTCTCTCTATTTCTCTCTTTCTCACAAACAAACCGCTCTCAAGAGCGATGTATCATTAAAGCAGAAATGCCTGACCCATTATAATTTTATGCTATGTTATATCATACGGTGTGTGTGTCTTAGCGAAGCCATGAGGGTTGCTACCCCCGTTGGGGTGCAGGGGGTTTCAGTATAAATAGTATCCCCACTTTATGGAAATTTAGTGCTTTAAATTCCCACTGTCGCTGTCTTTCTCATTTGGTCTTTCTCATTCCTGCTCTTTTCTATCAATCTGCTATACTATCGTCTTCTACGCTAGAACAGTCTCCTACCTTTTTTCTTGAAAACTCTCCCGGGACAAGACTCCTTGTTTGTGTATGAGGTCTGTTGGATCAGCTTGGGAATATTGGACGCTTTCTGCCAGGTGGTCACTAGGGCTTCCTATGATGTTATTATTTAGCAATGTAGGCATTTTATATGTATGTGTTTTGTTGATAATTTATAATGATGTTTGTATTCTATTTTGTTTTTGTAAACGGGGGTTCGATAAGTTGGGGTGAAGCCTCAGCCGTCCCCTGCGTGGGATGTCTTAGTGTAAAGTGACTGGCTGGTGGAGAGCTTTCGGTTTTACCACTAGGGTTGTTTCAGCAGATCTTTTATGCGGATCGGGGGTTGTCCGGTCCTAATTTGGCTCGGAAGAGTCCGCTGGACTTAAAGCAATAATAATATAATGTAAATGTAATGAGGGTTGCTGAGGACAGAGAAATATGGAGTACGCTTGTTAAACAACAATCTGTTGTGCCCCAACGACTTTCGAGTTACGGGATAGGATAGGATAGGATGTTGTATCAACTTTTTCAGTTGATATCAAGACTGTTTCCATACCTTTATGCATACCGACCGACCAACATTTGGTTCGTTCTGATTCCCGATTATCTCAAAGTATTTCCATATAATATTATCTGGAGAATTAGCACAAAAGTCAAAACACTCAACGTACATTTTATGCCAGTTGTTATTTTAGGCATCTTTTGTCGGCGGGGCTCGTATGCTCTGACCTCAATAACGATGACATTTAATAGTTATTTGTATGTGAGTTTTGTTAGTTCAAGACAATCTTATCTGCTTATCCTTGGAGCTTGTTGAAAGACGTTCTGGTGCTTCAGGACAAACATTCCTGCCGCTATCACGAGATGTTAAGGGTGCGATTCTATTGAGCCAAAGCACCGCAGTAGTTAAAACGTCATCACTGATTACGTGTGAGTTCTTTGTGTCGTGAGATGACGTACGACTGTCGCAGTGCACCTTGGGTCAGATTAGTTTGCACTGAGCGTTTGGAGAGGGCTTCAGAACACACTCCAGACTTTTGTTGTTTGTCTTCTTTCTTACTTTCTTTTTTTTTTCTTTCTTCTTGTTCTTTTTCATGTTCTTGATTTTGTTCTTGTTCTTGTGTTATTGTTTTTTTTTAAATTTTTATGTTTATATATTACCGTTCTTATGAAGGATATCACTAAAACATTTCACTTTCTTCTTCGATGTTTTTTTAAACTAAGAAAGAGAGAGAGAGGGAGAGAGAGAGAGAGAGAGAGAGAGAGAGAGAGAGAGAGAGAGAGAGAGAGAGAGAGAGAGAGAGAGAGAGAGAGAGAGAGAGAATTCTGTGCATCGATGTTTGCTTTCTGGAAAATATTTTTTTAAAGAAAGAAAATGTACACAAAAACCCTCCCTCCCTCCCCCTTCATCTCTCTCTCTCTCTCTCTCTCTCTCTCTCTCCTCTCTCTCTCTCCTCTCTCTCTCTGTGTTAAGTATTTTCAGTTTCTATCATTTTGTGTAAATCGGCGAGTCAACGAGTTGACAGAAAGGAAGGGGAAAAAAGCTAAAGGTTTATTATTTCGGCTGCAGGGGTGGTACGAGCGCTATTTGTCAGAACAATTGGAACAGATGCTGAAGGGCGGTGAAAGCTATCGTTCAAACACAACGGCGCCCGCAGCTGTCAAACCGCAGAGCATCCTAGGCAGGCTTCATCCAGGGCGCCTCGTTCAAAGACTGTCACTGGTGCTAAAACGCACGAGAGAGAAGAACTTCAGCCGCGTCAAGTCTCAGCTACGCTGGTGCTTGAGAAGCTGTTACAACGCCTTCAGTTTAAATTTTATAGAGTAAGCATCGTTCAAACACCCTGTCGCCCGCATCTGTTCAATACGGAGAAGAGAGGTTTCATCCAATGGCGCTTCGTTTAAATATGAAAGCACAAGCAGCTGTTACACACTGACTATCGATTGTTTTCCAGGAAAATTAAAGGGGCGGGGTTGGGTGGACGAGGTTGGAGGGAGGGGGCGGAGATGGGTTGGGGAGGTGCCCATTTGGTTGTATGCCAGTTGGCGACTGTGTACGGATATATAATTAAGCCTCATATTGTCTGTATGATTTTGAAAACATAAAACAGGATGTACGGAGAGACCATTAAATTTACAGGCACAAACTGAAGAAAAAAGATGACGTAAACGGAGTAAAAAACAAAAAAACAAAAACAAAAAAAAAACCACTTGAACAAGTAGAATGGAATAGGAAGGCAAAGAAGAACAAAGAGCAAGACGATTAAAAACAAGTTAACACGACCGTTAAATTCTGACAAATTTCAAAGGAATTTTGTCTGGCAGACAGCAGCAAAAAAACAAACAACACAATTGCACAAGAGAGGAAGAAGAAGAAGAAGAAGAAGAAGAAGAAGAAGAAGAAGAAGAAGAAGAAGAAGAAGAAGAAGAAGAAGAAGAAGAAGAAGAAGAAGAGGTCGATGAAGAGGAACACGAAGAGGAACACGAAGAAGAAGAAGAAGAAGAAGAAGAAGAAGAAGAAGAAGAAGAAGAAGAAGAAGAAGAAGAAGAAGAAGAAGAAGAAGAAGAAGAAGAAGAGAAGGGATAATAAACTGCAACAAAAAAAAAAAGAAGTAAGAAGGAATTGTTGTGAAGGAGAAGAAGAACGAAGAATGAGACGAAGAAGCGAAAAAGAGAAAGCGAAAGATAAATAAGAAGAAATTGTTAACAAGAAGAAGGACAAGAAGAAGGAGGAGGAGGGGGGATTAAAAAAGAAGGAGGAGGAGGAGGAGGGTATATAAGAACAAGAACAGGAAGAAGAAGAAAAGAAGAGGGAGGAACAGGACGCACCAAGAAGAAGTGTTGTGATTTACTAATGAGAAAATTGCACAATGACAGAGTGATGGAGAATGAAAAACTGCTTCAATCATCAAGTAACAAAGCTGCATAAAAGCTCCTAGCACACACATCAACGATCAGAGCTTAGAAAACCTTTCCATGGGTTATGAAATGGGATGGTATACAACGAACCACAGAGAGTATCTCTGTTCCACAGCGTTGAAAAGAGTGTACGTGATGACAATGCAAGTCAGCCTAATATTGCAGGAGCCGTGCAAGTGCGTGGATGATAATAACGGTTTCATACAAAAAGGTACTCATCCAATCAAACAATGAATATTTTATTTTATGGTCTCTTTACGTACCCCTAATTTTAGACTACGTCAATCTCACGCATGGACAAACATGCATATAATAGGATGAAATACGTAAAGTTGAACTGCAACAAATAAACAGCAACTTTACTGCAAACTTTTACCAACTGCAGACATGTACATTATACGGACAATATTTGTTATTGCAGGATTATGTAATCAAATTGCAAAATCTCCTTGAATAACCACATTGATGCTATTTCCTTCGCAAAGTGAGGTCACAATAAGACATTCATATAAATATGTTTAACAAATATTGGGTACAAACGATGTTGTTGTTGGTTTAAACTTGGAGCTCCATGAATGTATTCTTTATTTTATTAATTAGCCTAAAAATGCAATGGGCAAGAATGATGTTCCTCCTATCCTATCTTATGCTATTCCGTAATTCGAAAGTCGTCGGGGCACCACAGATGACCGTTTTACCAGCGTACGCCATCTTTCTCTGTCCCCAGTAGTCCTCATGGCTTCACTCAGTGCCAAGCCAGTCCATTCTCGAATGCTGTCTTCCCACCTCTTTTTCTGTGTCCCTCTTCTTCTGCCTCCCTGCATCGTGCCTTGCAGTATGATCTTTGCAAGGCCTGAAGTTCTGGTGACGTGGCCATACCATCGGAGTTTCCGTTTCGTCAGCGTATTCTTAGATAAAATAGGTTTAAGCAATGTTAAATTTAATTAATTTATTTAATCGTTATTATTTTGTGTAGCGCTATTTTAGCTCAAGAGCTGCTTAAGGCGCTGGCCGATACAGGATTTAACTCAAACCGCCAGAGGGCGCTCGTCTGATGCCCAGACTACTGAGCACAAGTCTGAGAGACCCGGTATTGGGAGAAAGGACCAAAGTGCGTGCTAGGTGTATTTGTGTTGCCGGCACTCACCCTTCTAGGACATGATCGTCAGGATCTTTAAAGTCGGTGCGATGGAATGTGTGGGTGCACAGACTAGACCTCTAGTTTTATACTGTCATTGTCTCATTAAAACAAAAGTAATGGTAAACATGTTTTAATAGAACATGTGAAACATGGGAGGGGAATACTCCTATTACCAATACCATTAAGTACTACTTGGGCCTGAGGGATGTTAACAGAGGGCCTGAGAGATGTTAACAGAGGGTTGCAAATGCAACTGTAACTTAATTACTTCTGTTCTCCGACCTTTGCTCGTAGGAGGTCTGGTTTGCTTAGTCATCAAAGCTGGTGTAGGGTGGAAAGCTACGAATGAGAAAATGTTTACAGAAGAAAAATAAGCAACATGAAAAGTTTGTTTTTTAAAAAGAAACCATAATGATAATGATAATAATGAGGGTGATGATGAAGAGTCTCAAATACGAAGAACAACAAGCAAACAAAGAAACAAACAAAATGCACAACACAATGCATGCGGACTGTACTATACAGTTGCGGAGGACAGTAGAAATCATAATAAAAATTTATTTTCTAAAGCGCAGAACCAGTACTTGGACAAAGTAGAAGCGTTTTACTTTATGAAAGCTCTTAAACTTTTCTTCTTCTTCTTTTTTTAAAGTTTCCATTTTATTTTCATCCTAGGAGTGCGATGCATTTCTGCTCATCAATCACTCTTTGTCGTTGTATGACATTGTCCGCATGATTGGTCTACGCCATTGCGAGTTCTTGTATTTTATAATCGTAATAGGCCCCTACGTTAGCTTTAGTGTACGTTCTCAAAGCTTCTAAGAGTTTTTATTATTATTATTACAGGCATTTTTATATAGCGCTTACCTATTAAACTAGCTCTAAGCGCTTAACAATTTACTTTTAAAAACCTTTAAAGAACTATAACTGCGACTAAAATCAATCAGGTAATGACATAAAAAGTGAGTTAAGACACATATAGAATTAATTTGACTAACACAGTAGTACACACGCGTGCGCACATACACTCACACAGCACGCATACAACACAAGTCTAACTATAATACGTGAATTAACAAAGTCCAATTATAATATAGCGCTTACCTATTAATCTAGCTATAAGCGCTTAACAATTTACTTTTAAAACCTTTAAAGAACTATAACTGCGACTAAAATCAATCAGATAATGACATAAAAAGTAAGTTAAGGCACATATATAATTAATTTGACTAACACAGTAGTACACACGCATGCGCACATACACTCACACAGCAAGCATATAACACAAGTTTAACTATAATACGCGAATTAACAAAGTCCAGTTAACAAGTTTAAACAAGAATAATAAAACGATTGGCTGTACATGATCGCTTTCCGCTTTCTGTCAGAAAGATAATGAACTCAATTTATAAATGTCACATAGACAGTTAGGATACAACACCCGGGCCGAGAACGAGGCAAGGCGAGAACGTCACAGGTCATAAGCACACTTGAACAGGTGAGTTTTCAGGGACCTCTTGAAGGTGGGGGAGGTTTCACAATGACGGATGTGGGAGGGGAGCTGGTTCCAGAATGTAGGCGCGTGGAAGGAGAAAGAGCGGTCACCGAAGGTTTTGGTTCTAGTGCGTGGGATGGAGAGGATTCTTCTGTCGAAGGAGGAGCGTAAACGTCTGGAGGGAGTGTATGGAAGCAAGAGTTCAGAGAGATAGACAGGGAAGTGAGGGTCAGTGAACGAGTTGAAGCAGAGGTTGGCAGTCTTGTGCTTGATGCGGAAGGATATTGGGAGCCAGTGGAGTTTTAGCATGAGTGGTTGTATGTGATCACGCTTTTTCGCTTTGAAAATGAGTCTGCACGCTGAGTTCTGTACCTTCTGAAGTTTGTCTGTGAGGTGCTGAGGGATACCTGCTAGAAGAGTGTTGCAATAGTCAAATTTTGAAAGAATGAGTGAACAGACAAGAGCTTTGGTGGCGTCACAGGAGAGGAGGTGTCTGATGGTACTGATGTTTCTAAGTTCAATGTATGAAGATCTGCAAATATTCGTGACGTGTTTGTCCATGGAGAGGGTGTCTGTGAAGGTGACTCCTAGGTTTCTGGCCGAGGTGGAGAGTGTGATGTCAGAGTTGCCGATAGAGATAACAGAAGGAGCAGATGGAGGAAGAGGTTTGTTTTGGGGGTGGATGAGAAGGATTTCAGTTTTGTCATCATTCAGTTTAAGTTTGTTGCACGTCATCCAACGCCTGACGTCATCAACACAATCCCGCACGCGAAGGGCGGTGGCTTCGAGCTGATCAGGGAGACAAGAGTCACAGATTTGAGTGTCGTCAGCAAATGACTGACTGGAAACTGAGTGGTGGCTGATGAGAGATGATAGAGGTTTGGTGTAAAGGATGAAGAGAACCGGTCCGAGGACCGATCCTTGTGGAACCCCAAGAGAAAGAGCTGAAGGTCTAGAACAGCGTTTGGAAGTAGAGACTGTTTGAGTTCTGTCAGACAGATAAGACTGAAACCAGTTAAGAGCTGAGCCTGAAAGACCGAAAGAAAGGTGAAGACGATCCAGGAGAATTTGATGGTCAATGGTGTCGAAAGCAGCCGAAAGATCAAGGAGAGTGAGAAGGGAGAGTTTGCCACCATCCATCGCGCGCAGGAGGTCGCTCATGACTCGGACAAGCGCAGTTTCGGTGCTGTGACCTGGGCGGTAGGCAGACTGAGTAGAAGGAAAGAGGTTGTAATAATGAAGATAGTCAGAAAGCTGAGAAAGAACCATTTTTTCTGTGATTTTGGAGAGGAAAGAGAGGTTACTGACGGGGCGATAGTTTTTGAGCGTGTTAGGGTCGAGTGAGGGTTTCTTGAGGAGTGGGAGGACTATTGACTGTTTGAAGATGGAAGGGAAAGTGCCAGAGAGGAGGGAAGAGTTGACAATGAAGGTGAGTGCAGGGAGGAGGACGTCAAGGCATTCCACAAGCAGTGGGACGGGGATGGGGTCAAGGGCGCACGACTTGGGAGTTGACCTGGTGATGACGCGCCAAACCTCATCCTCGGTCACAGGCCTGAATCCACTAAAGGACGCCGTCTGTTTAACGTCCTCAGTGAACGGCGAGGAGGGTGTAGGGGTCACGCTGTCTAACTCCTCCCTGATAGCTTGCACCTTGGTGATAAAAAAGTTCGCAAATTCGTCAGGTATTTGCTCTGGAGCAATGTTAGTGGGCAACATTAAGTCCTTGCTTTTGCCAAGTAGACGCTTGCTGGTGCTGAACAGAGCCTTGGTCGACGCACAGGAGGAAACCTTTGAGTTCCAGTAGTTTTCTTTGGCCTTCTGGACAATCTCAGCCACCACCAACCTCGCCACCTCAAAACTCTGTCTGTCAACAGTCAGTCTTGTTTTCAACCAGCGTCTCTCAGCGCGGCGTCGCTCAAGCTTAGCCTGACGGAGCTGATCACCAACTGCCGCATACCATGGAGACGTGCGACCAGCCCGCACACGTTTCTCAGTGGCCGGGGCGTGCTTGTCTAATAGTCCACGGAGGCCGTCGTCCAGCTGCTGGGCAGTGAGCTCAGCACCAAGCCCCAGTAGCATCTCCATGATGTCAGCTTTGAAGGCCACCCTGTCTATAGCGTTAATATCCCGCACAGTTCTGTAGACAGGCGGCCTCTGTGGCGGGATCACGTTGAGGGTGGTGAGTACAGCTGCATGGTCTGAGGAGAGCATGTGACTCACAGTGCAACAGTTCACCAGCTGATCGTCGTCACGGTAGACCACCCAGTCGATTATGTGGCCGCTTCTGTAGTAGGTGGGCTCCCGTATGCCCTGCATCAGGCTGAACCGCGTTAGAACTTCAAGCACCTTGCTCGTGAGGGGATTCGTGGGGACGTCGTAATGAACATTCAAGTCACCCACGATCACAAACTTGCCACGCAGCAGGTTGCAGTAGTCGAGGAGGTCAGGAAGCTCGGAGAGGAAGGTTGAATCTTGGAGCCTGTTTTTCTTACTGGGGGGAGGGCGATACAGGCAGTTCTGTTTTCTATGCAGTTCTCATTGTTTTGTTTATCAGTTTTCTTTTTCCTCCACCTCCACCCTTCTCACACTTACCAAATGATCCCCCCTTACTCCTCCTCTCCCCCACACTCAGTCCCCCCGCCCTCCCTCCCTCTCCCTCTCTCTCTCTCTCTCTCTCTCTCTCTCTCTTTCTTCCCATCTACTCTCCTAGGATTCTTTCACTGAAGTTACTCTCTAGTTTTAATACTCTCTCTCTGAACACATACACACATAGACACACACACACACACACCCACCCACCCCCACACACACACTCACACATGTATGCGCGAATACCACCTGCGCGTACAAACGCGCGTTTAGGTGCACGCCACGCGCAACCACCTGCACGCACGAATGAATCTGCACACTTTTTTTGTTCTTTCAAGAAATTCGCAGAATGTTTCTTCATTCATGGACAGGCTTTGTTTACTTTTGCCCAAAAAGGGTTTACCAAAAAATCCGCATTGTTATCACATTACACAATGATAAATTGAGCTTTCCTTGCTCAAATCAACCGCTACAGTTTGTTTCAATTTCGGTTCTGACTGGAAGTTACTTCCCCGGCTTTTAACGATACAACCGTGTGACCCGTGACCCTCATCTTGAGTGATCCACGCGGTTGAAAGCGTGTGTCTTTAGGGTCTATTTGATCAACTTGAAACACACACAAAAAAACCTTTACGAGCACATGATTTTACGGTCTTTTTCTCTTAACGGCTTTGGTAGGTGCTATTTTTAGTTCCATCTCATTGTGTAAATGAGACATTTTATAGATTTGTCTTCCAAATTTTGATCTGGATCTCAGGAGCACTTTAACAACAGTCGTACACCAAAACTACTGCCATCTCTTCCCCCATTCTCTCTCTCTCTCTCTCTCTCTCTCTCTCTCTCTCTCTCTCTCTCTCTCTCTCTCTCTCTCTCTCTCTCTTTCCTCTCTCTCCAAACCGCATTGTTCAGACTTTAATTAATTAAAGCGCGGTAAAGCGCGCCCAGTTACTGTCTATTTTTAGCACCTCTCGCCCGCTTAACGGAAACCCTGTCCATTCGCGCATGCGCACTAGCTGATTCTAAAGGCAACGTACTTCCTTTCTGTCAACTGCCTTTGTGTTGACAACACGTGTTAATCGAAGTTTTTGCTTAGTGTTTGGTCGCGTTTTCGGGAGCGGGTATACCCGAAAAATCGCTGAATTTGATTCCAACAATGAGTCTACATATGGGCAGTTGTGGCAGCAATTGGTAGATGAAATGGCCGATCAGTTAGGGAATGACAATCAGAGTGATTTGTCAGTGTCTAGCGTGCACACTAGTAATCTTTCCGACTTCAGATCGGACCTTTCATCATCCGAAGAATTTATACTTCTGAAATTACCTTTAATCACGGGTTAAATAGCAGGTAACACAGGCAGATGACACTGACAGAACTAAAGCTTACAAATACTTGCATAGTTACCAATTATCTATACACTGACCAAGTCCCATGAAGTTCTGACCAACCGTTCAGTAGCTATAGCATTTTAAACACATGCACCTATTTTTGGCTTGTTTTGGTCATATCCTTACAAGAAGGAGAAGATCAAAGTGCTGTTTTGCTATATGAGACTAAGAGTTTTTATCAACATTATTCCAAAACCACCGTTCCTTCCTCTCTTTCTCTACTCCCTCCACTCTCTCTCTCTCTCCCTCTCTCTCTCTCTCTCTCTCTCTCTCCCTCTCTCTCTTTCTCTCCCCCCCCCTCTCTCTCTCTCTCTCTCTCTCGCGATTCCCAGGTCAGATTTGACAATCCTCTGCTGACCATTAAACCCCCCTTTTTATGATAATGAGGGCAAAGTTCAGCTCTAACTGAGGGCAAAGTTCAGGACTAATGGCGAGTTACGTCAATGTCGTGTGATTACTCAAAGGAGGGTGCCACGTCTTTACGTAATGAAGCAATTGAAGTTGTTGGTTTTTTTCCTCTCCACTTTCACAAATGGCTTCTTTGTGCTGCAATACGATTGTTTTTGTGCGTATGTTATTTGGAACAATTTTTGTTTTTTCGTATGGCATAAATGAGTCATCATTTCTGCCATTCGGTTAATTTATTCGTTAGCTTAGATCTACCATTTTTTTAACTGCTGTATTGCAAATTTATTTTTATTTCTATTTATTTATTTATTTATTTATTTGGGAGGTGAGGGTGGGTGGGTGGTTTGTTGTTCTTTTATTTCGTTTTTATTCTTCCTATCCTATCCTACCCTATCCTACCCCTAACACGGAGGTCGTATGGGCACCACAGATGATCGTTTAAACAGCGTACTCCATCTTTCCCTGTCCTCAGCAACCCTGATTGTTTCGCTCAGTATCAAACCAGCCCATTCTCGAATGTTGTCCTCCCACCTCTTTTTCGGTCTCCCTCTTCTTCTACCTCCTTGCAAGACCTGATGATCTGGTGACGTGGCCATGCCATCGGAGTTTCCGTTTTTTCACCACTGTGAGCAGGTCATTGTGTTGTCCAATGGCTTGTGTGATGGTCTGTCGGACTTCGTCGTTGGTGATGTGCTGGGTATAGGAAATGCTTAGAAGTCTTCTGTAGCACCTCATCTCCATGCTTTGTATTCTTCGTTGGAGGTCTGCTGTGAGGGTCCATGTTTCGCAAGCATATAGGAAGATGGAGATGACAAGGGAGCGCAGCAGCCTTACCTTGGAATGTAGACTGGTGGACCTGTCTTTCCAAATTGGCTTCAACCTTGCCAGGGCAGCAGTTGTTTGTGCGATCCTGGAGAGGACTTCCTGTCGGGACCCATTGTCTGATTATTTTATTATTATTTCGTTTTCTCAGCTTTCATTTTGTTTTTCTTTCTTTCTGTTGTGTGCTTGTCGTGTGTACTTGTTTAATTTGCTCCTTGTTTTTCTCTATCTGTCAAATTGCTACTCAATATTTTGTTTGTTTGTTTTTAGGGAGCGAAAGGGTAGCGGTTACAGTGCTCCTTATGCAGCAATTTGACATCTGGGCAAGGCTGAGTTAGATCCTGAAATCGGCCAATGCCGTGAGCAGCTCTTTAAACTGGTAAGTGAGTAATATTATACCATTAGGCTTGGCTTTATAATACGCACACACTTCTTATTCAAAATATTAAATTTCGAAAAACGGGTCATATCTGTTATGGAAGAAGCTCTAATAAACTTATGAAAACAATTATCAAACTAAATGCGCAAGATATAATGAAGAGCGTATTAATTAAGGCGTACTCTATTGGATCTATGTAACCACCTCCAGGATTTTACCAACTATCAGACTGCTTAGCAATACGAAGGGGCATGGGCAAAATACAGAACAACGGGCTTTTAAGATCGAAACACCACACCGAGATCCTACTATCTGAATAAGCATGCAAATGTTTTTTCAAGTCAAGATCGAACCCACCGCCATGTCATACAAGAGGCTGCACATTTTGCGTTCCAAACCTTGCAGTGCTGTGCAATGTGTCTAAGACCACACTCGCAGATCCAACAACCCTTATAAACCGGTTTCAACTTTACATTTTGTTTTCGCTTAAGAGGTCGTGTCAGGGTGAACAGTGTTCACTGAGCGCGATGATTAAAGTTGATCCCTTTCCTTTTAAACTGCGTGCTTTTTTTGGGGATCTGTAAAAACCTCTTTTGCTCTTAGAAAACTGCTTTAGCCTCGAATCCCCCCCCTCCCCTCCCATTTGCCTTGATATAAAAGAAACATGCTCTTGCACTGCTTCCCAAGAGTGACTCGGGTGTGCTGCATCGACCTTTAAAAGGTCACAAGGGCTGCGGGGAACGTTTAAAGGGCCAGTTTTTAGATAGCTCTCAAGTCACGCACGCATCCGTTGAAGGCCGGAGGTCGCCCTTTTAACGATCCCACGAAATGTTTGGAAACACATGAAGAAGAAGAAGAAAAAGAAGAAGAAGAAGAAGAAGAAGAAGAAGAAGAAGAAGAAGAGGAAGCAGCAGCAGCAGAAGAAGAAGAAGACAGAGGTGGAGGAGACGAAGAAGAATGCGACGAAGAACTAGAAGTCAAAGGCTAAGAGGAAAAGAGAGTTCGGAGCCAGCGATGTGGGCGAGGATAGAAGACAAGATGGGAGAATAGCAACTTTTCCAAATCCAAGAAGAAGAAGAAACTGAGGAGAAAAAAACAAAGCTGGAGATTGAAGGGGTGGGGTGGTGGTGAGGGTAATGGAAGACAGAAGAAGGAAAACGTGCCGAAAATTTAAAAAAAAGATGACAGCTCCCCCCCCCCCTCTCTCACTCTCTCTCTCTCTCTCTCCTCTGCCCACACTGTACACGTAAACATATTTACTTCTAATGTATTATATTTCCAACACCAATGTGCAGAGCCAAAATAAGCAAAATAAAAAACAAACAATCCATTTTATTATGGGCGAAAAATTCAGTTTTCTGATGGGCGAAGCCAATAAACCCTTTAACGGTTTATAATATCCCTTTCGAACGCAAAATAAAATGGCAAAACTTTAAATAAGTATGCAGGTTAACTAGCTCGCCATCATGATTCCCTATGAAAAGAGATTTAGCACAAATATTGTTACAATTAATCTCAAATGTCTCAGTAATGTCTGTGTTTTGCCGATATGTGTCTCAAAATGAGAACATTTTGTATAATTTATTTGAGAAAATCAATTCTATCTGGGCAATACAACCATTAGGTGAATACTTAAAACACTTTTACAAAAAGTACTAACTGAATTTTTATGAGGTATTAATATTTATAATAACTATGATAAAAAGTTGGAGGGATTGGCAATATTAAAGCAATTTAAACGCACACATGATACTAAAAAATTTATATCAAGTGAAGTTGATTAATTCATCTTTCAAAATATTATAACAATTTAAAACAGTTTTTATTGTTTTTTGATAAGACAACGTTATAGAATATAATATTGAATTGTAGCGAAAGCACAAATTAGGATTGAAAGACAATTTTCAAGAAACAGATTTAAAAGCAATGTTATTGAGGTGCTTAGGAGGACATACGCCATTCAGAAAATAATATCGAATTTTATTAACAAAAGCATTAATGCAACATTGATATGGCAATTCTAAACACAATACGTTTGAATGTCTTTTATTATCTACGTTTAACGTAAAGAAAACTATGCAATCTTTAAAAAAAAAAAACATTATATTTAAGTTTCCAAACATCAGTTTTTTTCATAACTTGGGCCACACATAAACAATGATTGCAAGTTTATTAACTGAAGCAAATGTAAAAGCAGGGAATACAAATATAACAAAATATTAATGCAGTTTTGCCACATTTTGTGATTTTCCAAGTAAGAAAATACCAAATGTTATGATCTGAAATGCAGGCAACGTGGATAAAAAAGGTGACAAAACACACTACCCTAAAGGGACTTCGTTTATTGCTATGATCTTTTCATCTGCGTATTTATTTTTAACAAACTGTGACCGTTCACTCGAAATACCCCACCCCACCCCCCTCCAATCCATGCAAGCAAAGATCCACAGTTTCAATCCCATTCTTTATTATTTTTTAACCTTCATGTTTAACAGCGTTAAATTACAGGATTACTCGTTTTTGGATCCATTAACGTAGCTCCGTGGTAGAGCGTCCGCATGTCGCAACGATGACCCAGGTTCGAGACCCGTGGTGACCAAAATACAATTGGCTCATTTTAACTGTTCGTCTTAACAGTATGATTGCTCTGGTGGTTCAGTGTTGGTTTAGGTCCTTATCCAACTTCTCTGGGATGCTTTCCCCCGTCTGCAATATCGCCAGTGGTTTGAGTGTGTGAAGAGGTTACGCTTCAATGTTCATTCATTCGCTAATGTGGTTTTGTTTAAGCTTAACATGAATTGCTTTTGTTCAGGTTTAGTCCCTCTTGAACTGACACCCACGATAAACCCCTTTTCCGAATTACAATATCCAATACTTTGCATTTAATGTTTGGGTGCTGACGCATCGTATGAAATAAAGACAATAGCCGATTTTATTCACAAAAACAAATGCTACTATGGCGGCCGAAAAAAAGGTATTTAAGACAGCTTAAAATGGGGCTTTCTTTTTGCGCTTTAACAACTTGTGTCAAGCTTAGAAGACAATGCCGAATTTTATTCATAAAAGCGAATGCAGTTTGATAATATTTTTTTTACACAATCAACACTCGCACACACACACACACACACACGCACACACACACACACACCCACACACGCACACACACACACACAAAACACAGTTTGCATTTTACGACTTGTTCTATGCCAAGAAAAACATAATACCAAAATGTGGGTACAAAAAAGCAATTAAAACCAGCTTAGAGTAATAATCACTGAAAAGCGTCCAAATTCTGTTAGAACGGGAATATTATTAAGTACTCTGTACAGGTTAATTAGTTCTTTGAAATTAAATACTCTTAAACATTAAGCTATCCTATCATATTCTATCCCGTAACTCAAAAGTCGTTGGGGCACCACAGATGATCGTTTAACCAGCGTACTCCAACTTTCTTTGTCCTCAGCAACCCTCATTATATCGCTCAGTGTCAAGCCAGCCCATACTCGAATGTTGTCCTCCCACCTCTTTTTCTGTTTCTGTCTCCCTCTTCTTCTACCTCTTTGTACCGTGCCTTGTAGGATGATATTGGCAGTACCTGATCCTCTGGTGACGTGGCCATTCCATTAGAGTTTCCGTTTCTTCACCACTTCATATTAGCATGTCATCGTGTTGTCCAATGGCTTGTGTGATGGTCTTTTGGACTTCGTCGTTGGTGATGTGCTGGGTATAGGAAATGCCCAGAAGTCTTCTGTAGCACCTCATCTTCATGCTTTGTAGTCTTCGTTGTAGGTCTGCTGTGAGGATCCATGTTTCCTAAGAGTATGGGAAGATGGAGAGGACAAAAGGAGCGCAGCAGCCTTATCTTCGAGTGTAAACTGATGGTTTCGTCTTTCCATGGACTTTAACATTGATTAACCTAAGTTGATGATAGACTTATTAATAAAAGGCATTTCAATGCTTGGACATAGACCGCACATCCGGACTGTGACTGAAGGAAGGGCGCATGATTTCAAGTAGCTTACCTCTATACCAAAACTCAACAAAGTCGCTTTAGCCGTAATTTTTTTTAAAAGATATTGAGCAAAACGTGTTCAGCAACAAAAGGACTTCATGGACTGGGCGGTAAGGCAAATGTAATGGCACGGGAGGCAGGCCATTAACCTCAGTAATGTTCTTATCAAGGTTGGTCAAAATCCGTTCAGTGCTTTTTTTTTTTTTTTTTAAATATGGCTTCTAACGAGCCGACAGATAAACAGAAGGACCGACCTACCGGTCGACACACGGACCGGCAAACCAAAATTTGGCTCGTTCTGATTCCCGACCGTTTCAATGTATTTGCAGACAAGTCTGGAGATACAACAAAACCTTCAAGGCTGCGAAAGAAATACCTTGCCATCTGCAAGTAATGCCTTAGTCAGTGATACCATAGAAAACTGCCAGCTGCCGAAATGGTACTATTAAAGCTGTTTTGATCATCCGTGCAAGCAGGAAGAAGGGAAAAAGAAAACACAAATGTTTATACACCTGTCATGCACGCAGCTTGATTTGCTTCTGTGTTGATATCTGGCAAACGCATAAAGAAAACCATTCACGGCCGGTCGTCCTTTAAACTTATGGCAGTGTCGCATCAACAGAGTTTGTTTTACCACTTCCAAAACACGGCAGTCCGTCTTGAACTGTACTAACATGTTAACAACAAACAATCTGTTTCATCTTTGCATAACATTTGCCGTCAACAAGTTCGTTACACTGTCTATAAACATAGTAGTTTGAACATACCAATATTGAAACTAATAAATATTATAAAGTGCCAAAATACTGACGGTACATAGACTTTAAACTTCAAAAACTAATCAAACGAAGCATTATAATGCGCTTTGTAAACTTTTTTTTTAAAATTAGACAGGTTAATTGCACCATCGTCGTCATCATCATCATCATCATCATCATCATCATCATCATCATCATCATCATCATCATCATCATCATCATCATCATCGTCGCCGTCGTCGTCGCCATCATCATCATCATCATATTAGAAGCGCGCTGTTTGAACTTCAAAATTTTGTTCACTCCAAATTAGCCAAACCTGTCACCTATCTCAAACTATTGAAACTGACAAGCCCTTTCAACTTCTAGAACTAATTATTGAAACTAGCAAGCATCTTTTTGAACTTCCTAATCATATCGAAGGAAAAAAGTAAGTCTTTTACACTTCCCAGAACATTGGAACTGACAAGGCCAGAAGAGGCACCAGAGGGAGATTTATAGTGATGGAGTGCTTGTGTGATGCTGCAAACACGCGTCGTCAGCTAACTAGGCAACCCTCCCACACTTCGCTACACTCCATTCAACTGCATCCACCCTCCTTGTCCAACCAATCCTCCCCCCACAACCCTTTCTTGTTTCACTCTTATATCCCTCCCTCCTCCCCTCCTTCATCTCACCCCTAACACTCAACCGCAGCTACTCCCATCGCTTCGACCTAGAACTCTCCCTCCACAACATTGCGCTTATCCGATCCACTGCATTACTCTCCTTTATTTTATTCGGCCCTATCCTGTCTTTACATTAAATTACATGAATATTGCTTTAGGTCCAGCGGACTCTTCCGAGCCAAATCAGGACCGGACAACCCCTGATCCGCATAAAAGATCTGCCGAAACAACCCTAGTGGTAAAACTGAAAGCTCTCCACCAGCCAATCACTTTACAATAAAGACATCCCACGCAGGGGACGCTGAGGCTGTACTCTAATTTATGGAACCCCCGTTTAAAAAAAAGAAAGAATACAAACCTCATTATAAATTATCAACAAAACTCATACATATAAAATGCCTAGTCTCCTCTCTGAAAATCCTTATCGGGAAGAGAGGGGACTATAAACTGATACAAAAAAAAATAATAATAATAACATCATAGGAAGCCCTAGTGACCACCTGGCAGAAAGCGTCCAATATTCCCAAGCTGATCCAACAGACCTCATACACAAATAAGGAGTCTTGTCCCGGAAGAGTTTTCAAGAAAAAAGATAGATGACTGGTCTAGCGAAGAAGACGATAGTATAGCAGATTGATAGAACAGAGCAGGAACGAGAAAGAGCAAATGAGAAAGACAGCGACCGTAGGAATTGAAAGCACTAAATTTCCAGAAAGTGGGGATACTATTTACACTGAAACCCCCGGCACCCCAACGGGGGTTATCCTGTCTTTGTGTAATCTTACGTGGGAAGTGCTCCTTCAGGTAAGGGCATAAAATACAAACTGAGGTCTTATTTCGTCCCCATTGTTAAGTACTTTGCAGTGTTCGAACCCTAACCCAAACCCTAACCCTAACCCAGCCCTAACCCTAACGGATCGTTGTTCTGACGTCAAAACAAGTAGGCATGTCAATACAAGTTAGGTACAGTAGATGTTCACTGTTTTGTCCTGATAATACTGTGTAAACAAGGACACACACACACACACACACCCACACACACACACACACACACACACACACGCACACACACCCAGCACAGCACTATAACATTCCACTCCCCCAATCTGTCGTCTAGGATTGCTCAGTTGTTCGAGCCGTTGTACGAGGCGCATAAAGCAGCAAGAGGGCGGTTAGAGTTAGATCCTATTTCGGCAAACGCCTTGAGCAGCTCTTGAACTGGAACACGTATATAGGCCTATACGAACAACAACAACAACAACAACAACAACAACACCTAAAACAACAGCAACAACGACGACGATGATGATGATGATGATGATGATGATGATGATGATGATGATGATGATGATGATGATGATGATGATGATAATGATAACTTCATCTTCGTCTGCAATACAACACAGTTAAACCTACTAAAATAATGTATATATTCAAACGAAATGTTATAGTGATGCATTCCTATTTATTTTTCTACCATATGCATGAAATCTGTAGGGGACCGGCTTTAAAAAAAAGTAAAAAAAAAAAAGAGAAGAATTTGAAGACTGCAACAACTTTGCTACAGGCGTAGTAGGTCTATACTTGCCGGCAGGCATACATGCACACACAATACCGACAAAAAAAAAAAAATCCAACAACACGACACCACCATTGCAGTGCAACACGGTATCACGGGACCTGATTGTCAGAAGAAGAAAGAGGGGTGGAGAAAGTGATGTATGGCCCACGGAGTACGGCCTGGCCCTGGAACTGTCGGGAACAATTTGGAAGCGGTTACATGACGAAAAGAACACATCACGGTCCGTTGAAAACGCCACTTTGTAAAACGAGTCGACACGAGGTGAGAGGAAAGACTAGGGGTAGACTACTTAGTATCGTTGCTCCTTTTTTTGTGTGTGTTTTCTTGTTGTCGTTGCTTTGCTAGGATCAAAGTGCACTCTGCTATCTGGCATCGAAGTCGTTTATGTGTTCTTTCAACGATGAAAGAAAGAAAACGAGGTCTAGAGAAATAAAGAGACAGAAAGCAAACGTCGTGCGGTAAATAAAGTGATTCTTTCTTTGTATTGCACAAGAAAGAAACAAGGTCGATAATAACGTTATATCACAAGAGATACGAGAAAAGCAAGACTTTACAATAATTTCTCTCTCTCTCTCTCTCTCTCTCTCTCTCTCTCTCTCTCTCTCTCTCTCTCTCTCTCTCTCTCTCTCTCTCTCTCTCTCTCGTTTTTTATTTTTCTAGGAAATCTCTCTCTCCCCCCCCTCTCTCTCTCCCCTTCTTTCTCTCTCTTAAAAAAATAACTGCTTCTTCCTTTTTTTAGGACATCAAACACTCTCGCTCTCTTTCCATTCCCTTATCTCTCTGTATCTGTCTGTGTCTGTTCGTCTGTCTCTCTCATATCACCAACCTTACACTTTGTCCCCCCCCCCCCCTTAACTCCACCCCCCCAAAAAAACCCCACAAAATAACATTAATGTCGATAAACCAAGAACGAAGAAAGAAAACAGGAAGAAGGGCAGTAAAATATGTGTTTGTTTGCATGGTTAAAAGCACGTGCATTTCGCTTGATAAAAGCACAAATCGACTAACCCACTTTTTTTCCACATTTTTTAAAGATATTACACATTGATTCTTAGGCGTTAAGTAGCTTCCTTTAAAAGGTGATGATGACAGATAAGGCATCATCAATCCTCCTTCCTGTCTTAGCGCACACATCTTCCGATAAAGATTTTTCCTTGCAACAACGAAAGGCTATTTTAAAAAGAAACGGTAATAGGGAATGAAATAAAAGAAGATATTTACAGCAAGGATGGAAATTTTAGACTATCGGGTACCAGAAGAAGAAGAAGGAGAAGAATGTTAACTCTGTTACCAAAGTATAACTAATACCGTTATCTCTAACACCATCACCATTAGCAACAACAACAACAACAGCGATGACGACGACGACGACAACAAAATAATAATTGTACTTTCTATCCTATGTCACAAAGTGGCTAGTCTCAATATTAAACTGTAGACAATGTATTAACAACAACAACAAAAACAACAACAACAATACTACTACTACTACTACTACTACTACTACTACTACTACTACTACTACTGCTACTACTACTACTACTACTACTAAGGTTATATACGGGCCTTTCCCCCAAATCACCAATTAGGTTCAAAGAGCGGCGATCTGTACCAACTTACATGTTCCTATATTTCACACACTTTGTCATACACAACAAACATACCTCTATTACTCAAACATGTGGTGTAAAGGCAGGGAGACCGCCATTATAAGACGGAAAGGGAATCGAATTTTATTTATGAAATTTTAGATTGATAGCATCCAATACCATTATTGAAGGGAGGGAAGAAACCAGAGTAACCGGAGAATGGTCGCGTAGACCTAAGTCACATATATTGCGGGAATCGAACCCATAGAAAACCCGCGATTAACCCACTGTGCCACCAAGCTACTCCCATAAATAATACAATAATACAGGATGCTATGTACGCGCCTTTCCCCAAGGCTCAAAGGGCGGCGATCTATACCAACATACACTCTCACCTGTCTCATTTACCCTCACATACACCAAATACGCATACATCACTCAAACAGGTGGTGTAAAGGCAGGGAGATCGCTATTAGAAGACGGAAGAAACTCGAATTTTTAGTTTTGAAATTTTTATATTGACTGCATCCTGTACCCTTATTGAAGGGAGGGAGGAAACCGGAGTGCCCGGAGAAAACCCTCGGTGACCTCAATAGTCTCGTACCTAAGTCACATACGTTCGCCCCTTGTGGGAATCGAACCCGCGACCTTCGGCATAGGAAACCGGCGACTTATCCACTGCGCCACGAGGCCACCCCATACAACAGGAGAATGAAGAGCGGACGGGTTTGGGTGTAGTAGGAGGATGAACAGAAGAAGGAAGAGGATGAGAGCAGGAGAAAGTGGCCGCTGGAGGAGGTTGGAAAATGATGGATAGTAATTCCTGGCTACTATTGACAACAGCAGCCGCATCCTGACACTGGCTGAGCCGTTGATGTATCGTCAGACTGGCGAATTACAGCGAACAGCACGACACTCTCGCAGAACACAGGCCAATTGACACGCCGTAAAAAAGTGTACAGAGTGTTTGTTTTTTTAAACCTCCTTCCCCCCCCCCCGGCCCCCATTCCTTATCCCCCCCCCCCTCCAGAACTTGTCTCTCTGCGACGTGGAATTGTGCACCGTACAAGAGGAGGGGGGGGGGTGGGGTGGAATTGGATTGGATTGGTGTACGGACCGCATAAATTACGACAGACATACGGATAAAACTGAGAACTGCCAACATGCGCTGAACAAGAGTGTAACACATTTGTTTCCATCCACACACTTTAACAAATATGTACTGTTCGCTCACAGAGAAAACGGGCAGTGGCATGCAGGAGAAAAATGTACACCAATTTGTGTTCCGCACAACCACGTCCACGGCACCTTGTTTAAAACGAGCATTTGACACGTCGTATGGAAATGCACGATATCTTTTCGTGGGGCCTGCACTCCGGCAAGCAACAAGCTGCAGAAACAGGTACAGTGCATATAGGTCACACGGCCAAAAGGTAGACTTGCGTTCTATATTGTCAATTGTCTTGCACACACTCCTAAACGTTTCCCGTTTCAATTTTGCGGACCGTACAATTAAGTGTGCGGTCTAAAACACGTTGCACGTTGTTGTACGCCGTGATTGACCAAATAGGAGAGAACAAAATGTCCAAGTAATATTTACCAAAGAAAATGTTTGTTTCTAAGGCAAAACACATTCACTCCAATTTCCTTCTTTTTAGAAAGTCGATACTTCTGTAAACTTTCTCCGTCACAGTCTGTCTGTGTCTTACCTACCCCCGTTGGGGTGCCGGGGGTTTCAGTATAAATAGTATCCCCACTTTCTGGAAATTTGGTGCTTTAAATTCCCACTGTCGCTGCCTTTCTCATTTGCTCTTTCTCATTCCTGCTCTGTTCTATCATTCTGCTATACTATCTTCTTCTTCGCTAGACCAGTCACCTATCTTTTTTCTTGATAACTCTTCCTGGACAAGACTTCTTATTTGTGTGTGATGTCTGTTGGATCAGCTTAGGAATATTGGACGCTTTCTGCCAGGTGGTCACTAGGGCTTCCTATGATGTTATTATTTAGCAATGTAGGCATGTTATATGTACGTGTTTTGTTGATAATTTATAATGATGTTTGTATTCTATTGTGTTTTTGTAAACGGGGGTTCGATAAATTAGAGTACAGCCTCAGCGTCCCCTGCGTGGGATGTCTTTATTGTAAAGTGACTGGCTGGTGGAGAGCTTTCAGTTTTACCACTAGGGTACTTTCCGCAGATCTTTTATGCGGATCGGGGGTTGTCCGGTCCTGATTTGGCTCGGAAGAGTCCGCTTGACCTAAAGCAATAATCATGTAATGTAATGTGTCTCACCCCGGTCCTGATTTGGCTCGGAAGAGTCCGCTGGACCTAAAGCAACAATAAATCAATCAATCAATGTGTCTCACCTCCACCCCCGTCTCCCTCTTTTTTTTTTTTTTATCTCACTCTCTATGTATGTAGAGGCGGGATTGTGCTTGTGTGTGCGTGTGAGAGACAAAGAGCGCGAAAGAGAGAAATCTGTGACAGTGTAGCCCTAATGTATGTGTGTGTATGTGGATGTGTGTGTGTGCGTGTGTGTGTGTGCGTGTATGTGTGTAGGAAGAGGCGGAGCGGGGATTGGGGATAACTGCCTTGGCTATGGCAGAAAAGCGATGACAACGGTAAAGGGACGTCACTCCGATCATTTCCGGTGTGCGGTGACAGCAACTGTTTCTGTCGCTAGGTTGCTTCCACGGCCATTGATGATGCAACTTTTCACAAATAATATCGTGCGTTGTTTCCCCCTGTCATCATAGTCGTCGTCCTCCTCCTCCTGATCTTCATCATCATCATCATCATCATCATCATCATCATCATCATCATCATCATCATCATCATCATCATCATCATCATCATCATCATTGTCATCATCATCTATTCCTCCTTTTCATCATCATTCTACCCCCATTGGGGTGCCGGGGTTTTCTGTATAAATGGTATCCCCACTTTCTGGAAATTTAGTGCTTTATATTACCATTGTTTCTGTCATTCTCATTTGTTCTTTCTCGTTCCTAATCTGTTCTATCTATTATCTTCTTCGCTAGACCAGACACCTTTCTTGAAAACTCTCCCAAAAGGTTTCATTTGCGTATGGGGTCTGTTGAGTCAGCTTGGGAATATTGGACGCTTTTTGCCAAAATGGTCATTAGGGTTTTCTATGGTATTATTATATAGCTATTTAGGCCTTTTATATGTATGTGTTTTGTTAATATTTTGTAATTATGTTTATATTCTATTTTGTTTTTGTAAACGGGGGTGTCGGATAGTGCAGTGGTTGGAGCACTCGCTACTGTGTCGAAAGTGAAGCACCGTCCGGTGCGGTTAGCACTTGGATGGGTGACCGCTAAGGTGTGAAGCGACAAACAACAACGCCCCCAGTTGACTCAACTGTGATTGAGTACCTACTCTCTTGAGGGTGGGGAAGGTAAAGCAGCGAGGGAGAGAGTTGGGCATCACCCTCATTACGCTGGCCCAAGATAAGTGTGATCTCCAACATCACGCTCCCCTACGGCCACAAGGCTATGGGACTACCTTTACCTTTACCTTTACCTTAAACGGGGGTGCGATAAAACAGCGTGCAGCTTCAAAGTCCCCTGCATGGGATGCCCTTATTGTAAATTGACCGACTGGTGGAGTGCTTTCGGTGCTACCATTAGGGTTGTTTCAGCAGATCTTTTATACCGATCGGGGGTGAGTCCTCTTTCAACCAAGTAGTGGCCCTGATTCGGCTCTTTGCAGTCCCCTGAATTCTATAAACAATGACCAACTAACTAACATCGTCCTCCTCTTCCTCCCTTTCTCCTCCTCCTCCTCCTCCTCCTCCTCATCATCATCATCATCATCATCGTCGTCGTCGTCGTCGTCGTCATCGTTGTCGTCAGTGAGCACAATTACCATGCATTATAATGCCATCCTCGTCTTACTTCTTAAACTTCTTCATATTCAGAACATTTAAACTAGAACCGTCATCACCATCATCATCATCATCATCATCATCATCATCATCATCATCATCATCATCATCATCATCATCATCATCATCATCATCATCATAAACATCATCCTCTTCCTCCTCCTCCTCGTCCTCCTCCTTAACAACAACAACAACAATAACAAAAGCAACAGCTGCTTCTTCTTCTTCATCTTCTTCTTCTTCCTCTTCCTCTTCGTCGTTGACGTCGTAGTCGTCCTTCTCCTCCTGCTGTTGCCCGGCATCCTCATTTTGGTGTACTTGCTCACTAATGAGAAGGTATAAGAAAAAACAAAGTTTTTTTTTTTTAAAACAAATTGATAGAAGCTCACCTAGCCACCAGCTCTATCCACCCACCTTTCGTCCACCCCCACTGTCTTCCTAAGCTCTCTCTTTCCTGTGGTGCGCGTGGAGAATCACGTCCTCATTATACAAACCAGTCCAAGACATTAATGTCTTGTAACTTTCTAATGCTTAATTTTGGTTTCATTGTGCTGTATAACTTTTCTTCAGTAAGCATTCGCAATACGGACGAACATTAAGATCATCATTAGAGTCGTTTCAGTGCACGGAAATTCGAGCGGAGTGATCCACTGTACTGCATGTCCTCTCCTCTTTTACTAAATTACACGAAATAGCCCTTTGAAGCGAAGAAACTGCATTTGTATAAAATTTAAAAAGAAAATAAAAGCATTTTCCCCCATTTTCTTTCTAACACGAAGATAGCTGAGAGATCAAACAGAAATATATGATGAAGGTACGGTCTGAAGGCATATTTAAAAGTAGTGCGCAAAAGAGAGTACAGGTCTATCAAAGAAAGTGTTTTTTTAATTTTACAGATTAAAAAAAAAACAACATTTTATGCACTGCACAGATCTGACCAACCCACATTTATTTTCATTTTCTTCTTCTTCTTGTTCTTCTTGTTCTTCTTCTTCTTCTTCTTCTTGTTCTTCTTCTTCTTCTTGTTCTTCTTCTTCTTCTTCTTCTTCTTCTTCTCTTCCTCTTCTTATTCTTCCATTTACATGATGTGTGTGGACAGGGACTCCAGAAGACTTTGGCCAATATAAATGATCCGAGCATTAAAAAGACCAACTTTGCTCACGCCCTCTCAATAACATTCACACTTAGTGTTGCGCCACTGAAGAAAACAAAAACAATCACAAGCTTACAACAAAAAATTACTCATTGCAAAAGTACTGTTAATTTTGCTAAAAGAGCATATTCCGTAGTTGTTGTTCCTATTAGGAGCTACAAATAGCATCCACCAAAACCGGTATGAGAAAGGACCCGTAAAAACAATTGCTCGTAAAGTTTTTTTGTTTCAGGTTGATAAACTAGGCCTTTCTCTACCCCCAAACACTAAAGACGCGCACACATCAAGTCGCGTGGTTCATTCAGAAATAGAATCAAAGGTCACACGGCTGTACCGTTAAAAACAAGGGAAATGACTCTGTCAGAACCGAAATGGAAAATTCAAACTGTATTTATTGGTTTGAGCAACGAAAGCCCACTTTAACATCGTTTAATGTAATAACAATGCCAATTTTAGGGTTAACAAAGCCTTCGAATTGAGTCCATTTAAGATTTAAAAAAACGTTTAATCTTGGAAGTAATATTTAAGCTCCGAGTGCTCGAAAAGTTTTTTCCTTAATGAAAATTACTGTACTTCTTCTAACGTTTGGGAATAGTCTATGTAAAACAAAGTAAGCTTATCAGGCGATGGACGTTATTATGGGCTGTCCCGGTCACAGCGAGATAATCCTATCCTATCCTATCCTATCCTGTAACTCGAAGGTCGTAGGGGCACCACAGATGATTGTTTAATCAACGTACTCCATCTTTCTCTGTCCTCAGCAACCCTCATGGCATCGCTCAGTGTCAAACCAGTCCATTCTCGAATGTTGTCCTCCCACCTCTTTTTCGGGCTCCTTTTTCTGCCTCCTTGCACCGTGCCTTGCAGAATGGTCTTTGCAAGGCCTGCTGCTCTGGTGACTTGGCCATACCATCGGAGTTTCCGTTTCTTCACCACTGTGAGCAGGTCATCGTGTTGTCCAATGGCTCGTGTGATGGTCTGTCGGATTTCGCCGTTGTTGATGTGCTGGGTATAGGAAATACCCAGAAATCTTCTGTAGCAACTCATCTCCATGCTTTGTATTCTTCTTTGTAGATCTGCTGTGAGGGTCCATGTTTTGCAAGCGTATAGGAAGATGGAGATGACAAAGGATAGCAGATAAAATCAGAAATAAATAGCTACATTGTACTTACTGTAAGCAAAGGACCACAATACAGTTTGTGTAATCCACATACAATACTATACAGCTTGAGCGTTTCTACACTAGAGTACTCCGATCTATCCTGGGGATAAAATGGCAGGACAGAGTACCCAACTTGGACGTTCTGGATAGAGCACTGGTCGTGTCAGCCTTTAGTCCATGATTGTGAAGTCCCACCTACGCTGGACTGGACACGTACATTCGCATTACTAGCACCCGCCTTTGATGCCATGTTCTCTTTGGAGAATTCTCACAAGGCCAAAAGAGAACAGGTCGGCCAAAGAAGAGGTACAAAGACTGCATCAAAGAGATTCTCACATTGATTGATTGAATGATTGTTGCTTTAGGTCCAGCGGACTCTTCCGAGCCAAATCAGGACCGGACAACCCCCGATCCGCATAAAAGATCTGCTGAAACAACCCTAGTGGGAAAATTGAATGCCCTCAACCGGCCAGTCACTTTACAATAAAGACATCCCACGCAGGGGACGGCTGAGGCTTTACCCCAACTACTCGAACCCCCGGTTACAAAAACAAAATAGAATACAAACATCATTATAAATTATCAACAAAACATATACATATCAAATGCCTATAGTGCTAAATAATAACACCATAGGAAGCCCTAGTGACCACCCGGCAGAAAGCGTCCAACACTCCCAAGCTGATCCAACAGACCTCATACACAAACAAGGAGTCTTGTCCAGGAAGAGTTTTCAAGAAAAAGGGTAGGTCATTGATCTAGCGAAGAAGAAGATAGTATAGCAGAGTGATAGGACAGAGCAGGAATGGGAAAGAGTAAATGAGGAAGACAGCGACAGTGGGAATTTAAAGCACTAAATTTCCAGAAAGTGGGGATACTATTTATACTGAAACCCCCGGCACCCCAACGGGGGTACTGTTGCCGCAGTGAATTGGTCATGCCTACAAAGGCAAGACAGGTTTTCAACTGGGGCTTTCACTTTTCCCTTTATAGGTTAGAACAATCTACAGTGGCAAGATTGCTCATGACCCCAAGGGGTGATTCTCACATGCAGTGTAGCATTCGTCCAAAAGAGCTCGAGGTACTTGCTGGAGATAGGCAACGCTGGCGTTCCCTGGCAAAAGAGACCCTTTTCTCTCGTGAAGACGAGAGCGAATCACCAGTGCTAAAGAAAGCATGAAGGCATCCATCTCTGCACCACCAACTGCATCCTCCCAGTGCTCAAACTGCCCCCAAATGCGAGCCTCAAGAAATGGACATGTCAGCGACCTCTGGGCCCATGACAGACGTCAGCACAACTAACATGCCTTCATCGATGGTCTACCCACGATAAGTAATTTCAAGACGTAAGCCTAGTTACATTACAAACCACCCATGTAGTACAAACAAACAAGAAAACAAGCATACAGGCAATCAAAAATTGGAAACAGAAACATTAGAATCAGATTCACATACTTCATTGCCAAGTGAAAGCACAAGGAATACATTTCGCTGTGATGTACACATGCACACATTTCATAAATATAGCACAGTCATAATGGCTAACATATAGACTTCCTATCCTATCCTAGCCTATCCAGAAACTCGGAGGTCGCAGGGGCACCACAAATGATCGTTTAACCAGCGTACTCCATCTTTCTCTGTCCTCAGCAACCCTTATGGCTTCGTTCAGTGTCAAACCAGTCCATTCTCGAATGTTGTCCTCTCACATCTTTTTCGGTCTCCCTCTTCTTCTACCTCCTTGCACTGCAGGATGGTCTTTGCAAGGCTGATGCTCTGGTGACGTGGCCATACCTTTTCTTTTTTCGTTTTTTCACCACTGTGAGCAGGTTATCATGTTGTCCAATGGCTTGTGTGATCATCTGTCGGACTTCGTCGTTGGTGGTGTGCTGCGTATAGGAAATGCCCAGAAGTCTTCTGTAGCACGTCATTTCCATGCTTTGTATTCTTCATATTGGCATTAAGACTTGGCCATTGAAAAAAAAAAGCTCATCGGCGTTTCGAATCATAATTGTTGTGTTTGTTTTTTAAAACAAAACCCGCAACATAGTTTGCTGAAGCTGGGATCGAATTAATAAAGCCCAAGATGCAGGTACATTTAGGGCTCGTACCATCAGCCACTGGGCTACGTCTGCCATCAATAATAGACTTGAGTCATGATATTTTCTTTTCTTTCTTTTTTCCGGTACAGAAAAGTTAAAGTAGCCGTCAAGACTTTTGACGCCCCTCCTCCCTACTTCCTCCCACCCATCACAAATTTTTATTTTGGAAAGTTTCATAATGATGCTATTATTTTATTATTATTTCACTGCTCCGGATGCCTTTCATATTCGTTTAAACGCATTCAATGTTTCTCTGAACTTCCTAAACTTACCAAAAAAAATCTGTTGGTTCTTGTTCTTTTTCTTCATCTGGAGTGATATGTTTCTGATGTTCCAACGTAAAGAACTTTTTGAGTCCGCTTCTTCTTCTTTTTCTTTGTTGTTGTCGTCATCGTCAAAGGCAGTTCTGCTTCCTGCGAACTGTTTGAGCTTTCTCCTTCTTCTCCTTTTCCTCCTCCTCTCTCTTCTATCTCTCTCTCTCCCCCCCCTCTCTCTCTCTGGTCTCTATCTTTCTCTCTGGTCTCTGTCTCTGGTCTCTGTCTCTGGTCTCTGTCTCTTTTTCTGTCTCTGTCTGTCTGTCTCTCTCTCCTACATCATTTTCCTCCTCCTCCTCCTCGTCCTTACCATGTGCTTTCTCTATCTTCCTCTGCACATTACGAACGACAAGACCGTAATTTCTTTCGTTGAACGAGCAGTTAATTGTCTTGATGTTATTTCTTTGCTTTTAATGAAATATATTTTATCATCATCATCATCATCATCATCATCATCATCATCATCATCATCATCATCATCATCATCATCATCATCATCATCATCTTCCTCTTCTTCCCTTCCTCATTGACCCACATCCTCACAATGACCATGTTGTTGTTGTTGCTGTTGTTGTTATTGTTGTTGTTTTTCTTGTTGTTCTTCTTTTTCTCTTCCTCCTCGAGATATGCTTCTTTCTCATCCTCCTTATTCTCGTTTTCCTTCCGACTATGGTTCCTGTAGACCGAACTGTGTAATTAACCTCCGAGGACCCTGTGGAACGATGCATCATCCGGTTTTAAATGATTTGGGGATACACTGTCAAGGATTCGTCAGCCTGTTACCGAGATCGAATATTCTCTCTGTCTCTCTCTCTCTCTCTCTCTCTCTCTCTCTCACTCTCTCTCTCACTCTCTCACTCTCTCTCTCTCTCTTTCTCTCTCTCTCTCTCTCTCTCTCTCTCTCTCTCTCTCTCTGTCTCTCTCTCTCTCTGATCCGTTAGGCGTAAAACCTTAATAATACAGGATTTAGTATTATCGTGCGTAATTGTATAATTAATACTACATTCTCTCAAACTGGCTAGCGCCGTACAGCAACCATTCAAGGAGCAAGGAATAAAATAAGCCAAGGGAGGCAAGCTGCAATAAAACCAATAATTCTGCTCTCAAAAGGCGGACAAAAAGTGCGACATACTGGTCTTTCAATTCCATGGGCTTCATCCATGAGTTCAAAGAGCTCCACTGTAGTACAATTACGCATTGAAAAAGCCTGATTTTCCTTTCGCGTTTATACCTCTCTGCCAAAGGTTAAATCAGAGAGCAAGGGTGTTACCTTTCTTTATGTTTACTGCGACTTGCCTCCCTTGGCTCGTTTTATTCCTTGCTTCCCTAATGGTGGTTGTACCGTATTAGCCATTTTGACAGAATGCATTATACATTTTTATAATTATTTTAAAACCTTTTCCAAAGTCATTATCTCGGTCGGCCCTAGCAGCTACCGGGGTGTTTTTCATTTGCGAAAGCCTTCTTCCTAATGTGAACGTCTATATGGCTACCCATGCAGCGCAGATAGTATGCACTCGGTGTAGGTCTAAATAAATAATACATAATTATAGACGGCACACGGTGTAGTCTAAGGAAAGTAGCTGGAAAGTAACTTGCTGATTCATCTTTGAAACCCAGTTTCTGCTTCTGTTCATCTTCAAAGTAGTATTTGATGTTACAAGATGGATTGTTGAACAAAGTTTCTGTTCTTGCATGGGACAGACTCCAATTGTTGCGGGATAAGGCAGGCAGTAACGTTTGGTAGAAAAATGTTCCTCACTCCCAACCACTCTCCCCCACCCCCACCCCCACTTTGAGTCTTCCAGAAAAAAAGTTTGCTCTCTTGTCAGTCTGGCCTTTGGTGGCTCCTGCTGCGAAGAATCCTTGGGTGTGTGCTTTGAAACCTTGGAATAATGCAGGACAAGGCGAGACGACATTGTGGTTCTCCTCGACTTGACCCTTCGTGTTCTGATTGAAAAATATGGGGGTGGGGTGGGGGTGGGGTGGGGGTGATAGAGGGGTGAAGGGGGATGGGGGGAGGAAGGGTGAACAGGGCTAAATTGTGAGCCGACCTTCTCGACAATGACCTGCGGAAAGAGAGAGTGCTAGTGGTAGCTTGCACTAGTAGACCCTGCAACCCTCTCAACACGCTTTTGCAGGGCGAACAATATTTATGTGTTATGGGATAATGTATCTAGTGTTCAGAAATGTGAGGTTTTGGGGAGTTTTCATTTTATGACTGGCTTGTTCCTTATTTGAACTTATCCATACGACTACCCATGTAAGTATCGTATCTACCTGTATAGATTGCCCTCAGTGTAGTCTAAGCATTCAAGCCCAAACCCCCTCCTATGATCACAACTTTCGTAGAAGTCGTATATCGTGTGGTTGGTTAAGTCTTCTACTGTCAAAGTGCTCGCTGTTTCTCGCTTTCCAACAAATGTCTTTTTTTAATGTAAACAACTTGAATTTTCTTCTATACACCTTGCTATTTTTCCCCTTAGCAAAGCCATAACAGTCATGTTCAATCGGATTTTTATAATACAAAAAATCACTTTGTAAAATAACAGAAGAAAAAAACCTTGTATACTTTAACAAATATTGCGATGAGGTAACACACACACACACACACACACACACTCACGCACATACTCACAAACAAAACAACTGGCCTACGGAGAAAATTCCTGCCATGGGCTTCGATATGGATTTGTAAAAAGATCTGCAGGCGATCTTTCAATACAGCAAAACATTGTAACAGAGATTGAATAAGTTTTCAATGACCTATACATCCGAGCTGAAGTTCCTTTTTCATGCAAAGTCTAAAATTCCAAACCACAAGCAGGTCAGGAGTTGAATATAATAAACGCGATGGGAGTCAAAGCGGGTAACTATATTATATTGCACATTAACTGTAAATGTAATCATTAATGGAGTTTGCGCTTCGGGTGTCAGGAATGATATGCGCATTTGGGGTGAGGATCGGGCCTTGGATAGACGACGCTTGTCATGCAAACCTCGTCATTACATCTGCAACCTCCTCCGTCACTGTCACCCGCATGCAGCGCGGAGCCATGACATATGAGCCACGAGGACCGTGTATATAATGTGGTTCTAGAAACCGAGATGCCGCTGTAGAAGCAAGTACACGGTGGGTGGAACAGAACATTGGAGTGCAACTAAAGGAATAAATTTTATATTTATCTCTCATATAGCGCTTTTCCAGCTCAAGAACTGCTCAAGGCGCTGTCCTATACATTAAACTAAAGCCGTCCGAGGCGCCCATTTGCAATCTTTTTTAGTCTGACGCCCAGACAACTGAGCACAATCCTAGGTGACCGGGGGTGGGGAGAAAGGACCTGGGGCATGTTGGGTGTATTCGTTGTAGCCGGCAATCACCCGTCTAGGGCATGAGCGTTAGGATCCTTAAAGTCCATGCCATGGGATGCGTGCGTGCAGAGACTAGACCTCGGCTTATACGGGCGCAGTGTCTCAGGGGAATTTAAAAAAAAGTTTCTCCAAGCTGTCAACGGGGACCGCTGGACCTAAAGCAATAATCTTGTATTGTATTGTCAACGGGGTTTGTACCACTTCCTGTACTGGCTGCAATGTCATCGTCTGACATTTGAATACACTGAGTACACCACTGAGTACACCACTGAGTACACCACTGAGTACACCACTGAGTACACCACTGAGTCAACTGAGCTTCCCTACAAACTCATAACTCTCAAAGAAATCGTACAAAATGTTCAGTTTATTAAAAAACAAAAACCAAAACCAAAACAAACAACACCGTCTAAATGAAGTTGAACGTCTACATCCACCATCGGCAATATGGCAGACAGGGATATTCATCATGAAATGTTTCTGATCTTGCCTTCCACCATCATCGTCTTCATGCCTCCATTTGTTTTGTTTTGTTTTTTGTTTGGATTCCGAGCATCGCCACCACCCACCCCTTCACTAGCTCTCCCCTCCTCCCTCCCTCCCTCGTCTCCTATTCGTTAGCAAGGGTCTGATTTTATTTTGTATGAAGCCGGATGTTTAGAATGAATGCGTGAGTACTGCGCTTTGAACTGATATTGTTCATTGGGAAAAAGCGCTATATAAATATCCTTATTATTATTATTATTATTAGCAGTAGTAGTAGTAGTAGTAGTAGTAGTAGTAGTAGTAGTAGTAGTAGTAGTAGTAGTAGTAGTAGTAGTAGTAGTAATAATAATAATAATAATAATAATAATAATAATAACGGATTTTTTTTATAGCGGGTACTCCAACCTACGACCAGACTTACCGCGCTTTACATAGTCATTACATAAAAATACATGCACTCGATCAAACATCGCTTTTGCTACAATACACCAAAAGACGGAACAGTAAAAGTAAAAACTATTTACAACTATGTACAAAAATGACAAAAAAGACAAAAATAGAATAGCAAAAACCTATTTACAGCTATTTATATACCCGTTAGACCCAGGAAAGGAAAACAGTATAAATATTTACAGTCGTGTACACACTTACGGATCAGACAGAGACAAAAGAGGAAAGAATGGCAGCGGGATACAAATCAATCTGAATAATGCAGCTTGAAGAGGTGGGATTTTAGGGCCTTTTTGAATGCCTGTGTTGATTGTATGTTGCGGATATGGGAGGGAAGGGAATTCCACTGCTTGGGTGCGGAGTAAGCGAATGCACGTTGGCCGTATGTCTTAGTGCGGGTGACGGGAACTTTGAGTGTGCGAGTGTCAGCAGAAGATCTTAAAATGCGTGAAGGAGAGTAAACAGACAGTAGATCAGCAAGGTAGGAAGGACAAGAATCTGTGAAGAAGTTGTGACAGAGAACATAGAGTTTGTACTCTATGCGTGCTTGCACAGGAAGCCAGTGAAGGGAATGTAGTAGAGGTGTGGTGTGATCGCGTTTCTTTGCTCGGAATACTAGTCTAGCTGCTGAGTTCTAAACCTTTTGTAGTTTGACAATGATGTGTTTTGGGGAGCCAGCGAGGAGAGAGTTGCAATAGTCAAGACGAGAAAGGACTAGAGCGTAGACTAGGGTTTTGGTGGCAGTGACTGTAAGATAGTGGCGAAAGGAGCTGATTTGGCGTATGGCCGTGTATGCAGAGCGACAGGCGTTGGAGATGTGGTTGTTGAGGGACAGGTCGTCGGAGAGAATGTAGCCGAGATTTCTCGCTGAGGATGAGAACTGAATGTTTGTTGTCCCTACTGTAAGCGATGTTGGGAGAGGCGAGAGTGAGGAGGTGTTGTGCTTGTGAATGAGGAGGGCTTCGGTTTTATCGTCATTAAGCTTAAGCTTGTTGAGTGTCATCCATGACTTAATGTCTGTGATGCAGCTCTCCAAAGTCTGAACAGTGGAATTAATGAGAGAGGGGGCAGTGGATTTATAATGTTGTGTGTCACCTGCAAATGACTGACTCTCAACAGCTTGCTTTCCGAGCAGGAGAAGCAGTGGTAGTAGTAGTAGTAGTAGTAGTAGTAGTAGTAGTAGTAGTAGTAGTAGTAGTAGTAGTAGTAGTAGTAGTAGTCTTATTATTATTATTATTATTATTATTATTATTATTATTATTATTATTATTATTATTATTATTATTATTATTATCATCATCATCATCATCATCATCATAGGACAGACGACGTAAGGATGTAAATCAACATTGAACCATGCACCTCTTAGAACAATCCCACTGCTAAGATGTACAGTGAGGGAAAACAAAAACAAAATAGTAAACAAAAATATTGTTTCTGAATGATGGGTTTGAATGCTGGTATACTGTGCTGTTGTAGAAAATCTTCAACTTTACAATTGCTGTGGCCACAATTCACACCGACTCAACCAAAGCTTTTTAGTTTTGAGGTTAGGTCAGCCAGGCTAGCTATAAATAGCTTCGCCGATGCTCCCTTTCCTTTCCTTTCACTGGAAAGAAGGGTGCATGCAAGCTATAAATAGCTCGCAGCCAGCAAAATGCTGAGGCACAAAACAGTGCTGCTCACATAGGCATTGAGCTGGTGTGACAACCTTATTAACGGTCGGGGTCTATCGTGTGACATTTTAAACACCAGTTTCCTTTTTTCTTTCAACCTTAAAAAAAAAAATCTTAAAAAAATTATCTTGCCTACCACGAGATTTGAAACCATTTAATCGCTGTGCCAAGGCGAACGCTCTACCTCTGAGCTATAGCGGTGGTGGGTGGTTTGAAGAAGAAGGGAGGAATTTATAGAAAGATGTCAATTCGAGTTGGATTTATGGATAATATCATGCTAACCTCATCGTTACATCTGCGACCTTGCTCCATCAATGTCAATTGCGGGCAACGCATTCGATAGCCAAGGTATTCGAGCCTCGCGAATTCACTGTACTATTTCTAGAAACACTTGGGTTGGATGATTATTAGGATAGAGAGAAGGTAGGAGGGGCGAGGGTGGAGGGATAAAAGCGAGATGCTATATATATAACAGAGCGATTGTTTTAATAAAACCTCGCTTTCTGTTCTTGAATTTCGATTCAATCTGTGATTGAAACTGGTAATGCTGGTGCAGGATTTTTAATACCTGCTTTAAACATACAAAAATCGTATTTCATTGGTCAAGGATTTTCGATTTTCACAGCAGAATTATTAGCATTATTAATAGCTCTTAGTACAATAACAAACAAGCAAAGGGATTTCATCAAAATATTGTTTTGTGTGGATTCTCAATCTGTTATGTTGGCTATGAATTCGCCCAAATATAAAGAAAGAGCAGAGATTATATTTGAACTTAAATATTTAATACATTGCTTAAAACTCAGAGGTACGGAAATAAATATATGCTGGATTCCAACACATTGTGGTTTAAAATACAATAATATGGCTGACAGAGCAGCTAAAATTGGTGCAAAAATATATTTGCTGAACCAATTTCCTTACACTTATTAAAAAACGAAATGTCGAACATTATTCAAAATATTGTTCGTAAACAAAGTAATTATTATGAACTTCCTGATCATTCTGGACTTTCTAGGCAAATTACAAGTTTTGCTCATAGGTTATTTTTGAATGCATGGAAAACAAAATATTGCGGCAATATTACTTGCATATGCGGAAATAAAATTAGTGTAGAGCATATTCTGACAAAATGTACTGAAATTCATGATCTTTTACCTATTGAATATCAAAATATAACAAGCATAAAACATATAGATGTTACTGACTATTATAAAATATCAGCGGTATTGATATACAGTCAGATCGGACAGTTTCTTTGAAACTTATAAAATAGTATAATTTGTGCATTATGTGATATATTCTTTTGATAATTTGTAATATTTGTATGTGCGTGTGTGTGTGAGCGAGAGGGTGTATATATATATATATATATATATATATATATATATATATATATATATATATATATGTGTGTGTGTGTGTGTGTGTGTGTGTGTGTGTGAGAGAGAGAGAGAGGTAGAGAGAGAGAGAGAGAGAGAGAGAGAGAGAGAGAGAGAGAGAGAGAGAGAGAGAGCAAATGGCCAATGTGCAGACAACATCTATGTATGGGGCGCCATGTGTCCATTTATTCTATGTGACCATTCTATACATAGATTAAATTCTATGCACATAGAAAGCATTCTATATGTCACAGGGCAGCCTGTGATGAAACCGGGTAGAAAGTGTGGGTGGAGAGTTAATGAGTTGGGGTAGTAACTGCGCGCTGTCGTATGTTAGGTTATGCGTGGAAGCCGACCTGATATGCTTGCGGGAAGGAGAGGTTGCCAACCTCAAGTACACGGGACGCACGCGGCGCGTAGGATTCGCCATTCGACAGTTGTCCAGGTCACTGCCGACAGCGTGGGTGCAGTTGGAATCACCGTTCTACACCGGGAGAGTGGAGGTAGTGGTGGTGCCAGACCTGACCTACCCAGTGGTGATCGGCAACTGGGCGAGGACGGAACGGCAACTGGATACAGCACTGCCAGTGTTCGTCGAGGGTGACGCGGAGTGTTGCGCGGTGCAGACCAGAGCCCAAGCAGCCAAAGAGCAAGTCGCTACGGAACCGTTGGTGGTCGGACCAAGCAAGAACGTCGTCGCGACGCCAAAGGAGATTCGTCAACTGCAGTTGGAAGACGGCGAGCTTGCGAAAGTACGACAGCTGGCGGACCGGAAGGCAGGGAAGGAGAAACGAGGCAAGGGGCAAGTGGCATTTGTCTGGAAGCGGGGCCTGTTGTACCGCGAGTATACAGGACAAGACAAAGTGGATCACAGCCAGTTGGTGGTACCAGCCAAGCTTCGATCGGAGGTACTGCGCATGGGACACGACACACCCATGGCTGGACATCTGGGAGCCAAGCGGACCCAAGATCGAGTGTGGGCTGAGTTCTACTGGCCTGGGATGTGCCGCGACGTCAGGAGGTACTGTGCGTCGTGCGACGCGTGCCAGCGGACGACGCCGAAGGGGAGTGTCAGGAAGGTGCCACTAGGGCGGATGCCAGTGATGGAGGTACCATTTCAGAGAGTGGGCATCGACCTGATTGGACCCATTCGACCAGCGTCTGAAAGGGGGCACCAGTACGTCTTGGTTACGGTGGACTTTGCTACACGGTACCCGGAGGCAATACCGTTGAAGAGGATCGACACGCCGCACGTAGCAGAAGCGTTGTGGGAAACCTGGACACGGGTGGGCATTCCCGAAGAAGTGTTGTCAGACAACGGGACTCAATTCGTCAGTGACGTGATGAAACAAGTGCACCACCTGCTATCCGTCAAGGGGATTCGGACGACGCCGTTTCACGCCCAGTGCAACGGGTTAGTCGAACGGTTCAACGGGACGCTGAAGTCGATGCTACGACGACTATGCCAGGAGCAGCCGCGCGAGTGGGACAGGTACATCCCTGCACTGCTGTTCGCATACCGGGAGGTGCCGCAGGAGTCACTTGGGTTCTCACCCTTCGAGTTGCTGTACGGACGAACGGTGCGGGGACCGATGCAAGTGTTGCGCCAACTGTGGACGAAGGAAGGTCAGGACCCAGAGATACGTACAACAGCAGAGTACGTCGTAGATCTGAGGAACCGGTTGGAGGATACCTGCCAACTAGCCCAGGAGCATTTGCGCAAGGCGACAACCAGGTACGCGGCGCAGTTCAACAGGAAGGCCGTGGACAGAACGTTCAAGGCGGGAGACAAGGTACTTGTGCTGCTTTCCAGTAAAGCCAACAAGCTCGAGGTGGCGTGGAGAGGACCGTATGCGGTGCTGGAGCGCGTGGGCTCTTGCGACTACCGCGTCCAAGTCGGCAGGAACAGGAAGTTGTACCACGCCAACTTGCTGAAGCGGTACGTAGAACGCGGAACGGAACCGGAAACGACCGTGGCCGTGGTGATAGACTAGGCGGAAACAGAGGGGACGACAGAGATCAGCTACCAGGGCACTGTACCACTGATACCACTGCGAGCGAGTGAGGGACCAGGGGACGTCCGGATAGACCCGACGCTGTCCGCACTTCATCAGAGCCAACTGCGGGAAGTGTGTCAACGATACGCCAGCCAGTTGACAGATCTACCCCAGCGCACCAACCTGGACGAGTGCGAGGTGGTATTGACCGACAACAGCCCTGTGCGTATACGTCAGCATCCACTACCATTTTCGCAGATGGAGGTCGTCAAGGGTAAAGTGGAATCGATGCTGGAGTTGGGGGTTATCGAACCCTGTACATCACCGTACAGCGCACCAATCGTGTTGGTGAAGAAGAAGAGTGGAGAGGTACGATTCTGCATCGACTACCGGGGGTTGAACAAGGTGGTCAAGTTCGATGCTGAACCCCTACCGGACATCGAGTACTTGTTCGCCAAGCTAGGGAAGGCCAAGTACCTGAGTAAGCTGGACCTCACAAAGGGATATTGGCAGATACCTGTCAAGCAGGAAGACCGGGACAAGACGGCGTTTACGACGCCGCAGGGCCAATTCAGATGGACCACGATGCCGTTCGGTCTGAAGACTGCAGGGGCGACTTTCTCACGCATGATGCGGAAACTGCTACGACCACTGCACCGAGCTGACGTCGACAATTTTATGGACGACGTCATGATCGCGACCGAGACGTGGGAGCAGCATCTGCAAGCGTTGAGAGCCGTGTTTCAGAGGCTGCAGGAAGTGCATCTCGCCGCTAGACCCAGCAAGTGTTTCCTGGGATACAAGGAGCTGAGTTACCTAGGCCATCAGGTGGGAGATGGAGCGATGAAGCCGGAAAGGGACAAGTTGGACAAGGTACAACGGACGTGTCCACCGACAACCAAGAAGCAAGTCCGAGCGTTCTTGGGGTTGTGCGGATACTACAGACGATTCGTGCCACATTTCGCCGAGAGAGCGTTGCCAGTGACCAACTTGACAAAAGGGGGAAAGAAGGGGGAGGTCGACTGGACGGATGACTGCCAGGAAGCTTTCGATGACTTGAAGAGAGCGCTGACCAGTGAGCCAGTGGTCAAGTTACCGAACCTGGACAAGGAGTTCATCCTGAGGACAGACGCATCTGAGCAAGGGCTAGGAGCTGCACTGATGCAAGAAACTGGTGAGGGGGTGCAACCAGTGGGGTTTGCCAGCAAGAAGCTATTGCCAGCGGAGCGAAATTACTCCACCATCGAGAAGGAGTGTTTGGCAGTCGTGTGGGCGGTACAACGGTTTGAACCATACTTGTTTGGACGGCACTTTTGGCTGGAGACAGACCATCGACCGCTGCAGTACCTGCAGAGAACGCACCTCAACAGTGCCAGACTCACCCGGTGGGCTATGCAGTAATTGTTGCAGGCCTACGTCTTCACAGTTCGACCGATTCCAGGGAGAGACAACATAGAAGCGGATTTCCTCAGCAGATCTGACCCTGTGGAAGATTAAGTTTTGAACTCTCCGTAGGTTCGTCTTGGGAGGGGGGGGTGTCACAGGGCAGCCTGTGATGAAACCGGGTAGAAAGTGTGGGTGGAGAGTTAATGAGTTGGGGTAGTAACTGCGCGCTGTCGTATGTTAGGTTATGCGTGGAAGGCGTGATTTCAACAGCAGAGCTCGGCCAGCCAGTTTTGGAATGTGTTCACTGTAGTCAGAACACGTTTTGCAGAGTAACAGAGAAGACGTACGGTCTTGTTTCTCTCGGTATTTTGTTCTGGAAGTAAGGGTGGGACAGTTGTTAACGTAAATGATAACTGGTTCTAAAAGAAAACCTAGTGGGAAATGTTACAGATGTGGTAGCAAGCTCAAGGAAGTGTAGAGCAAATAACTAAGTTTTGTGTTGTGGTAAGTTAGTGTAGAGGTTTTGTCCACTAACGGGAATTACTACGCACTGGATACCTTACTTGGAGTACTGTGTAGGCAAGCAGTGGAAAGGGCTGGCTACAGGTACTTTTACATTCGAGCCGTGTGGGTAAGTGTGATGGTGTTATCTTCCTTTACTGTGCTAATGACCGATGGCCGGCTGTTGGGGTGTTGGACGATAGCTGTGCGTGAGGCTGGGGGAAGGATGGTTGCACTGAGGAGAGGCAGACGAAAGGAAGAGTGTGACTGAAGGAGGGAGAATGAGGGAGGAGAATGGGAGTGAAGTGTGATGAAGGTAGGATGGAAGTGGTTGCTGTTGTCGAGGTTGCGGTTGCTCAAGTTGGATAATGTGTTGATGATTACATGTATTCATTTGCAGCATTGTTCATTTCATGCATTCATAATGTCATTTAGTTTTTGAATTATGTGTTTGATTACAAGTGACAGTAATAGTAATCAAGGGAAGTGAAGTGGACAGCAGTGGCGCTTCCTCAAGATACAGGAATTAGTTAGTGTAGTAGGGGGGGAGAGTGTGAGGAGGGAGGGGGACAGAATCGGGTGGACATGACATTAACAATACGACAAGCATGTTGCAGGTTCGAAAGTTCGTCGTTCGAAAGTCTTCGAAAGTTCGTCGTATTCATCAGCTCGTCACTGAGTAACGCGGACCAACGTTGACCAGCGTCGCGCGACAACGACGACGACATTTGGTCGTGTGGACCCGGCATCATCATCACCACCCGTTCGTCCACGTCCGTGTTTGTGTACATCTTCATTGTTCCACAACCCCACCTTTCCCGCGGTGGTTGTGACGTCTGTGTACGGGAACCTGGCCTCGACGTCACAGTGTTAGCCGACTGGAGGAGTTAGGCTGGGAGGCGTCGACGGTGGCAGGGCTGCCGCAACTACAGCGTCATCATCATCATCATCATCATCGTCAGCGGCGGGAGGGAGTGGCGACACCACTACGTCTGGATTCCATAGCGACAGCCACGAGGAGGGGCAGATACTTTTCGGAGACATCAACGGGGACGCCCTACTATCAGGTCGGCTTTTTCTTTGTTGTCCCCCTCTTGATACTCGACCCCCCCTGTGCTCGGACATTTGCAGTGCACAGTCGATACTCAGACGTGGTTGATTAGCAACCCTCGTTCATCTGACATTCCATTTCATTGTTCATCGACCCATTGATTGTTCCATCACCATTTTTCTCGTTTCATGTGTAAATGTTGTATGTGTATGAGTGTGTGGTATGAATGAATAAATAGCTTGAAAGTTGTATATATATTCGTTGTGTTTTCATCACTTCACGACTGCGGGAAATCGTCATTCTTTCTGGGTTGTCTGCGTGTGGAAGTTGTCTGTTTGTGGCGTCTGCCCGGAGAGAGTCGTGGCGGTGACACTATACACACAAAAAGCATTCATTAGTTGAAATTCCATTTATAAAAAAGAAACCAATATTGTAAGTCATAGAATAAAATTCTTTGTATAGAATAACATTCTATAATATAGTGTAAAATTCTATGTCCATAATACAATTCTATGTATAGAATAACATTTTATAATAGAGAATAATATTCTATGTATGTAATCCAATTCTATATTATAGAATGCACTTGTATGCATAGAATTATATTCTATAACATAGAATGAATTCTATTACAAAGAATGAATTCTATAACATAGAATGAATTCTTTAAAATAAAATAAATTGCATGACATAGAATTATTTCTATACGCATAGAATTCATTCTATAACATAGAATGAATTCTTTAACATAAAATAAATTATATGACATAAAATGAATTCTATGTGCATAGAATAAATTGTATAACATAGAATGAATTCTATAATAAAGAATGAATTCTATATGCATAGAATGAATTTTATAGCATAGAATGAATTCTATGACATAGAATTCATTCTATGACATAGAATGAATTCTATAGGCATAGAATGAATAGTATAACATAGAATGAATAAGATGACATAGAATGAATTCTATGACATAGAATGAATTCTATGACATAGAATGAATTCTATAACATAGAATGAATTCTATAGCATAGAATGAATTCTATGACATAGAATTTATTCTATAGCATAGAATGAATTCTATGTTACAGAATGAATTCTATGTCATAGAATTCATTCTATGCTATATAATTCATTCTATGTTATAGAATTCATTCTATGCTATAGAATAAATTCTATCTCATATTATTCATTCTATGTCATAGAATTCATTCTATATTATAGAATTCATTCTATGTCATAGAAATCATTCTATGTCATCTTATTCATTCTATGTTATACTATTCATTCTATGCTATAGAATTCATTCTATGTCATAGAATTCATTCTATGTCATAGAATTCATTCTATGTTATAGAATGAAATCAATATAAAAACTTTTTTTAAAATAGTAAAAACTGGGGCACTGTCAAGGTATAGAGAACATTTTGGAATATTGTGATGTTTTGAACATAGCACACTCGTGCAATAATGATTACAGAGCGATTTGTCACTGACATTCAGTTTAGAGTTGACGACATGCAGTGCTTCATCATTTGCGCTCGAAGTGGAAATCGATGAAAGGAAATGTTCTTTTCTTTGCAGAAAGGTTTTACGTCGGAGTTAGAGCATCCAAACGCAGCACAGTACTTCACCATTTTCAAACTCGATCACGCTGTGTTATTCCCGCAGCAATGTGGCCGCCACGCCTATGTGCATAGCGCCCTGGGGGGCCGCTTGGGGTGAAATAGATTTTTTGCAATATTCAGCTTTATGAACCTTTCATTTATTATGTCTCAGAGTTGTATAGCAATATTCGACCTTTAAATATATTAATTATTGCTTTTTATGAGTGTACAGTACGGTTATTTCTTCGGTATTGAGCGAAAAGAACTGATTATTTAATTAGATTTTGTCACTATAAACCCTTACAGAACCTCAGCACATTGTAATAAAAAAAGCAAGCACGCAGGGGCGGAGGGGGGGTGGAGGGTGTGACGTCAATTATTTTTATTGCTAAGCGATCTATTCACACTAATTATACCGTCGAAGTCGTCCGCATCAAGAAACCTAAATGCTTGTTCACGAAATTATGATGTCTGATAAAGCCGCAGAGCGCTTGGTACATCAGCCATTTCTTCAGTTCTCCCGCGCGTGCAAGGCTCCACTTGTCCCTTTATACGTCACAGCCTCGCTTCACATAGAATGACCTAGTTGCGCATAGAATGAGCATTCTATGTTATAGAATGAACATTCTATGTTATAGAATGGATTCTATGTTATAGAATGAACATTCTAAGTTATACAATGGATTCTATGTTATAGAATGAACATTCTATGTTATAGAATGAATTCTATGTTATAGAATGACCATTCTATGTTATAGAATGAACATTCTATGTTATAGAATGGATCCTATGTTATAGAATGAACATTCTATGTTATAGAATGAACATTCTATAACATAGAATGCATTCTATGTGCACCAAATGTTAAAAAACAATTCTATGAAAATAGAATGTATTCAGTGTTGCGAATAAAATCCATTTTATGTTAAAAAAATGAATTTTATGTCATACAATTCTTGCTGTGTTATAAAATTAATTCTATATACATATAATTCATTTCATTCACATAAAATTAAAAAACACAACTAATAAATTGTAACAAAATTTAGAATTTAAAAAAAGATATTGTATGACACATCACCACATCGCATCATCACCACATCGATCACATCATCACATCACATCACTGCATCACATTGCTTCATCACCATCATCGTGAAAACGCACCACCACATAAAATCACATCATATCAACAAATCATCACATCACATCAGCCGACATCACAGCAGCAGCACATCTTCACATTGCAGCAGACAGCACATATCATGGCATCAGTGAATCACATCACATAATCTAATCACCCCACCCCTCCCACCCATCACATTTGTGGTGCAGTGTGGTGTGATTTAGAGTGATGTAGTGTGGTGATGTGATGTGGTAATGTGTATGTATGTATGTATCTGCAATACAGTTCTATTATGCCTTAAAAGCAGTGAATCAGACCACATCGTCACATAACCTAATCACTCCACCACACCTACCCATCACATTTGTGGTGCAGTGTGATGTAGAGTGATGTGGTGTGGTGATGGGATGTGGCAATGTGTATATCTCTCTGCAATACAGTCCCATGCCATAAAAAATGTTCTCTATACCTTGACAGTGCCCCAGTTTTTACTATTTTAAAAAAAGTGTATATATTGATTTCATTCTATAACATAGAATGAATTCTATAGCATAGAATGAATAGTATAACATAGAATGAATAAGATGACATAGAATGAATTCTATGACATAGAATGAATTCTATAACAAAGAATGAATTCTATAGCAAAGAATGAATTCTATGACATAGAATTTATTCTATAGCATAGAATGAATTCTATAGCATAGAATGAATTCTATGACATAGGATTCATTCTGTAACATAGAATTCATTCTATGCTATAGAATAAATTCTATGTAATAGAATTCATTCTATGCTATAGAATTCATTCTATGTTATAGAATTCATTCTATGCTATAGAATAAATTCTATGTCATAGAATTCATTCTATGCTATAGAATTCATTCTATGTTATAGAATTCATTCTATGTCATAGAATTCATTCTATGTCATCTTATTCATTCTATGTTATACTATTCATTCTATGCCTATAGAATGAATTCTATGTCATAGAATGAATTCTATGTCATAGAATTCATTCTATACTATAAAATTCATTCTATGCATATAGAATTCATTCTTTATTATAGAATTCATTCTATGTTATACAATTTATTCTATGCACATAGAATTCATTTTATGTCATATAATTTATTTTATGTTAAAGAATTCATTCTATGTTATAGAATGAATTGTATGCACATAGAATAAATTCTATGTTATAGAATTCATTCTTTGTAATAGAATTCATTCTATGTTATAGAATACAATTCTATGCATACAAGTGCATTCTATAATATAGAATTGTATTACATACATAGAATCTTATTCTCTATTATAAAATGTTATTCTATACATAGAATTGTATTATGGACATAGAATTTTACACTATATTATAGAATGTTATTCTATACAAAGAATTTTATTCTATGACTTACAATATTGGTTTCTTTTTTATAAATGGAATTTCAACTAATGAATGCTTTTTGTGTGCATAGAATGCTTTCTATGTGCATAGAATTTATTCTATGTATAGAATAGTCACATAGAATAAATGGACACATGGCGCCCCATACTATGAAGCCCGACATTGATAACATAGAATGTTAATGTGTGCTGATATGAGTTGGAAATTCAAGTGAAAGACTGACAAATGACAAGGAGTGTTTCCCCCCCCCCCCCCCCCCGAAAACTGAAAGGTATAGAGGTGTTTTGGCAGATTGTGCATGGTTGGTGTTGGGTTGCGATCAAGGTAATGTTTGTCGTGTGTATATGGGATAAATGTGGGGAAATCGAGTTAGCATTCCGCTAGCTTGACATATATTTTGGTAGTACCTTCACATTTAAAAAAGAATAATTATGTTTGATGTCAAGAATTTTGTAAATTTTAAGTAGGAGTTCAAGCTAGTGAAATTGTTACAATGCTAATGTTAAATCTTGTTAATTAATTAATTAATTAATTTTGTTTAATGTTGTTGGTCTAAAATCACTACGTGTACAGACCCTAAATTAAATAAATGAAATTTCGATTTACTCTGAACTGGGTATGGGTCGTCTCCTTCACTCGTCTCTATTTGCTGTTTGGTGCTTAATAAATTCAACGCGAATAAACTTTGTTTTTACAACATACCTGGTGTCCGTGGACAGAGAGAACCCCCTTGTTTGTGTGTGCGAGTAACATTCTTCCTTTCCATCACACCACAACCATTTTACATTTAGCTGCAGTAACATTTTGGTTGGATGTGAGAGGGATAGCGGTTTCGATGATCTCCGAGAGCCTTTTGGTTGCATGGGTGGTTATAGGAAGAGAGAGAAAGACAGAGAAACAGAGAGGGAGACAGAGAGGGAGAGGTGAATGAATGAACGATGCCTATCATGCTCTCCATCATCACATCTGCAACCTTTTTCGTCACTGTCATACACTTGAAAGCAGATGGCGACGACAGTGTATCATTATTATTGTAGTTCCAGAAATAATGTACGTGGTTGCAAGGTTTAAGCGATAGTAGTGAATTTGTATGAGCATGCGGATGGTGTAGGGAAAGTTGAGGTAGAACGATATGGAGAAGGCGGGATAGAAGGTTGGCATGCTAACATCCTCCTTACATCTGAAGCCTTCTCCGTCACTGTCAACTTGCATGCAGAGTGGAACCATGATATTCGTGCCTCGAGGACAATGCATCATAATATAGTTGCAGAAACATTTTGGATGGATGGATTACAGAGATACCGGGTAGACGGAAGGATGGTAGGGTGGCGCCAGAGGTTGCCTAGGGAAACGCAAGCTCAGTTCTGTGTATAACAGTATTTTAATTTTACATTCTGTGTCTAATATTAGACGAAAAAAGCAAGCAAAAAAAAAAATCGAATGCTCGTGGAGTTTGGGAGTGTGGATTATGTATTGCTATTATATTGATGTACTGCTGGGTAAGGCGATGGCTTTTACCGGCTCTTAACTCAAGCCGCTCGAGGAGCCAACTCGCTGCCTTAGGCGCAACATCTAACTGTCCCAGACGACTGAGCACAATCATGGGCGAGAACAGGTACGGGGATTGATTGATTGATTGATTGATTGATGCTTTAGGTCCAGCGGACTCTTCCGAGCCAAATCAGGACCATACAACCCCCGATCCGCATAAAAGATCTGCTGAAACAACCCCAGTGGGAAAACTGAATGCCCTCCACCGGCCAGTCACTTTACAATAAAGACATCCCACGCAGGGGACGGCTGAGGCTTTATCCCCAACTAATCGAACCCCCGGTTACAAAAACAAAATAGAATACAAACATCATTATAAATTATCAACAAAACACATGCATATAAAATGCCTATATTGCTAAATAATAACATCATAGGAAGCCCTAGTGACGACCCGGCAGAAAGCGTCCAACACTCGCAAGCTGATCCAACAGACCTCATACACAAACAAGGAGTCTTGTCCAGGAAGAGTTTTCAAGACAAAAGGTAGGTCATTGATCTAGCGAAGAAGAAGATAGTATAGCAGAGTGATAGGACAGAGCAGGCAGGAATGGGAAAGAGCAAATGAGGAAGACAGCGACAGTGGGAATTTAAAGCACTAAATTTCCAGAAAGTGGGGATACTATTTATACTGAAACCCCCGGCACTCCAACGGGGGTACTGTTGCCGCAGAGAATCGGTCATGCCTATAAAGGAAAGACAGGTTTTCAACTGGGGCTTTCACTTTTCCCTTTATAGGTTAGAACAATCTACAGTGGCAAGATTGCTCATGACCCCAAGGGGTAGGTACGGGGATAAGGAGGTGTGGTGAAGGGGAGGAAGAGAGAAGTGATCTGGTTCTTGCTGGGTGGGTTGGCGTAGCTGGAATTCGGTCGCCTAAGACGTGAGCTTCAGGTTCGATGGAGCTGGTGCGTGAACAAACTATAGGTCTGTTAGTACACTCATTCGAAGGTGTACAGGGGTGGCCTCGTGGCGCAGTGGTTAAATCGCCGGTTTCCTATGCCGAAGGTCGCGGGTTCGATTCCCGCAAGGGGCGAACGTATGTGACTTAGGTATGAGACTATTGAGGTCACCGAGGGTTTTCTCCGGGCACTCCGGTTTCCTCCCTCCCTTCAATAATGGTACAGGACGCAGTCAATATAAAAATTTCAAAAATAAAAATTCGATTTTCTTTCCGACTTTTAATAGCGATCTCACTGCCTTTACACCACCTGTTTGAGTGATGGATGTGTGTTTGGTGTGTGTGAGGGTGGATGAGACAGGTGAGCGTGTATTTTGGTATAGATCGCCGCGCTTTGAGCCTGAATGATTTGGGGAAAGGCGCGTATAGCATCCTGTATTATTATTATTATTATTATTATTATTATTATTATTATTATTATTATTATTATTATTATTATTACAGCGATTATAGGTTCAAATTTCGCAAATGGCACAAATATGTATGAATGATAAGCAAAAATAGTCATATCTTAAAACCGTGCATTAGACGTTTTTCTCCCAATTATTATTATTTTTATCTAGGCCTCAAACTAACTTTAAATACGTCATTTGAACACTCCCGGTGTGTTCAAGACATCAAAGGCAAAGCAAAGAGAATCTAATTTGGAGAAAATACAATTTATGTTGCGGAGACAAAGATTTTAAAAGAGATCGCCAAGCCACATAGCCACAACGATTGAGTTATTAAAAGGCATGGGTGTATGTGCATGCTTCATGGCCTAATACATTAATATAATGTTTCTGGCCAACTTACAAAAATAGCTTTAATGTTAACAAAATGACAGCAAGCTACCCAATCCTATCCCATAACTCAAAGGTCGTTGGGGCACCACAGATGATCGTTTACTCCATCTTTCTATGTCCTCAGCAACCCTCATGGCTTCGCTCAGTGTCAAGCCAGTCTATTCTCGAATGTTATCCTCCCACTTCTTTTTCTGTCTACCTCTTCTTCTGCCATCTTGCATCGTGCCTTGCAGGATGGTCTATGCAAGACCTGATGCTCTGGTGACGTGGCAATACCATCGGTGTTTCCGTTTCTTCACCACTGCCAGCATGTCATCGGGTTGTCCAATGCCTTGTGTGATTGTCTGTCGGACTTTGTTGCTGGTGATGTGCTGGTATAGAAAATGCCCAGAAGTCTTCTGTAGCACCTCATCTCTTCGTTGTAGATTTGCTGTGAGGGTCCATGTTCCACGTGTGTATATGAAGATGGAGATGACAAGGGAGCGCAGCGCGCTTATCTTGGAATGTAGACTGATGGTCACGTCTTTCCAAATGGGCTTCAATCTTATCAGGGCCACATGGAGAGGACTTCCTGTCGGGACCCATTGTCTGATACAATGGCTCCTAAATATTTGAAGATATGCACTGTGTTCAGGGATTGGCCTTGGACTTTGATGTCCATGTTGATGCCATTGGTTTTGTTTGTCATCATTTTGGTCTTCTCTGCACTTATTTCCATTCCATAGGTTCTGGAGGTGGTGTCAAGCCTCTGTACCAGCTGGTCAAGTTCTTGTTCCTCTCCAGCCAATTCATCGATGCCATCCGCAAAACGGAGGTTGGAGATTGTTCTATCCCCTATGCAGATTGTGCCTTCGTGATCTGCAAGGGCATTTGACAGCAAACTAGCTTTGAAATAAGTGCATTTTGGGGCTATCAAGTTTAATGGCACGAATATGCAACGAAGTAGTAATGTTAACACATTTACAGCAAACTTGTTTTGATATTATAAATAATATTAAAGGCTGTCTGGTGTAATACGAATGTGCAATCAACACGCAAATAAAGGGAATTTAAGTTAAAGCTTATAAGAACATAATAAGCAACATCACATAGATAGATGGATGGATGGATAGGCGGATGGTTAGATAGGCGGATGGATGGATGGATACATACATACATACATAGGCACATACTCATACATGCACACATACACACATACATACATACAAGTACAGTACATAAGGTTAAACAAAAAAAGAAAAAGAAAGGGGGAAAGAACAGTAGCCGAACGGGAGATTGAGGACTGAGGATTGACTTTAAACCTTTCCACCTTCATCAGTAAATAAGTGCCTTGCCCAGCCAATGGGTCTACTGTTGCTAAGACTTAAAAGCTATGTAGACAGTGATACGCACGCTTAGGTTTAGTCTTCTGTCGACAAAATTACGAGATAGAGAAAGAAACTTTATTGACTTTAAAAGTTTATCACAAATACAGCATGCAACAAGGAAATAAGGCTTTGAGAGGGAGAGGGAGAGAGAGAGAGAGAGAGAGAGAGAGAGAGAGAGATTAATAATTGGTTTAATTATGATTAGTGACCTCTTTTAAAAACTTAGTACATGTAATGCGACTTGTATCTCATTCTGCGCCAAGTATGTATATAGTTCAAAAATTTAATGGAATTTTAATCTGGTCATTGAATATATCTTGTGGATGGTTTTAATACCGAAATATTGACTTTCAAAAGCAAACTTCTTATTTGAGTGTTTGACTTTTATTTTCTCATCAAATTGTAATAAGAGAGAGAGAGAGAGAGGGGGGGGGAGAGAGAGGGAGAGAAAGAGAGAAAGAGAGAGAGAGAGATTGACAAAGACACGCACACACGAAAGAACATTCAAATGCCAGTGTGCCTTCGCCTTCTCTCTCTCTTCCCCTCCCTCTCTCTCCCTGTCCCTCTCTCTTATTACAATTTTACAACATGATGAAGGGAAAATATATTTTTTTAAAGTTTACAGCTGAGAGAGACAGAGACAGACAGACAGATAGACCGAGACAAAGAGACTGAACACAAATTGCCAAAGTAACACAAAATAATTATCAAATTCTAGTGCGACACTCCCTCACTCTCTCCTAGCCTATACCCTCCTTTCAACCGCCCCCTTTTTCAGTCTCCCCACTCTGGACTCTGGTAGACCTACTAATAGAGTTCGTGGCGTGTGAGTTCCACAGAGAACAAACGTGCCAGGCAGCGACGACACTCATCCGGCAAAACGTGCCGTTGGCGGACTGATCCTTTTCCGGACGCATCACCAAGAGGAGGCATGACATGGGGAAGTCTCTCTGGAATCGCGTTTCATGTTTTGAATACCCGCGATGTCATTATACGACAGTTGCCACTTCCATGAAAATAAGGGTAGGGGCCCGTTTTTTCATTGTTTGATTTTTGGTTGTTGTTGTTGTTGTTGTCATGCTAAGACGCTATATGCTGTAGACAGATTCCTGCTTAATTCTTCAATGTCGGTAATAATAGATTTGTTGGACAGAGTTGTTGCAGAAGTAGTAGTTTATAGTAAGCTACTTGTTCTGAATGCTCCCTTTCCTTTAAAACTACGTTTTGGTTAGTTGAACGCCTCAGAAAGGGGGGAGCGATTTTGACAATAATAGTAATAGTAATAATAATAATATTAATAATCATCATCATCATCACCATCATCATCATCATAAAGGCGCAATGAGCCTGACAAGCAAGGCCGAGTCACACCACGCGTGTGCACGCGCCCGCACGCTTTCACACCTACACACACGAGAGAGAGAGAGAGAGAGAGAGAGAGAGAAAGAGAGAGAGAGAGAGAGAGAGAGAGAGAGAGAGAGGACTTGCAAATTAAGATTTCGAAACAACGCGGATCGGAGAGTGCAACTGTCACTCAGAGAGAGCGACAGAGAAATAGAGAGAGAGCGAGAAAGAGAGAGAAAGAGAGAGAGAGAGAAAGAGAGAGAGGGAGAGAGAAAGAGATGGAGAGAGGGAACTTGCAAATTAAGATTTTGAAACAACGCAGGTCGGAGAGTGCAACGGTCTCTCAGAGAGAGAGAGAGAGAGAGAGAGAGAGAGAGAGAGAGAGAGAGAGAGAGAGAGAGAGAGAGACAGAGACAGAGACAGACAGACAGAGGCAGAGATATATAAAGAGACAGCGATAGAGGGACAGACAGACAGACAATGACCGAAAAAGACACAACCAGACTCCGAAAGATGGAGACAGAGAGTGAGGAACAGAACTTCTGACTGCACAAAGAATCTGAAAGAAAACGCGAATCGGAACGTGCGACTTCCACTGTGTGAGTTGTGTTGAGTAGTTTCAATCAAGGTCCATTTGAGTCGAGCAGAGCCGAGCCGCAGCTGTCCGGGGGAATAAGGGCCAGCTTTGGTTGATACTGGCGGAATTGGTCAGCAGATTGGTCAGTGGATTGGTCAATCTGGCTGCGGGAAACCTGATCTCCGTTATACCCTACGTTTTCCCCTACCCCGAATTCCCGCAAGTGTTTATCCTGAGGCCTACTACTAACTAAACTGATCGTTATGTGTCATCATCATCATCATCATCATCATCATCATCATCATCATCATCATCATCATCATCATCATCATCATCATCATCATCATCATCATATTACTTCGATCACTTAAAGCAAGGACAAAAAGAATTGATTGATTGATTGATTGTTGCTTTAGGTCCAGCGGACTCTTCCGAGCCAAATCAGGACCGGACAACCCCCGATCCGCATAAAAGATCTGCTGAAACAACCCTAGTGGGAAAATTGAATGCCCTCCACCGGCCAGTCACTTTACAATAAAGACATCCCACGCAGGGGACGGCTGAGGCTTTACCCCAACTACTCGAACCCCCGGTTACAAAGACAAAATAGAATACAAACATCATTATAAATCATCAACAAAACACATACATATAAAATGCCTATATTGCTAAATAATAACATCATAGGAAGCCCTAGTGACCACCCGGCAGAAAGAATGAATAGCAGCTTCTTTCCAAGTGCAATAAGAGTGCTAAATGTAAATGGAATGACTGGAGTTGAGTGCTAAGTGTAAATATAATGACTGAAAATGCACAGTCATCGGACTAAACTATTTTACATCTTTTATAGTGCATGCATACCGGCTGTAATAGTTATATGTGACAGCTGTCAACGACAGTAATCAGTACTTTGGATTATTTATTTGTAAGAACTTTAATTTTGCTGTTTACTGTTGACTTATTTATTTTATGTAAACATTTTTAGTTTTAATGTTACAATGTGATGCGTGTTGAAAATAGATGTGTGAATGTGCTAATACTGTATGCATGCTCGCTGACCAAGGCAAATTCCTAGTGTACAAATTGTATTGATTTGACATATGGCTAATAAATCTTATCTTATCTTATCTTATCTTATCTTATCTTATAATAATGTATTTCATTTAAAAGCAAATTTACGCCTTTTCCTAATGGAGAAGTTTAACGCGCAGTTACAAAGCATTCTCTTGGAACAAAATGCGTAAAAGAAACATACACCACAGTAATAAAACCCAGTCAAACTCTCTCTCTCAACCCCCTCTCAACCCTTTTTCTCTCTCTCTCCCCCTCTCTCTCATACATAGACGCGCGCGCGCATAAACACACACACACACACAAACACCACATCAGGGTATCATAGCAACGACTAAAATGACACATACATACATATTTCATAAAATACAATACAATAAAAAATGCAATAAAATACAACTCGTTATATTTACGAGCAGTCCACACAGAAATAAAAACGAGCAATTAATAATAATAATAATAATAATAATAATAATAATAATAATAATAATAATAATAATAATAATAATAATAATAATAATAATAATAATAATAATAGAGGATGCTATCACGCGCCATGGTAGTTATCAGGCTTGTTGACATCGTCTTTCTTTTACAGAGGTGGTATAATAGATTATGTCCAGTTTTCAGGATACATACCTTTTTTCAAAATGCACATTAAAAAACCTGACGAAAAAAAGGAACAATAAATTCAGAGGAATACTTAACAGCTCAACAATGATAAATCGGGTCCCGCAGCTTTCTTCACTTTTAACATTTGCAGTGCTAACAAAACTTATTTTTTAGTAATAGGTTGATTATAAAACATATCATCTTCTATCTCAGTTTCAATATCACCAACAGATGCCTATTTGGAAACGTCATCTTTTTCTCATAACCATTAAAAGTGTTTGAACCAGTCTTCTACTGTAATTTGATTTCTAGTTATCTTTCCTTTAGGAACAGCACTATGCACATTTTTTAAAACTCCTTTTGACTATGAATGGAACCTACGAGTTTATTTATCACATCAACATTGAACTGCTTTTTCTTACGAAATAAAAGGTTCATGTGTGTGGATTCACGGTCTGTTTTACAGGCTTTAAATACTACAAATAGCAAGGAACGACAAGAAATAATTTATGAAATAAAACATGTTGTTCATTGTTTGATTATAAATGGAACAGAAGTTAATTTCTGTTGGATACCATCACACTGTGGTTTTATCTTTAATGATTGGGCAGATCGAGAGGCAAAGAACGGTGCTCTGAACTTGAATTCAGTTACTGTTCACATATCTTTATCTACTAAAGAAGCAATCAGCAGACTAGAAAAAGCAATTTTTAAAAAATACAATTATTCACCCCAATATTCGTTACATGTTGGTTTTTCAAGACCTGTTGTAACATTAGCATATAGAATTCTTTTAAATTCATTACGAACTAAGTTTTGTAAAAATATTTTTTGCTCTTGTAATAGTGCTTTTTCACTGGTTCATATACTGTTTAAATGCACTGATTTTGACTTTTTACTACCAGTGGAAATGAAAAACATTAAGATATTAAGTGATTTAAATTTTTCAGTATGTTTAAAGCTTGCGAAATATTTTATGTATTTATCTGTTGGAAGATTTATGTAGAATTCTTTTTTCAGTGACTATAGTATGTGTAAATTAAATCATAGAGGTATGGAGAGAGAGAGAGAGAGAGAGAGAGAGAGAGAGAGAGAGAGAGAGAGAGTTATTTAATTTGTTTTTTCTCAGTTGTTCTTGTTAATAAGTTGACTTTTTGATAAAGTTAATTATTTTACATTTGTTCAGTACTATGTTCGTTTTCTTATTTTCAATGTCTAAATCACTTAGGTGAATAATAGACAATAAATGAGTAACACACAAAAGGTTCTTGTGCTCCCGTCTTATCTTACAATAATTCGCTATATCATCATCACGTAAAGTACGACGGAATTTCTTTAACAGTCTTCTCACTAATCTTCTTGAAGTTTTGCATTCACTGTCAAACCGGTCATAACTTCTTCTTCCGCCTAGCACAGCCCTTTTCTTCATAGCCAGAGCAACATATTCCACGCTCTGGTTAAACCTATCTAATGCCATATATACATCAACATCAGTCAACTGTATAGCACGAGCAAGAGACAGAGACAGACAGACACAGAGATACAGACAGAGACATTACATTACATAATTATTCCTTTAGGTCCAGCGGACTCTTTCTAGCCAAATCAGGACCGGACAACCCCTGATCTGCATGAAAGATCTGCCAAAACAACCCTAGTGGTAAAACTGACAGCTCTCCACCAGCCAGTCACTTTACACATCCCACACAGGGGACGCTGAGGCTGTACACTAATTTATCGAACCCCCGTTTACAAAAACAAATTAGAATACAAACATCATTATAAATTATGAACAAAACACAAACATATAAAATGCCTACATTGCTAAATAATAACATCATAGGAAGCCATAGTGACCACCTGACAGAAAGCGTCCAATATTCCCAAGCTGATCCAACAGACCTCATACACAAATAAGGAGTCTTGTCCCGGAAGAGTTTTCAAGGAAACAGGTAGGTGACTGGTCTAGCGAAGAAGAAGACAGTATAGCAGATTGATAGAACAGAGCAGGAATGAGAAAGAGCAAATGAGAAAGACAGCGACAGTGGGAATTTAAAGCACTAAATTTCCAGAAAGTGGGGATACTATTTATACTGAAACCCCCGGCACCCCCACGGGGGTAGACAGAGAGAAAGAGAGAGAGAGAGAGAGAGAGAGAGAGAGGTAATAATAATAATAATAATAATAATAATAATAATAATAATAATAATAATAATAATAATTATAGTAATAATAATAATAATAATAATAATAATAATAATAATAATAATAATAATAATAATAATAATAATAATAATAATCATTATATGCTTTTGTATAGCGCGGTTCCCCACAGAGTGAGCTCAAACAAAGGATAAAAAATATAAGATAGAGATAATAATAAAAAAAGAGAACATACAGTTTGACTTTGACAATTTTATCTTATGAAAAAAACCCACACACAACCATTAAAAAAAAAATTTCGGGGTGCGCGGGAAGAGGATGGGTGGGTGGGTGGGGTGATGGCGGTGTGTGGGTGGGGGAGGATCGGATATCCAAACGAGAATGTCCTTAGTAATTGGCGGAAGGATCAGCAAAGGAGGGATGAGCGAATAGTTGCGCCTCATCAGACTCCCAATAGCAATGACCGATCAAGTGGACGACAGACCGCGACCCTCCCTGGTGCCATTGAGGGACAGATAAGGATGACCACTGTCCACTATAGGCCTTCTAAACCAGAGTATCAGAGATCAGAACCCTGAAGGCCAGAAGGGGGCCGGGTAGCTCAGTTGGTAAGAGCGTCTTGCTAGTAACCGAAAGGTCGCTGGTTCGAATCCCGGATTGGTCAACGTGTGATCATATTATTTTCCCCTTTACCAACAACTGGCCCGCTGGTGTGGTGTCAGTATAAATCGGTCCAGTAGTCACCTATATGCGAAAGTGTCGTGTGACTATAATCTACAAACAAGGCCAGACGTACAGCGAACCTCTGCTAAGACGCTCACGCTGCTGGTTAATGTTTACTACAAAACATTATTTCAGTGACTGTCCAGCGTGCAAGTTAGTTAGTAAGTTATTCATCGCTTACGGGGTCCAGCGAATGTATGCAAGAGACAGAATCAGCTCTTTCTTTATTTTTATTGAATCGTTCTCATATAGTGCTGTTTTCCAGCTCAAGAGCTGCTCAAGGCGCTCCCCGATAAAGCATTTCCTAAATCAAAACGCCCGAGGCGGTGATTGGACTTTCCTCACAGAAGTAGGCTTTCTGTAATGACTCTTTATACAGTGTTTTGCGTACGGCAACGCCGCGTTTAGGGTGTGTAATTGCGTACATCCGGCAATTACGCCCAAAGAATCTGCCGTACGCCCCCTGTCCCTGTTGTTGTTGTTGTTTGTAGATTATAGTCACACGACACTTTCGCATATATACTGGACCGATTTATACTGACACCAGCGGGCCAGTTGTTGGTAAAGGGGAAAATAATATGATCACACGTTGACCAATCCGGGATTCGAACCAGCGACCTTTCGGTTACTAGCAAGACGCTCTTACCAACTGAGCTACACGGCCCCCCGATGTCCCTGTTAGCTCTTATAGAACTTATATATATACTCAGTTTCCATTGCCTCCACCAAGAACAAACTGTGGTGTAGAAATGTGCGGAGGATTTACGAGGAGGCGGAGGAAGAGGAGGAGGAGGACAAATTGAGGATAGTCGGAACAATACACTGGACGATGACTTTGACCTTATGGGATTCTAAAGTATGAGTGGGGGCCCCAGGGTACATTTCTATGTGTCATTGACTCTTTTCTTCACAGCCCCTAAGTGTTTGTCACTGTGTCTTTGTGTCACTGACCCTGTACCTTCCCTATGTTACATTCTCCTTATACACCAACAACTGATGTTGGAGTCTGTACACTAACAGTGTATCAGTTTGAATGTGGAGGAGAATGAGTATCACTGTGTTTGATGTAGGGCTTAATGACTTAGTTGCAGGTTTCATCATTTCCTTTTTTTTTCAACGATCCACAAAGGGTCGCTGACATGCCTAAGCTGTCCACAAAAAGGAGGTGCGTTCTATTTCCCTGCGCCGTCGTACTTATCATTCATCGTAGTTCAACGCCGATTGCCTCATTTTGAATAAATAAATAAACATTGAAGTTTAACGTCCAACACCTACCATTGGCGATACGGCAGACGGGGAAGGGGAGGGGGCAGGAGAAGATAACTATCCCAGGGAAAGAAAGGGTCGGGACCTAAATCCAACACTGAAATATTAGAGAAACCATATCGCTAAGATGGCCAGTGAAAGGTGGCCAGGGTAGGGGGACCTACATCAACACGGAACCCCCATCAGTGCAATCATACTGCTAAGATGGGCAGAGAAAATGTTCCACACAATTTATATTGCCCTCCACGGAGGGTTTGAACCTGGTGTACCGGCGTGCCAAGCGTAACGCCATACCACTGAGCTATGGCAGTGGAACAGGACTCGTCTTATTTCTTGCCCATCGGACTTCTTCTTCTTCTTCTTCTTCTTCTTCTTCTTCTTCTTCTCTTTCTTCAAATCTCCCAACTCTTTTTACTAATTTTCCCCCCAGTCTATAGGTCAGCATAGGTCATGGCCATCCGTCTGTGCCGGTCCAGCTTGGCCTCTAGGGAGAGGAGGGTGCATTAGGTCAGTCCGGAACTCGAGACGTAGTGAGTGGTCTCAAAGCTAGTTAGCGACAGCACTTGAGGCTATCTGGTAGGAAACGTCAACATCGTTCAATCAGTGTGGCTTACGTGTTCCTTAACAGTGCCGGTTGTAAGAGGACAGTTGCCTTTAGTACTGTTGTAGCTAGTTAATTTTGAAGAATGGAGCGGAAAAGGCGGAGGAGAAGAAGAACAAGAACAAGAACAAGAACAAGAAGAAGAAGAAGAAGAAGAAGAAGAAGAAGAAGAAGGAGAAGAAGAAGAACAAGAACAAGAACAAGAAGAGGAGGAGGAGGAAGGAGAAGTAGGAGCAAGATAAGAAGGAGGGGGAGAAAGACGACGACGACGACGACGACGAAGAAGAAGAAGAAGAAGAAGAAAAAGAAGAAGAAGAGAAGGAAGGAGTAAAAGTAGAAGCATAATAAGAAGGAGAAGAAGAAGAAGAAGAAGAAGAAGAAGAAGAAGAAGTAGTAGTAGTAGTAGTAGTAGTAGTAGTAGTAGTAGTAGTAGTAGTAGTAGTAGTAGTAGTAGTAATGATAATAACGGATTTTTATATAGAGGGTACTCCAGCCTATGACCAGACTCACCACGCTTTACATAGTCATTACATAAAAATACAAGCACTCGATCCAACATCGCTTTTTCTACGATACAGCAAAAGACGGAACAGTAAAGGTAAAAACTACAACTATGTACACAAATGACAAAAAAGACAGAAATAGACTATTTCTACTGTATAGAATAGAAATAGACAATTACTCCTATATAGTAGTAGTAGTAGTAGTAGTAGTAGTAGTAGTAGTAGTAGTAGTAGTAGTAGTAGTAGTAATAGTAGTAGTAGTAGTAGAGTAGAAGAAGAAGAAGAAGAAGAAGAAGAAGAAGAAGAAGAAGAAGAAGAAGAAGAAGAAGAAGAAGAAGAAGAAAAGTCACATCCTAGTCAACTACTGCAGACCGAATCTTGCTTCCGGGAAAGAATGAGTCAAAGGAAAGATGCTTCGTGGATTGGGGTGGGATGGGTGGGGCTGGACTGGGGGTGGTGTGTTGGTAAGTGAGGAGGGAGGGAAGTGAAAAGAGATGGTTTCTGTTTTCTTGTTACTACGACATTACAAAGCCTTGTATGCCATAGGAGTGTTGGTCCACATTCAGCTTCAGGCAAGGAGAACAACAGAATCAGGCTTCGGGGAGAAAATCATAGCCAATAACGATACCGTGCATATCAGGCAATTACTGGCTACCTTTACAAGATCAAGTTCGGAGCCACTGGCTATAAGGAAAACAACCAACAATGGTGGGCGCAGTTTTCCCATCGCTGGGCGTGGGAGGGCGCGCACACAGATAGCCTCGTTATATAAACAGAAGAACAGAACGACGCCCGCACGCGTCTGCAAACACACAAACACACGGCAGATTGATTGATTGATTGATTGATTGATTGATTGAGAGAGAGAGAAAGACAGAGAGAGGCAGATAAAGAGACAGACAAACACACACAAACACACATACATGCACTTATTGACACACACACACACCCCCGCACACACACATATATGCGCGCACACACAAACGTAAACACAATCGCGTGGGTAAACGCACACTCGTATTGGCAAACACCATGGAACTTATATGAGGACGGCACCGGCTCAAACACCGGATTCGTGTATAGTTCTACTTGAGTGGCTTCTTTCATTAGCCAACTGCAAGTCATGGCGAGGAAAAATAATCAAAGTCATGATTGTTCTTTCAGATGTCACCGCAATCACATACACACACACACATACACACCCGCACACTCACTCACACACCTACACACAAACGCACTAACGTCGTTATCTGACACTGGCAGCTCATTAGAAATAAAGATATATGACATTTGCAAAACGGTGATGGACTTCCAGTCTACAATGCCGAAGGTAGTGATCGAACTATACATTATCACGAAGAGACTAGAGACCGAACATCAAAATACTAATGTCTTCTAACAATACATAATTATAGAGTTATAGTTTATCTGATATTTTATAGTTGACTATAGGGTCGTCTTTCGATCAATTTATTTCATCCTTTTGTTTTTCTTCTGAGTTCAACGTCCTCTGAGAGTACTTTTTTTTTTTTTTTTTAGACCGGACGATATTCTTTTAGTGATTAACCTATTTCTTACTGTTGACCGAATTCTTCTTCTTTTTCTTTTTCTTTCTTTTTCTTCAATGTTTTTTTTATGACAAAGGAAGAAAACGAACAGCTGATGAAGAAAATAAAAGGACGAGAGAGAGACAGACACAGAGAGGGACAGAGAGAGAGAGAGAGAGAGAGAGAGAGTGGGGGGGGGGAGAGAGAGAGGGAGGGAAGGTAGAGAGAGGGAGACTATTTTACACATAAGCGCTATTTTTGTTTATTTTAATTTACTTTATTTCTTCGTATCTAGTCATTTGGTTTATTATTTCCTTTTATTGCTATTTAAACGCTGTATTTTGATACCATTATTTTATTTTATAGTTTGTCCGGTTGTTTGCTTGTTTGCCATCAAGGAACATAGAATAAGGATTATTAGATATTATTGGGGTGTAGATGGCTTGACAACCAAATCCAATCCCCAGTACATTAAGCACACTACGTTAATTTAAACATCGAAAACTAGATTACTGTGGGTACAATATACAAGATCGAATTGTGTGAGGAATCAATTCAATTCAATTCAATCAATTTATTTAAAGTCTGTTCACAAATTATGTGATTTTAGACTATAAAACAAAGAACCAAAATAATATAAATGATAAGGTGGAAAATGGGAATACCAATAAATAAATAAATCATAAATAATAATGATAAAAAGAAAACAAAATTGAAGAAAAAGAATAAAGCAGCAACAACAAACCCATAAGAACTTATACTGATTAAACAATGTAACCTAATGAAGCACCATCATCTTAACATCTAAAATATATCGAATGAAATAATTATAAAATGTTTTCTATCTGTGTACAAGATATAATAGATGCGATTGTCAGCATCAATTCATTATCAGCTAATTTTTTTTTTTACATCATTGTACTGTGTGATAACAGTATTAATATTATTTTCTATGAATAATTTGTTTAGACATGGGCAATGTAATATTAAATGTTCTACAGTCAGAGCATTTGAGCATACACATTTGACATCTTTAGAAAATTTAGTTTTCCATGAATTTAATTTTAACTTGTAGACAATTTTTGTTAAATGTCTGGAGTTAGACAAAATATTATTGTGTACATTTTTAAGAAAATAATTGTCCACTATTGATACCAATATTGTGTGAGGAACCGAATTCTTTAATGTCAATAACACTAAGAAATGTTCGTCCCTTCCGTATAATGAGCGAGGCGTGCTTAGCGTTCCCAATTGTAAACCGGGGAAATAATAACGGTCTACGCAAGCTTCGTTAATTTTCATACCCCGTTTAGCTTTTTACAGCCCAACGTTTTCCGATCCCCCACAACGTGTTCAGCTATCAAAGGGCTTGTGTATACTTCAGCACAGTCCCAACTCTCTCTCTTTGTACTCATCTTGAAAAACCAATTGTGGACAAACCGTCCCAACCGTGGACAAAGGCCACACATAAAATGAAATGGCATACAATAAAATTAAAACTAAATGAACTAAAACAAAACAAAATATAATAAAACAAAACAAAATTAAATTAAATTAAATTAAATTATGAGATAACATTAAAGTACGCATTAAGGAAGAAATCTGAGTACTTATCTTGTGAAATCCATTGCTGTAGGACATAGGCAACAAATGAAATGAAATGGAATGTTATAAAATAAGACAAATTTAAACAAAATAAAATAACAGAAGGGCAAAGACTAAATTATATGACTCATATGCTCCCTATGGAACTTGCAATATTTAACAAGAAAATTAGTGACCAGGAAAAAAAACACCGAAATAAAACGGCAATATTTAAATGCCAATTAATGCCGACTTTGGTCTTTCTATGTTCTTGACCTTGAGATGACCTTGACCTCCGGCTTCGAAATACACTCATGCACGACCAAATTAACTACATCACACGTTGTATTATCCCCTTCCACCCACCCCCAAAAAGATAACCTTGGGATGACCTTGACCTTTGGTGGCCTTGACCTTGGGATGACCTTGACTTTCATGTGACCTCTCATGCTCATGCCTGATGAGATAACCCAATGTTGTTGCGTACTCCGAGCAAAGATGTACATTAAATATAGAAAGAGATAAACAATAGACAGGACTATACATTACACAGCTGACAAACAAGAACAAAGAACACCATTCAGACTCTCACGCAACGTTCAATTTATATACATTGAGTCCAGCTCAATTCACACACAATTTACACACTTTTACTTAGGAAATAAACAAAGTCCGTAAATCCGTTCATTTTCAGTATTCTCCATGCTAACCAAAGATAACCTCTAAACACGTGCACAAACTATCCAACCGTACAAATCTATATATTAATCGAGCAGCCTTTTCAGATCACGAGGGGCCGTTTTAGCCAACCAGCGGCTTTGTTGTGAAGTTAATTTCGAGCTTCAGTTGGCTCCAAGTTTTACAGATTACAGCTGAACTGTCCATATAATTGCTTCCACGCGAGTTTTGCCATTCGGCGCTCGATCACCCGCTGCCGATACAACAAAACTTAACATTCTTTTCGATCGCAAAACGGCTTTAGTTTGCATTTTACTGCGTCCAAAAACACTGTAAAAACACATGTGTGAGACGGTATTTTTAGAACCAATCATTTTTGTCCTTAGCCCTGCCATCATTTCCGCATACCATTTCTACCAAGGATTTCGTATTTTATTCCAAATCGCTTTTAATCGATCGGCGTTCGCTATATTGTTGTTTAATCCAGTTTCAAGTTTATAACACTATTAAAATCGACGGGTTCAACATGTTTTATGATATGGGACCTAAAGTCAGTATAGAGAATTATAGCATCCCGTGGTTCAATGGATAAGGCGTTTGACTGTCAATAAGGAGACCCGGGTTCGAATCTCGCTGGGTACTTTTTTTTAAAAAATAAAATTTAATAATACAGAGCGAGAGAGATATAAGAGAGATATAGATAATAAAGAAAAAGAGCGGAACAGAGGCAACTGAAAAACAAAACGAGGTGCAAGTAAAATGCTAAAAAAAAATAAATAAAATAAATATATAAATAAAAATAAAATCATAGCACGGGTATTAATAACTGCTTCATATTCTTTTTTTTTTCATTTATCCATGATGCGTGTACTTCTTAGAACACTTAACATCTTATGCTTTTAAAAAAAAAATTAGGTATAGGTAGGTCTGTTTAAAAAAAAAACATTTAGAAAATAACATTATAGTTTTATTGTAAATTTCATAGCATAATTAATTGTCATTCGATTTATCAGAAAAAAATATTAAATTAAGAGCAAACTTTACATTAAAAATAAATATTTAAAATCTAAATTAAAACTGAATTGTTCCCAAATAAATATCTGTAGGGACTAAAGGTCCATATTTACATTTACATGGCTTGGTGCTTTTTTTATGATTGCCTCAATTTGGTATTTCATTGGTATGTATTATAAGGAAAAAAGTTCTGTGCATGCAGTGATAGCATTGCCTTATTGTTTTAATCACATGCATGTGCAATAAATCAGTAATGCTGTTCTCCTCAAATAAATGATTATTGTGTTTTATTACAATTATAAGTTTATTTTTAATCTATGTCTCTTTTTAGTGATTCACCACTGACAGTGTACTTCAGCCTTCCACTTCCAGAATCATAAACACAACAAAGATTATTATATCAAAGATACTTTTATACAATGTGAATTAATTTTCGAGCTAATGTTAATTAAAAGTATCTTTGATATACTGTATATCTTAGTTGTGTTTATGATTCTGGAAGTGGAAGGCTGAAGTGCACTGTCAGTGGTGAATCACTAAAAAGAGACATAGATTAAAGATAAACATATAATTGTATTTTACTTTCAAAATACTTAGCAGTTCCTGTTGTGTTTACAATTTCTTCCACTTTCAGGCAATTGATATTTCCTACATGTAGTTATTGTACCAACACCACAACATAAACTATACACTATGTAGGCTACAATGGAACATTATAGTCTCAAATAAATTTGACTTCACTCAGTGGCTGACAGCTTGGACACCCAAAGATAACCTATAACGGGCATAAAATCAGCAACACAACAACAAAATATAATAGATACTTTTAATTATACAACAATACAAGACAAATGAATTTTCGTGCTTTGCTCTTCTTCAGATTAAAAAAAACATAAAATGACAAAATGCTGCAGAATGCACAAAAAAAGTCACTTCCAGGAAAATTTTTGAAACGGGCATACAACATCAGGCCCAGCAAACGGGTCATCAAAAATTTATTTGGACGGGTAATAACTGCTAGTACATATAAAACAAACAGCACAGACAAATGGGTCACGTGACACAGTACTTAGCTCTCTTTCTCGTAGCTCTCTCCTCGTCTCTCTCAACTCAACTCAACAATCCTTTCTTTCCAGTTCCTTCTTTCTTACGATCCCCATCGCCGCCTTCTAACTCTCTAGCTGTCTTCTCTCTTCTTCTTTTCTCGTCTTTTACTTCATCTACTTTTCATCTCTTCTCCTTCTTCTTCTTCTTCTTCTTCTTCTTCTTCTTCTTCTTCTTCTTCTCTTCCCCGTTGGGGTGTCGGGGGTTTCAGTATAAATAGTATCCCCACTTTCTGGAAATTTAGTGCTTTAAATTCCCACTGTCGCTGTCTTTCTCATTTGCTCTTTCTCATTCCTGCTCTGTTCTAATAATCTGCTATACTATCTTCTTCTTCGCTAGACCAGTCACCTACCTTTTTTCTTGAAAACTCTTCCGGGACAAGACTCCGTATTTGTGTACGAGGTCTGTTGGATCAGCTTGGGAATATTGGACGCTTTCTGCCAGGTGGTCGCTAGGGCTTCCTATGATGTTATTATTTAGCAATGTAGGCATTTTATATGTATGTGTTATGTTCATAATTTACAATGATGTTTGTATTCTATTTTGTTTTTGTAAACGGGGGTTCGATAAATTAGAGTACAGCCTCAGCGTCCCCTGCGTGGGATGTCTTTATTGTAAAGTGACTGGCTGGTGGAGAGCTTTCAGTTTTACCACGAGGGTTGTTTCGGCAGACTTTTATGCGGATCGGGGGTTGTCCGGTCCTGAGTTGGCTCGGAAGAGTCCGCTGGACCTAAAGCAATAACCATGCAATATAATGTCTATTACTTCTCTTCTCAACTGTCGTAGTCTTTTTCTTCTTTAATCCTCTCTTGGTCTCAAAATATCACAGGTACTTCTCTTATTCTCACCGCCTCACAGCTTTTCCTCTCAAAACCTCACAGCTCCTACTCTTCTTCTCAACTGCACTATCCTCAAGATATAGCTCAGCTACATCAGCTGCAGACATAGGACCACCATCTTCGACAGCTATATTCATTATTCTTTCTTTCAAGAACTTATTTATGGGTAAAACACGCGTCACGTGACCACACAGACTCACTACGTTTATTGACACACAAACATCGAACATAGAACAACAGCACGAGCAACACGAAATACAATATTCCATTTGTACTCAAGTCATAATTATAACTGTATAAGACGCTTATTTATACGATTAATTAGTTTTCTTCATCCAGAATACAAAGACAACATATTCAGAGAATATAGAACTTCTTTCCGTGACCCTCTGGGTTAAATAAACAGCCATTCCGCTTTAGGATGATCAAATTGTTACCGTTCTTGCAAGGCCTAAAGTCACCATAACCTTCAAGATCAACGCAAAAATGGAACAGATATAAAAGATAAATCTATTATCTCTAAATACAACAATTTTGGGCTTTACATCTATAATAGTTTAGTGTCAAGGTCACTTCAAAGTGCCTATACAAACTGATGTTGGGTAGCTCCAGTTACCAAAGTCTTGGAGAGAGGTTGACCAAATCTGCATAGTGTGATAGGCTTTTAAATCATGCACCCAAAAATTATATGGCCCTGATTCGGCTCTTAGCAGTCCGCTGGATCCTGTAAATAATGACGAACTAACTAACTAACCAAAGAATTATAAGTTCAATATTAATAATTTAGAGAAACAAGTTAAATTTTTATGAAAAATTAACATTTTTTTAAAACTAACATTTGTTGACCCTGTGACCTTGACCTTGAAATGAAGTCATTTATTCGCTGTTCATTTATGAGGTCTCGTGGATAAACCCCACCTTACACGCATTATTTTCTAATCTAGACGGGTTTTCATACTTCTCAGTGGCTAACTGGTAATCCTCCTCATCCTCCTCCTCCTCCTCCTCCTCCTCCTCCTCATCATCATCATCATCATCATCGTCATCATCATCATCATCATCATCATCATCATCATCATCATCATCATCATCATCATCATCATCATCATCATCACCAGCAGCCGGTCAGGCCGCTGGGGAAACACGAGGTATGCCGACAAACGAGAGTTGTCGCCCCTCCGATCAGTCTGCAGCTGTCGTCAGAAGGCGCGGCAGGTCCAGCGCCGTCCGTACTTTGACACCATCTGTCCAGCTCTTTCTTTGTCGTCCTCTGCGTCTACCTCCTTCCACTATATTCCTTGCAGGATATTTTTTTGTTGCAAAGGTATCGTGCCGCGCGTGATATGGCCAAACCATAGAACCAAAACCATAGTTCGTTAGAAATCAATACTTTAGTTTGGGATGGGAGGGTCCGTCGATACATAAGAGGAATTGATGAAACTGAAATTGAATACCTGTGAGGTACTTCGGCGATTGACGATTGACGAGAGAAGGCGAGGGAGAGAGGAAGTTCATGATGACAATTGATCATGATCACGATCATCGCTATCATCATCATCGTCATCATCATCATCATCATCATCATCATCATCATCATCATCATCATCATCATCATCATCATCATCATCATCTTGTTGTTGTTGTTGTTGGTGTTGTTGCTGTTCTTCTTCTTCTTCTTTTTCTTCTTTTTCATCCTCATCATCCTTTTCATCTTCATCATACTTATCATCCTCATCATCCATCCAACATAATCCTCGTCATCCATCCACCAATACCACCACCGCCATCATCATCATCATCATCATCATCATCATCATCATCATCATCATCACCACCATAATCATCATCATCATCGTCATCACCATAATCATCACCATAATCATCATCATCATCATCATCACCACCATCATCATCATCAGATTTAAACACGAGATTTGAAACAATCGAAGCGGAATTATGTGCAATTTTAAATTAGAAGAAGGACAAGTTTGAGAGTGACACGAGAGGAAGTTTCATGGTTATAGGTTGACATTAAATCCGTATAACGTAAATTGATTTTTTTAAACAAAAACTTGAACAGTGCAGATGATACTTACGAGGATTTTAAGAAGAGTCAATAGGTTGAAGGAGACGGTATACACACAATAAAAGCTTCTCCATGTCTTCGTCAGGAGTAACTAGCCAAACTCATTAAAGGTTGTAATAAAACACATCGGCACTCTTGAAAATAAAATAACCTTGACGGTAATAACACTTAGGATTCCAAGGTAACTCATTGCGGTTTTAAAATGAAATACCTTGGTTCGCTTGAAACAATAATCTTGACTGCGATAATACACAGGATTTAAAGTTATACGTACACAAAGGTATCATACACACAAATTCTTGTAATCTAATCAGAAAGCAAGGTCGATGGGTTGAACAACGACAACCGTCACCACCCCCACCACCTCCACCACCTCCACCTCCATCACCATTATCAACAACAGCAGTACCATTACCACTACCACCATCAATGGACCTACAAAGAGAACGACAATAACAGAACAAACGCATACGACCATTCAAGACGGTCGCTGACAACAAGCAAACAAAACCACCACCAACAACACCACCAACACCATCAACAAAACAACATCTACACATACAACTACACAAACGAATCAAAGCGGTCAGAAAAGGTTAAGATCAATGAATGAACGATAACTGGAACTTTCGCAAAAATGTGTGGTTATGAAGCAGCACTTTTTTTTTTAAAACCGATAACATTTAGTTTGGAATTGCTCAATCACAATGCTGCCTGAAAATTATTGTTTATAGCTAATCATCATGCACATCAAAGGACTGCGATGTTTTATGATTACTGCAAATATTCAATAACCCAGAATAAACAGGATTATATTAGCATCTAGTATCAGTAGTAGTGTACGTAGCCGCACCCATAAGTCAAATCGAGAGGTTTCGTATTGCTGGTATGAATGAGACATCAACAACAGCCACACTCACGCACATAGATTTTATTTAGCACAGCGATTGTAATATGTAGAAACAGCGTGGTTTGTTGGCCGGGATGGCAGTTTGAACCAATTCTAAAACGCTCGAATGAAGTGCTCGAGAGCCTGGGTTCGCATCACGACGATGACAGGAGATTCTGACATGTAAATGACTCCCCTACACTAACTCCCTTTCTCTCAAAAGAGCAAAGTAGAAGTTATATGACTTGTCCTAGCTTTACTCTTTTGAACAACACATTAAAAGCAGAGAGAAAGAGAGAGAGAGAGAGAGAGAGAGAGAGAGAGAGAGAGAGAGAGAGAGAGAGAGAGAGAGAGAGAGATTGATTGATTGATTGATTTATTGTTGCTTTAGGTCCAGCGGACTCCTCCGAGCCAAATCAGGACCGGACAACCCCCGATCCGCATAAAAGATCTGCCGAAACAACCCTAGTGGGAAAATTGAACGCCCTCCACCGGCCAGTCACTTTACAATAAAGACATCCCACGCGGGGGACGGCTGAGGGTTTACCTCAACTACGCGAACCCCCGGTTACAAAAACAAAATAGAATACAACCATCATTACAAATCATCAACGAAACATATACATATAAAATGCCTATATTGCTAAATACTAACATCATAGGAAGTCCTAGTGACCACCCAGCAGAAAGCGTCCAACACTCCCAAGCTGATCCAACAGACCTCATACACAAACAAGGAGTCTTGTCCAGGAAGAGTTTTCAAGAAAAAAGGTAGGTCATTGATCTAGCGAAGAAGAAGATAGTATAGCAGAATGATAGGACAGAGCAGGAATGGGAAAGAGTATATGAGGAAGATAGCAACAGTGGGAATTAAAAGCACTAAATTTCCATAAAGTGGGGATACTATTTATACTGAAACCCCCGGCACTCCAACGGGGGTACTGTTGCCGCAGTGAATCTGTCATACCTACAAAGGCAAGACAGGTTTTCAACTGGGGCTTTCACTGTTCCCTTTATAGGTTAGAACAATCTGCAGTGGCAAGATTGCTCATGACCCCAAGGGGTGAGAGAGAGAGAGGGGGGAGGGGACGCATGGTGAAGAAGGTGGGAACAGAACAAGATCTGGTCTAATCCATCACTTAAATTCCTCTTTGGTATCGGTTCTTTGCGTCAGGTGCGTGGTTTCACCTTTTCCTGATCCATCTTCGGATCAATCCTTCCTGGCAGAGGGAAAGGTTAGCATTTGCAAACATCGATATTGCTGCCATTCTTTTTCTCTCTCTCTCCCCCCGCCCTAATCGCTCTAACCCACCCACTCTCACACTCTCGCCTTTCATGCTTCCAATCCCCGTTCTTAACAACACCCTCTCTACAATTTCTAAAAATCTTGCTATCTCTTAAGATACAAAATAAGAGATGCGTTTATCGTCCTCAAGAACAGAAAGAAAATTGTCATTAACATTATTTTAATCCGTCTTCTTCATTTTCTTGTTGGTTCATCACCCTCATCCTCATCATCATGATCATGATGATCATGATCATAATCATGATCATGATCATGATCATCATCATCATCATCATCATCATCATCATCATCATCATCATCATCATCATCGTCGTCGTCGTCGTCGTCGTCATCGTACACTTCTTCTTCATCTTCTTCTTCGTCGTCGTCTTCTTCTTCTTCATCATCAGCAACATTTTCAGCGTGGTGATGGTAGTAGTGGTGGTGATGGTGGGGATATATGGGTGCGCGTGAGCGCGCGTTTGTGTGTGTGTGTGTGTGTGCGTGTGTGTGTGTGCACTCGATTGTGTGTGCGTGGGTTTGGGGGTTTGCGTGTTTGCGGGCGCGCATGCGTGTGTGAACTAAAAAACAGACCAACACTCAACTAATTTGTAGAATGTGTTGAGTGTCCAGAAATGTGTTTGAAAAGCGCACTTTTTTTTCTAATGCATAAATACTAATAATAATAATGGATGTTATACGGCCATATTCCTAAATCATACTCAATGCGCGGAGATCTGTAACCAACATACGCTTTCACATGTTACAAACACTCCTACATTTACAACAAACACACATTCAACACTCAAACATGTGGTGTGAAGAAAAGTCTTTATTCCTATCCTATCCTATCCCGTAACTCGGAGGACGTAGGGGCACCACAGATGATCGTTTAACCAGCATACTCCATCTTTCTCTGTCCTCATCAACCCTGATTGTTTCGCTCAGTGTCAAACCAGTCCATTCTCGAATGTTGTCCACCCACCTCTTTTTCGGTCTTCCTCTTCTTGTACCTCCTTGCACTGTGCCTTGCACGAAGGTCTTTGCAGGACCTGATGATCTGGAGACGTGGCCATACCATCGGAGTTTCCGTTTTTTCACTACTGTGAGCAGGTCATCGTGTTGTCCAATGGCTTGTGTGATGGTCTGTCGGACTTCGTCGTTGGTGATGTGTTGGGTATAGAAAATGCCCAGAAGTCTTCTGTAGCACCTCATCTCCATGCTTTGTATTCCTCGTTGTAATCTGCTGTGAGGGTCCATGTCTCGCAAGCATATAGGAAGATGGAGATGACAAGGGAGCGCAGCAGTCTTACCTTGGAATGTAGACGGATGGTCCTGTCTTTCCAAATTGGCTTCAACCTCGCCAGGGCAGCAATTGTTTGTGCGATCCTGGACAGGACTTCCTGTCGGGACCCATTGTCTGATACAATGGCTTCTAAATATTTGAAGCCATGCACTGTGTTGAGGGATTGGCCTTGGACTTTGATGTCAGTGTTGATGCCATTGTTGTTGTTGGTCATCATTTTGGTCTTCTCTGTACTTATTTCCATTCCATAGGCTCTGGAGGTGGTGTGAAGCCTCTGTACCAGCTGTTCAAGTTCTTGTTCCTCTCCAGCAAATCCATCAATGTCATCCGCAAAACGTCATTATTAGAAGACGGAAAGGAAATAGAATTTTTATTTGTGAAGTAATAGATTAACTGCTCCATGTGACTACTACTCCAATACACCATTATTGAACATATCTTCGATGGATACATTTTTTGTGTAAACCGACATTTCTTATTCTTCCGTGTGTATTAGCTAACTTTGTTTAGGTGCTTTGATTTTGCGTTGCTCTTCTTTTCTCTATGGTCTGTTCGTATGTCATTCCTTCAGTAACGTTGGCTATTTTTGTCATAAGGAAATGGCTGAAGAGAACATCCATACTACTACTACTACTACTACTACTACTACTACTACTACTACTACTACTACTACTACTACTACTACTAACAACAACAACAACAACAACAATCATCATCATCATTATCGTCATAAAAATCATCATCATCACCATCACATTCATCTTTAGGAAGAGGAAATAGGGCGCGTCCATATGGGAAGAAGAAGAAGAAGAAGAAGAAGAAGAAGAAGAAGAAGAAGAAGAAGAAAGAAAGAAAGAAAGAAAGAAAGAAAGAAAGAAAGAAAGAAAGAAAGAAAGAGATAAATAAATGAAATAAATAAAAAAGCTGTCCAGAGAAAAGTAAAAAGGTATTCCAATGGCATAACAAAAGCATAATACACAGATCAATAATTTTAACTGGTATAAAACTCTCTTCAATTGAAGGTATACTTTTCCTCAATTCAATATTTTAATTTAACGTCTTTTCACACCAATGTGATTTTAGACAACCATTTAAAAAAAAAGAAAAAAAAAAGAAACAAACAAATAGAAATTGTTAATTATAGTAACTTAAATAAATCTGTTCCGACAATGATACGCGCGATGTCCTGTAACATCGAACTATGTAAGATGACGCTAATATCGTCTTGTGCACATAAAATAATTCCATTTTCTTTGTACAGTGTTGTTAAAACAGGACAATCAAATAATATGTGGTGTAAGGAAATAGTTCCAGCACATAAACAAGTAACATTTTTCAAATATTTTGTACACCATGAATTCAAGCGTAGCTTATATACTAATCTAGCAATAGTTCTGGAACAACTTACAATATTTACTTTGGGTGTTATATTAGTAAAGTGTTGTTCTAATAACGAATAATATTCAAATTGAGCTAATTTTACATTAGAATTAAAGACTGTATGCTCACTTTTCATTGCACCTTTTTTGGCCAATTTATCTGAAATTTCATTACCATAAATCTCTAAATGTGATGGGACCCAACAAAAGGTAATTCCAATACCTCTAATTCTAATACTATGAATAAGATATCTTACTTCAAACATTATATCTGTTCTCTTTCTACATTTCCAATTTTTTAAAGCATAAAGCACTGATTTAGAGTCAACACAAATTAATATATTAAATATCTTAGAAGGAATGCTGAGGATGTATTCTAGTACCATCATTATTGCATATAATTCACACGTAAATATTGACAACCCTTGACCAAGATAGTAAGACTTTTGAATATTTAGATAAGGTATGAAAAATCCTGCGCCACAGTTTGATGAATCCAAAACACTACCATCAGTGAATGCTTTTAAATTATTAGAATAATTATTATTTAAATGTTCTGTAACTTCACATTTAAAAATTTGACAATACTCATTTTTCGTTAAATCAGTATAATCTATGTCAAAATGTGCATTTAAATGTTCCCACGGTGGAAATTTTGGAATATCTGGTAATACTGAAATTGAAGTAATATCAATATTGCAGGCTGCCATAATATCTTGTGTATAATCTTTAATTGTTTGAATATAGGGAATAGTTTGAGCTCTTTTAGGATAATCCACACTGCTCACATTCAAAACTTCGTCCGTTACTGAATTTTTTACAGACAAACATCTAATTACATATTTTGAAGTGGCTAATTTACGCTGCTCAGCTAAAGATAATATACCCGATTCTTTATATGTATTTTGAGTATTAGTATGAATTGGTACACCCAAAGCCAATTTGATCGATTTGCTGTCAATGCTTTGTAATTTGTTGAGAAGATATAAAGACGCAGAAAAATATACCTCTTGTCCGTAAATTAATTTGGATCTCACTAATGATGTAGCCAAATGCAGTAAAGTTTTTGTGTCATGGCTAAACGGCTGTGTACTTATGATTTTTAATAAATTTAATCTTTGCCTTGCTTTATTAATTAAATATTCAATATGATATTTCCAATTTAATTTAGGTGTAAAATAAACACCTAAAAATTTTATATTTTGTTTGTATGATAAATTTTGACCATTAAGTTTTATTTGAGGCAATATTTTAGGATTTTCCCCGTTATTAAACAACATTAGACTTGTCTTTTCTCCAGAAAGCTCTAAACCATTTTCTGACATATAATCAACTAAACTGTTAATTTCCTTTTGATATATTTTCTCAATATATCTAATATTTGTTTTAGTTGTATGTTTTCTAATTTTTGTATTTAACCAAATTGCAATATCATCTGCATATTGCACAACATGTGTGTTTTTTGATAATGCAGAAGGAAGGTCATAAATTAGAATATTAAAAAGTAATGGTGCAATAATAGAACCTTGTGGAATGCCCATGTTTATACGTCTGTTAGATGAATATGTTTTTCCAACTTTCGTACAAATACATCTTTCTGAAAGTAAACTTTTTATATAATAATAAATGTGCCCATTAAGACCTATTGAATTTAATTTGTATAATAATCTGGCATGCCAAACACTATCATACGCTTTTTTTACATCAAAAGATGTTGCTAATAAACTCTTTCTTTTTGAGAATTGTTTTTTAATATTTAAAGAAAGTTTGACTAAATGAACAGTTGTACTACGACCTTTTCGAAATCCTGCTTGATTAACAGGAATAATATTATTTTTGTTACAGAAATATAACAATCTCTGATTTATTATTTTTTCCATTAATTTGCAAACGTGTGATGTTAATGCAATTGGTCTATAATTATTTATAGATTTTGATGTTTTACCTTGTTTTAAAATGGGAATTATTACTGACTGTTTCCAATAATACGGTACAGTTCCACTTTCCCAACATTTTTGGAAAAGTGAATGCAATAATTTTTTCCATTTTAAAGGTAAATGATTTAACATTTGATATGAAATGCCATCAATACCAACTGCGGAATTATTATTTACAAATGAATCTAATGTATCTAATACTTCTTCAAAAGTAATGGGACTATTTACATATAAATTATTGTCGGGTAAAGGGTCTTTATATTCCTCCTTATTTTCAGTATCAATTCTAAATTTTACAATGTTTTCACTTAAATTATTTGTTAAACTATTTTCTGAGAAAAAGTTTACAAATGCTTCTGCCTTATCTGTCGAAGAAGGAAATAAGTTATTTTCTAATTTTACCGGATATAGTTGTGATCTATTAATATTTTTAATATCTCTTACTTTTTTCCATACTTTGTGCAAATCTTTAGATTCTAATACTTCTTTTTCACAAAATTCAATCCAGTGGTCCTTTTTAGCTTTTGCAATTACTCTGCTACATTGAATTTTAGCCAGTTTCATTTCTGAAAAATTTGCGTCTGTCTTATTTTTAATCCAGTTTTTAAATTTTTCTTTTTTCTTTTTTACTGCGTTTTTACAATCATCATTCCACCATGAATTTCCATGCCGTTCAATATGTTTCTTTGTTTGAACTTTCGGAATGAAATGATTAGCAGCTTGTAAAATTACTTCTCTAAATTTTTCATTAAAAATGTTTATATCCTCTTGTAAAATTTCACTACATGGAAAAACATTTAAATAATTATAAAACATTTCCCAGTTTGCACGATTATATAAAAATTTTGGAATTTTGTCTTCAACATCAGTTTCATTAGTACTTACAATTTGATTTAAATCAATCAAAATCGGTAAATGGTCACTACCTAAACAGTCTTCCTCAATATGCCATTTACAATTTAATGCAATATTACCTGACAAAAGAGACAAATCTATTGCTGTAGGTCTATGAGACGAAATGTCTGGTATTCTTGTCACATTACCATCATTTAATAATACTAATTTTGAATCAACAATATTTTCAACTAAACGATTACAAGTAACGATCTTGCAATCTTTTTCCCATAATGGTGAATGAGCATTAAAATCTCCTAAAATGGCCCAATTACCTTTAGAAAAATCAAAGTTCTTAATCCAGTCAGAATTGTCATTTTTAGGACCATTTGGGAAATAAACTGATAATACATTAATTATACAACTATCGCTTATCTTAACACATGCTCCAGTAGCGTATACATCTTTAGTGTCTTTTTCAACAGGAAACGATTCAATTGATGAATATGATAAATCACACCTGATATAAATTGCAGACTGAATTTTCATATTTTCAGGATTAAAACTAAATAATGGAGGATAGTAGTAATTATCCAGTTTAGGTAATTTAAATTTCTGAACATCCAATGACTGCAGTGCCAACACACAACATGTTTCGTGTTCAATAAAATGTTTAAAAGATAGTAAGTTGGTAGATATAGAACGACAGTTCCATTGTAACAATCTTGCTTGTGTAGTGTTTTTCATTATAAAATTAAAACTTTAAATGAATGTATCTTTGTGTTATGTTTTTTACATTTCAAAATGATTCATTATCATTGCATATGAAAATGCAAACCATAAAGAATGTGTTTCTATCAATGTTAATATTTTTTTCAGCTGGATCTAATACCACATCCAATTCTTGTTCCACCAGTTGTTCCTGTACGCATCTCTGCCTGGTTTCCTTGTTTTTGGCCTGGACCAAAGCAAGTCCCTCAGGTGTCGACCCAGGTTACGAGCCAGAACACTACTGCCTGTCTGGGTGGGATGTAAACCATCACGAAGGTTGGAAAGGCGCAAGTTGTCATGGCTCACCACAGATACATTGGTCATGTCGAACAGGTCTGCAAGCAGAATGGCATTGAAAGCCACTCGTTTCTGTTCCAAGTCAGGCTGACGAGTTGGAATAGGACAGCTGACAACAACTTTCAGGGTTGGCTTTTGTTTTGCTAAGGTCTTGATGGAAGAGACCAATGATGTTGCAACAGCTTTAGGATTCTTATTTTTCAGGTCATTGATGCCGCAATGGATGACTGTCGCATCAAGAGGCGCCGACGTGATTATGTCAGACATCTCGGAGATTACTTTGTCGATGGTATGAGCCTTCTTTTGTACCACTCGGAATCCGTATGCACGCCCGAGACGTCTGCCTTGAACACCATTTAGGATGGAGTCGCCCACCAAAGACACTAATGGAGCATCAGAGGATGTTTGTTGCCTTTGCCTGTGGTTCTCTTTACCAATGACACTTCCTCTTACGTCAGCAGTTTTTACGTCATTCATTCTAGAACCAATGATGCGAGCTCTTGACACATTTTCAGATTTGATTGTTTTCTTTCCATCTTTTTGTTGCGCAATGGATGACAATGGACTCGTTTTATTTTCTCCCTTACCCTTTGGTGATGCAGGAATGGCCTTCACCGCGGCAGCATAGGTAAGGAAGCTTGAGACCACTTTCGCACCCTTCCCGTTGTTCATTTTGTTGTTTCAAGGACTCTTCCAAAGATGCAATACGGCCATTTATTCGTTCGACCGCATCAGCAAGAGCACCAACTTTAAAGTTTTCCTGTATTATATAAAAAGCTACATTGAAGGCGGTGGCTCTATCAGTGCCAGAAGAAGAAGAAGAAGAAGAAGAAGAAAAAGATGATGATGATGATGATGATGATGATGATGATGATGATGATGATGATGATGATGATGATGATGATGATGATGATGATGATGATGATGATG